>CAHIKZ030000360.1:517500-920821 GCA_903632075.3 Acanthosepion pharaonis | reverse complement strand
CAAAAAATATATAAAAGTAAATATATATATATAAATTATAATACAACAAATTTAAAATATAAAATTATATATAAAAAAAAAATTATATAAAATATTATTTTACTAATTTTTGTTAAAAAATAAATAAAAACCATTTAAATATAAAAAACATATAAAACCATATTTATAAAATATATTTATTTTAAAAATATATATATATATATTTAAATATTTTTAAAACAAAAATATATATTTATAAATACATATATTATTTTATAAAATATATATTTTTAATTTACACAAACAACAATCAAAACCAAATATATATATACAAAAATTTAAAAAAAATATATATATATATATTTTTAATAATATATATATAACTAAATTAAAAATAAAATATATAAATAATATTCAAAATATATATATATATAAAATATATAAATTTTATTTATATATATATATATTTTTTTTTTTTTTTTTTATATATATATATATATATTTTTTTAAAAATAAATATATAATTAAATAAATTAAAATATTTTATAATTAAAATATATATACAACTTTCTTTTTTAAATATAAAATATAATAAATATAATACCCATTTTTAAAATTTTTAAAATCATAATAAATTTACAAATTTCTTTTTTATATATATATATATATAATATATAAAATTATATATATATATATATAATTTTTAAAATTTTATTTTTTATATTAATAATAAATAATTTTAAATTATAATAAATAATCTAATTTTAAATAAATAATAAATAAAATAAAAAATATTTATATAAAAAACAATATTTTAAAAATTTTAAATATAAATTAATTTTTTTTTTAATAAAAAATATTCTTTTTTTATATAAAATAATTTCTAAAAGTTATAAAAAAAAAAATATATAATTTTAAAAAAATATATTATATTTTTTTATTTCTTAAATTAAATAAATTTTAATAATTTTTATAAGAAAAAAAAATAATATTTTATATATAAAATTCTAAAATTTAATATTTTTAAAAAATTTTTTTTATAAATATATGAATTTTTATAAAAACAAATTAAATTTAAAATTAAAATTTTAAAATTTATAAAAAAAATTTTTATATTATTTAAAAAATATATAATTATATATAAAATAAAATAAAAATATATTAACAAATATATACATAATAAGAAAAAATTTTAAAAATATATAAAATATAAAAAATATATATTTTATATATATATATATATAAAAAAAAATTTTATATATATATATATATAAAAATATAAATATATATATATATATATATATATAAAAAATATATATATATATATATATATATATATATATATATAAAAAATATATATATATATATTTTATAAAAAATATATATATATATATATAAAAAATATATATATATATATATATATATTTTAATTAATATATATATATTATATATTTTAAATATATATATAAAAATATATATATATATATATATAAAAAAAATATATATATATATATATATATATATATATATAAATAAAATATATATATAATATATATTTTAATTTTAATATATATATATATATTTTAAAAAATATATATATATATATATATATATTTTAAATTTATATATATATATATATATATTTTAAAAAATATATATAAAAATAATATATATATATATATATATATATACAAAAACAAATATATATAAATTAAATAAAAATAATAATAAAAAAAACAAATTTCCCAGAATAAATTAAAAAATTATTTCTTTATATTTTTAAATAAATAACCTTAAATTTTCCCCAAAAGAATATTTTTTTAAAACCTTGTTATTATTTATATTTTTTTTTCTTTTAGAATTTTTTATATTTTTTTAAAGAATTAATTTTTTAAAAATAAATAAAAAAATTTAAATTAATATTTACATTCAATGAATATTAAATTTTTTTTAATAAGTTATTTTTTTTTTTTTAAAAAATAAAATTAATTTTAAAACTTCAAAATTATTTTATTTATTTTATTATATATTATTATAATTGTTTTTGTAATTTTTTTTCTCAAAAATTTTTTTTCAAACCTACGTTTTAATATATTATAAAAAAGTTTAATTTATTTTATAAATCCTTCAAAACTTTATTATTATTTTTAAATTATATATATATAATTTTTAATTTTTTATATTTAAATTATTTAATAAAATTATTTATTATAAATAATTTTAAAACCCAAAAATTTTTTTAATATTTACACAAAATTTTTATTATTTTAAAATCCCCTTTTATATATTTTTATCCTTTTTTTTATTTTAATGTTAAAAAGGGTATTTATTTTTAAACCCCCGTTTTTTAATGTATTTTTTTGGGAATAAATATTAACTAAATTTTAATCTTTTAAAAAAGAAAATTATAATAATTCCAAAAATTTAATTTTAATTTTAAGAAAAATTTATAATATTTTTTTTAGTTTTTAAAACGTCAAAAATTATTAATATATTTTAATAAAAAATTTAAAAAAAATTATTTTTTTTTAAAATAAGTTTATTTAAAATTTCAAAGTTATAATTTTAAAAATCCAAATTTTTTTTTAATTTTAAAATTAAATAATTTTATTACCCCGAAATATAAAATTTTGGGAAATATTTTTATATCACTATTAAAATTTAAAAAAAAAGAATAAAATTAAAATTTTTTAAAAACCCAAATTTTTTTAATTTACAATAAAAAAACATATTGGGAATTATTAATTTTATAATTTTTTTTATATATAATTAAAAAATTTTTATTTTTATTTTTTTAATAAAATTTAATATTTATCCAAATAATGTTTTATAAAAATTTATATCAAATGGCTTAATATTTTTTTCCAAATTTTCAAATTTTTAAAATTTTTTAAAGGGGGAATTTTTTATTTATGGAAATAATAAATTTAAAATTTAAAAATAAAATATATATTTTAAAAAAATATACATAATATTTTATAACAAAAATATACATATAATATAATATAATAATAATTTATTAAAATAAAATATATATATATATATATTAAAACCCCAAAATTATTTTAAATATTACAAAATTTAATTATTTTATATATATATAAAAAAATATATATATATTATATATATAAAAAATATATATATATATATATATATATATATAAAAAATATATATATATATATAAAAAATATATATATATTATATATATAAAAAATATATATATATATATATATATATATATATATAAAAAAAATATATATATATATATATATATATAAAAAATATATATATATATATAAAAAAATATATATATATATATAAAAAAATATATATATATATATAAAAAAATATATATATATATTATAATTTTAAAATATATATAAAATATATACACACACAAATATATATATAAAAAAACACCCCTATATATATATATATAAAAAAAATAAAATAAAATATATATATTAATATAAAAATATATATATATATATTTTAAAAAAGAATATATATATAATAATTGAATATATATATATATATATATATAATATAAAAATAAAATATTATATATATATATATATATATATAAAATAAAATATATATATATATATATAAAAAAATATATATATATATAAAATAAAAAAATATATATATATATATATAAAAAATATATATATATATATATATATATATATATATATATATATATACACAATAAAAATATATATATATATATATATATATATATATATATAAAAATAAAAATATATATATATATATATATATATATATAAAAAAATATATTTTATATATATATATATATATCTTTTGAAAATTAAGAATATATATATATATATATAAAAATAAATATATATATATATATATAAAATAAAAAAAATATATATATATATAATAAAATCTAGTTTTTATTCTTTTTAAAAATATGTATGTATGTAGTTCTAGAGAACCTAATCAATCATACTATTTAACCAATAATTGGGAGTGGAGAGAAGAGATGGGTTCATGCATTTTCCAATGGTATTTGTATGAAAGTGAATGCAGGAGGCTAGGTTGGAATTTTAGCTTGACCTACCAATACCAGTTTCTGTATCAATAACCTGTACATCCATATTCAGTCTTATTTTTAAAAAAAAAAGAAAGCTGGGAACTTTCCACATATGTAATTCATTAAAATTCAAATTCATATATATATTGGATATCAACAGCAATGGTTTCTTCCTTTTTTGCATATTCATGTCTATATTTTGTTTTGATAGTGCAAAATTCATATTTTTTTTTGCTTTATACTTTTTTGCTTTATCTTTTCTGTGCATATGCAAACTTTCAGAAACTCCAGTATTTTTTATTCTTCTATGTGCTGTGTCTCTTCAAAACATAGACAGTCATGGCTCTCCACAGTTTCCTGTTATTTGTAGCTCTTAGTATGATTTATCTTTTTTACTATATCTCCTAATCCCTGTTCTACCAACTGTTTATACAATCTTGTTAGGTACTGCTTTCCTCTGTCCCTCTTGCCTTCAGTAATGTCCACTGAGTGTCAAATTTTCTAAGCATTTTTTCCTTATTATGTATTTGAGAAATTTCAAGTCTTTCTGAGGCTAAGTCTAAGTAACCCTTTTGTTTCTATTTTCTTTAAAATTTTGTTGTTTCTCACATGCTCAGTCTATGTTATTTTCAGTATCATTCTGTTGAACCACTTTTCTGTTGTTTAAAGTCTCTTCCTCATCTGTGAGGAGAACATTGAGATTGTCATATTTTATTTGTCTTTTTTTTGGCAGGAAAAATCAAGAGTATTCTTTGTGTTGTTCTTGAAACATTGCTGCTGACTTCTTCCCAGAGGAAGTATGACTTCATATATATATATATGCCCTGTGCATACTACCCTGACCCTAAATCTACCGACCTGGGTGGAGAGTAGTCAAACCTGATTAGGGACCCAGGGCAGTGCTTTGTACCCCTTACTATCTTATCAATATTTGCTTTTTTTTCTAACTAGATTTATATCTGTTACAAATTAATATAAGCACAACTATTGAAGGGTGAAATATTTTTAACATCATTCTGAGTTCTTTTTTTTGTTTTGCTTATGTTAAGTCTAAAAAAAAAAAAAAAAAAAAAATAAATAAAATTTTTTATTTTTTATTCATAATGTTGAATGTGTTAAAATTATTCAACTTTTTAACAGGAAGAATTTTGAGTTGACACAAAACATTCTTTTTCTATTTAAGATGGAATGATCTTTTATAAAAAGATTAAAATTTGTATTTAGATACATTGAATTTATTTTCAGTTTTTTCGTTGAATTGTTGATTTTATTGCATATGATCCATTATTGTGTACAATTAGGTTACAATAAAATTTATATATATATTTTATATGAACACTACCTTATGAAAATTGGGATGTAGTAGAATGGTGGGGGATTTATCATAGGTTCAAGGGACCCAGTATCATAGATTTTGAGAAACCACAAGACCCTTGGGTAAATAGCTTATATATATATATATATATATATATATATATATATATATATATATATATGTGTGTGTGTGTGTGTGTGTATACACTTACAGATTAAGACATGATCAAAAGCAGATACAAAATGAAGGGAGAATTAGTAAAGGCTCAATGGAAAAAGGATAGATAGTAGAATTTTAGATCTATGAAAAGACACCATCCTAATATTCTTTCCTATATACCCATATAAGCATTTCATTAATAATGAATTTTTCAAAATTCACTTCAGTAATCTTTCTCTGTATCTCCTATGATCATGGAATTCAAACATGCCTATCCAAGTTCTACATTATTAGTGTCATACTTCTGTAGGGTCTACATTGCTGTTTTACCTATTTTATATTAGTTACTATATCTATCACACATAACAAAAATAAGTCTATACTATTCTTGCTTTCTTATACACTGAGCTAAAAAGACTCACAATTACATTTGCTCTTTAAATAAATAGTGGTACATTGGCAGAGTCTTCCTTTCTCTTTTTGTGTGCTCACTTATAAAATGTGTTATATTTAATATCTTTCATATGTTGATAGTATTTCTTTCTTTTACATGCATGATCACAATAATATACATACATACATACATATACATCACTATAACTTCTACATATATAGTCTTAATTTCTAGAATGAGCAGCTATCATTACATACATTCAGACTAATGTCCTCAGCTTTGCTGTTATTATTACAAGATTTTGACCATTGTGTTCTCTGGCCTTCAGGTATTTGTCAATATGAGTAACCTTCAAACCTTCAGGAAATTCCAAAACTGAAATACTAATTTAATCTACAACAACAGATTGTTCTCATTCTACTGCCCATGTCTAGGTATATATACTCTTGTTTTCTTTTATTATTTTTTAGAACTAACCAATTATTGCTTATCCGGATTCTGCTGAATCTAAGTGTGTATTACCCACTCCAAAACAAGAGGAGCTATCCATAGATATGGACAATACAATGAGAACAATCTACTCCTGTAGATTAAATAAAGGGTTAATTCATAATTCCCTGAAGGTTAGCTGGATTGACAGACACTTGAAGAAGGTCAGAAAGCACAATGGCTAAAATGTTGAGTTGAGGACATTAGATCAAATGTAAATAATGTAAGCACATATTATGGTCTTGTACCAGACTATGATATTCTTAACAAATAACTATATGTAGGTATATTTTAACATAATTTTAGTCACTTTCATATGCACTCAATAAGACATATTTCCTTGCTGTCTGTCTATAAAGACACCACCAAATGTTTTCTATATAAAATACATCTATAAACACAAAGTTTTCCAGAATAGATTAAAATAAAAATAAAAACAATTAATGTGTAATATAAAAGTTACAATAAAAAAAAAACTAGTAATCATATAAAATAAATAAATTTTGAAAGTATTTATTAAGTTTGTCTCTCAATTTAGCAAGATAAATTCACTTGAAGTCAGGTCAGTGACAATATTGCTCAATGGATTCCTATAATTCACCATAAGACTAATATAAAAATATATTGCCTTTCCAAGTTGTGATCAAGGGGAATCTAAGAGAGTCACAGCTACACATCTACTCTGGAAAAGATTCATTTATTCTTTATATTCCTTATTTTTTTTCTTTTTAAGTGAACTTGTATGCCAGACATTGATATGTAAGTAATTCTAACTAAAAGTGAGGTCTTTGACTATCCAAAAGTGAAAATGGTGTCTACTCAAAATGAATTCAATAAAAATAATAAAATTAATATTTGAGGTCACTTGGCAAATACAATGGTTACATATAAAGGCTAAAAAATATTGATGCTCTGTGTGTATTAACACATATATATATATATATATATATATATATATATATATAGTTAGCTTAAATTAGAGACACTTCTTTTAAGAACATTTGAATGAAAGTATATTCCATTTGCTTTTACCTATTTTTATGGGGAAATTTTTTTGCCCTTATATAATTTAGCTGCATGGCTGAGTGGTTAGAATATTCAATTTCTGACCATGAGACCTCAAATCTTACCATAGTTGATTTTGTCAGGATGTTATCGATCTGGGCAGGTGATCACAGCATGTGGCATCTTTGAAAAGTGTCTGAAAAATCATACCACAGGTTGACCCAAGACTTGTAAATGAAATTGGGTCAGCAGAACTGTTCAGAAGACATCAATGTTTGTGCTCGTCATCATGACTGAGGCTTTGAGTGTATTGGTATTGTTCAAACTGCTGATTATGTCAGAGATTATATGCTCTCTCCCAGAAACTGTAACTAAGGTCTGCTCAGCATAGTGGCAGTATGAACCACAGGTGGGATTTGTGGATGTTGAACGAACACAAATGTGCCTAAGCAGGTGTCTCTAACAGGGATTGGCTAACTACCCAAGCAGACAGGTGTACTTGGAAAACAAGAGTAACTAGCCTTTATTATAGAATTGAAACCAGATGCTTGCATGGACCTTAATCAAATACATTTCAACAAGTTTTAACAATTGTTGATATGTACTCCTAGTAAAGATTCTCTGTTTTAGATTTATCAGGTTCACAATTTCAAGAATGTGAAATGTGTCAGAATAATAGAAGAGATCATGATTCATTTCAGTTTTTATTTCTTTCATCATATTCCCAGTAAGTCAAAAGTTTAATTCATTTAGTATTTCGTAGAATTGGTTTCAATTTGTTTAACTGGAGTCAAACATTCTAGTTAGCCTTCAACAAGATTCTCACAAGAAGCTACTGGAAATTTGCCCCATTCCTTTTACCTGAACTTTTGTACTCGAGTCAGGTTTTGTAGGTCTCTTTGCTTGCACAGAATTTTTCATTTTCACCTACATATTTTTTATTGGACAGAGATCAGGGCTTTGTAGTGGCCATTCCAATATTTTCTTTCTTATCCCTATACCATTTTGTCACACAACTTTAGAGGTTTGAAGACTCATTTATGACCTAGATTTGACTTTCTGGTTGATTTCTTGATATATTTACATAATTTTCCTTCCTAATGATGCCATCTAATATTTTTTTAAGTGAAAGACTTCTTCCTGTAATAAAGCATCCCACAATATAAGGCTTGCAAGCCTCCCTTTTTTTTTTCATCAAACATAATGATGGTCACTCTGGCCAAATAGTTCAATACTTGCTATATAAAACCCGAGAACATTTCTTCCAAAATTAAAACTGTTGTCTCCATGCAAAAGTTTGCAAACTGATCTCTAGCTTATTTTTATGGTGATTTTGTAGTAGTGGCTTCTACCTTATTAAGCTACCTTTTAGGTTAAGTCAGTATGTATTTTCCTGTGAATATAGATACTTTTATACTTGATTTTTCCAGCCTTTTACAAAACCCTTTGTTGCTGACATTATATATATATATATATATATATATATATATATATATATATATATATATTTAAAGTTATCTATGTCTGTGAAATATGACTGTTCAATAAAATTTGAGTGATATTTAACCTAAAATAAAGAGCTTGTCTCTAGAAAGAATAACTGGAAACCACTAAGAAACTGAAATCTCCACCTTCTGATTTCACTTTCTATTAATTGGGTAATTAAGAACAGATGAAAAGCATTAATTTCATTCCATCAGGAATTGAACTTGGGAACCTGTCATCTTGAGGCCAGAATTGTACTAACTTAAAAGTAAAGATCTCCTGCCCAATAATCTACCCTCTTGAAGGCCCGTTTATATAAGCAAGCAGAAACACTGATGTTGGCATCAAAACCAGATGAACTTGCTCACAAGAATGAAACAGACTGGTGGAGGACCCCAATTTTTTTCTGAAGTTTAATCTGATTTCTTTTGATTTTCTTATGATGACAAGAAAATGCCCCTGACTTTGAAGGTAGACCTTAATTACATCCACATGCCTCACATAATTTTAATTAACCTATCAGTACAGAAATAACATTATTTTCTAGAATATTCCAAGCTGTTTAAAGTGACAGGCATCTTAGTGTATATAAGCTTATGATCCACTGGGAATGTGTAAAAAAATAAAAGCTGAAATAAATCATTTTCTCAACTATTATACTAAAAGTTTAAATTCTTAAAATAATAATTTTAATTGATTTAAAATAGGGAATCTTTACATATAGTAAATGTAAAGAAGTATGAAAAACCAAGATAAAATATATATGGTTAATATGTATGCAAATATGAAACTTGTATAGCTATTGAATTCAGACAGGTTTTCTATTGGATGTAAACAAGGAAAGAGTTAATTAAAAATTTGTTAATATATTCCTTGTCTGTAGACTTAATCAAACTTATATTAATAAAAAATTGCTGCCAAAATACACACATATATTATATCTATATGTACATAATATAGTGCTTCTCCAATGTTGAAAGCTTATATTTTGTTTATTGAAATAAAAAGAAAAAGCTTATGGCAGTCTAAAAAGAAGGATTCATAAATGTCACTTTGTCTGGTCCTAAAAAGTCATTTTAGTTGTTATTTGATAGCTGTATGCATACGGGCTATCATCATCCTCATCAACAGCAGCATGATTATTCTACAATATCTTTTGTCACACTGTTGCTAACCCATGTTATGATATATCTCCTATGTACCATGTTCCTTCAGAACATAGGCAATCATGGTTCTCCACAACTTCCTATCCCTTGCAGCCCTTAGCAGCATTTCTCCCTTTATCAAGCCTCCCACCTCCCATTCCACCATCCATTCACACAAGCTCATCAGGTAGGTGGTCTGCTACCATTCCCTATCTCTTTTGTCCGGTGAGGGTTAAGTTTCCTAGCCTTCTTTCCTCATTATATGTCAAAGAAATTTCAGCTCTCTGATTCTGAGTAAAAGTGTTCTTTCAGTTACCATTTTCTTTAAGACTTCCTTATTGCTTACTCACTCCATGTATGGAATTCTTGGTATCATTCTGAAGAACTATAAGAGATTGCTGAAAAGTTTTTTGGCCCAACTCAGTTCTCAAAATTTGATCCAACATTAGATTTTTTGAAGGGTTTCTTGGATGGGCAGAGAACTTTTCAACATCATAGATATATTTCAACCTTTATATATTGGGTTGGTCAAAAAATTTGTTCAGTTTATTAAGTAAATTAATAAGCGAACAAACTTTTTGGCCAGCCCAATACATAAAATATTTTAGAATGTATGGACTGTTATTACAATTATTTTACAAGTGAACACCTTTTCTCGTAACAGTAATAATTTCTAGGATAGCTGACAGGTGCTACACTCTGCTCAGTTTTAAAATAGTACTATGGCATGTCACTCTTTTCATTACTTATTTCAGAATCTCCCATAAAAGACAAACATGACATTAGTTGTATTTTTGTTATATAATGCTCAAAAAGTTGTTAACAACCCTTTGATGCATTCATACCCAGAAATAAAATGAACCAGAACTGAGGTTCAAATATACTAAGATAGCAGTGTTAAGGAAAAATGCAAAGAAAAACAAATACGTGATAAATTACTGAAAAGTTCTTTCTCTTGTTCCCTTTAATTCCTGGAGTTTCACTGTCCCAATCACACCACTTAGCATTTCTACTTGGCCATAAGCTTGATCTTCTTTGTGGCTTTTCTAACATTGGCAAACAAAATAACTTTCTAACTGATTCTGGGATTACCATTTGCTTGAGTGTCAGATCAAAGAGAACTGCACAAAGTTGAATTTAAAACTATTTGCTCAAAGGCAATACTCTCCTTTGTCATTTGTTTATTTTGCTTCAAAAGCCTTTTGCACAAAACCTTTTATTGTTTTCCTACACCTTTAAATAATGGTGCTGTTTTGATTAGACTCAAATGCAATTAAACAATGCAGTATTGTGAGAATCCTGGGATGAGTGTCATTGTTCATCAGATCGAGACATGTGATGGGAGAAACAAACTTAATTTGAATTAAATACTCTAAGTGGGTTTAGCAAGCCTTTCACACCTTACATTCACTATAATCAGTACATTATTTATAAAATGATACATCTAAAACAACCAGTATTCAAGTTCATCAGCCATGATGGATTTGATTTAGAATTGGATTAACAGAATGGAAACAAATACATCTGAAATTCTATGTTATAAAAAATAACTAAAATTTACTTGCCTGATTTTAAATTAATAAAATAAATAAAATCACAAAATCTGTAATGTCAACAGAGTGAACATCTTGGTGAATGCAAAAGATATAAATTTATTTTGAAGGTTATACAATGTTAAAACATCAAAATTAATATTATTTTAAAAAGAAATTATGTGTAGATGATATTTGTTTGATAAAACAAAATATCTGGTTGGTTTTGTTAATATCAATGAACATTAAAATTGTGTTAATGTTTTGGAGATAATGTGAATAAATTTTGAACAAAGTTAACCATACTTATGTTGATCACCTCAAATCAAGTTTGTTTGTAATTTTTTTAATTAGTGTCATTGTTTATTTGTTTAAAAATATTTTTCTAATAAATTAGTTTCATATTTTATAAAGGACTACAAAAGATGGAATTTTGATAGAAATATTCACTATTATGAAACGGATTTTCTAAAATATTTCAGAACACTTAAATTTTTTTGGTGTTATTTACTATGGAGCTACTAATAAATTAAAATATTTATTAACAAAGTGAACAAATATTGAACCACAATAATTCTAATTGTTAACACTTCTCTTAATTTTTTAAAAATCGTTTATATTATGAATTATTTTATATTAATAGAAATGTTAATGTTAGCTTTATAAAATAGTTTAAAAAATTAAATTTAAATTAAATTTTTTCTTGCTGATATTAGTTTATTTACATTACTTTTGTTTTACACTTGACTAGCTATATAATTCTTATTCTGTAAGTGACTTAAAATTGAATAATAGAATAAAGATAAGATCATATCTTAATATCAAGAAATAATTTCAGTTATTTAAAAATATTTTGCAGGGTAAAAATAATTCTTGAAATTATTGTTTAGATTCTGTTATAATTTTTGCAGACTAAATACAACTTGCTTTGAATTTAAAAATTATATTTATATTGAATTTTTGATACCAGCTAGATTTGTTTAGTTTTGTCAATTATATTACCAATATTGACTGTTATACACAATTATGTTACCAACATTGACTTTTGTCTGACTGCTTATTCTGAGCAGCTCTGAGGAGTTGCTTGTGTTCATTACACATTCATAATATTGGCTAAGAATTAATCTTAAAATCTTGAAATATATTAAAGTTAATAAAACACATACCTAAAAATGTCTGTAAAATCAGAATATACAGAAAGTGTTCACTGTTGTTCTAGTTACATAAACTTAGATAAGATTACCAGTAAGTTCATGGTTAAATATATCATTATTTTAGATGTATCAATAATACAATGTGGTAAATGTTTAACAAGTTATATCTGATCCCATTAGTATAAGTTCCTCGCAGGCTATTTCAATGACAAAAACTGCAACTAGTATTCTGAATTCTGCAAATTCTCTGCTATAAGATTCCTGCAATGTACAAAAGAACTGTTGTACAATAGATGCGTGTGTGTGTGTGTGTGTGTGTGTGTGTGTGTGTGTGTGTGTGTGTGTGTGTGTGTTTTCTTCTTCATTTAAGACTCTGGAATTGTAATTCTTCCCTTGGATGTGACGTCTTTTAATATCACAGTTATCCTTCCTAATAATTTTAGATTCCCAGTCAGGTGTACAAGTTGAGGTTGATATCAAGACATTACTAAAGACACAGGAGATAACCAGCATGCTAAAATATTCAAATCAATCATTGAAAATCCTTTGCATTAATTTGGTTATGTTAGGTGTGCTGATGTGCAGTTTCCACATAAATCAAGAACACAACCCTATTGGATTGGATTTGAAACGCTCTGTTTTTGAAATAGACAATGGTAATAGGAAATTTAAAAATTGGCTTACTCAGTCATGCCAGACAATTTTTCTCACCAAAATCCACATTTATAAATCTACCATTTTTCTATGCACTGAATATTGCTGCTAGATCTGGTCTCGTGCTTCTATGATTATATATCTCGAGATTCTGAACAAAATCTGTAATGTTATCAATCCTGATATGGCATCTCAGCTTCAGCCACTTTCCACCATAATGTAGCTTCCCTGAGCCTTTTCTATAAAGATTTTTATGGCAATTGTTCAAATGAGTTTTCCTTTGATACCACAACCTCATGAATTTAAGCATAGTATTAGATTGCCAACTAGGTCTCATAATTTTACTGTTGTACTGAAATAGATGTAACCATAAGTTCTATTCTAATAGTTTATTCTTTTGTACTTCTTGCCTGTAGAACTCTTCTGCTTTCTTGGTTTCCTGCTAACCATGATCTTCAAAAATTTCAATGCAACATCAATCACCATCTTTTGTCTTTCTGAAACCTATTCTTTTATTGTCCTTTCTCTTCACTAAAATTTTCTTATTTTTTTCACTCTTAGTAATCCCCATGCATCTTAGTGGCATTAACGCCTCACTTGGGATGAAATGATTAAAAAAAAAATGAACAATAGAAAGTGGATACTCTTCAATGATATGGAATGAAATAGACTGTCAGGCAAAGGAAACAAACCACCAATAACTAGACCAGATTTCATCCAAATTAGATAATGCTACGTATACACTGCAATTGGCAGGGAGTCCTTGACCGTAAGCTCCTTCTGCAGAACTAAACAATTAAACAAGTACTATTCCCAATTAGACCAGCTGAATGTAGTTATCAATGAAAAGTATCTGAAATTAGCAAAGAGAAAGGACATATTATTCTATCAGAGCAATGCCAGATGTTGAGTTTCTTTGATGATCAAACAAAACTTCTTACAACCTGGCTGGGGTAAGTTTGGATTCATTTGCTATATTAACCACATATTGCACCTTCAGATTATCATTTATTCCAGTCTTAACAGAATTCAGTTTCTTACAAGACTGTAAAAGCAGCTCTTTGCCCAGAATGATAAAGTGTTCTGGGACATTGGAATTATGAAGATGTCTGAAAGATAGCAGTAAAAGATAAGGGAACAAAATAGTAAAAATATTGTCCAATAAAGTTACTGTATATACTCATGTATAAACCAACTTCATGTATAGTGTAGAACCTGAATTTTTTTGCATGAATTTGAACCCATCCAGAAAAAATTTACCTGTTTATAGTGCAACCAGTCACTGAAAAATGCAGGTTTTCTAACCTCTTTAAAAAATTACTTGTGTATAGTGCAACTCCCTATTTTTTACATAAAAAAAAAAAAATGATCATAAAACTCCTACTATATGGAAATGTCAAAACTAAAAAGTAATTTTTTTCATTTTTACTTAATAAATTGAATGAACTGTGTATGTTATCTAAATTTTTGTCTGTTTTTAAATAGTTAAATTTTATGTTCTGATCATTATTTTTCAACTGTAACTGCATATTGTTGTTTCATTCCAATTCAAAAAGTCACAATTAGTTTTTCATCATTGTGGAACCACTCTTTGAGAAAATGTAATTCATCTATGAGTGATTCTATGAAAGTTTGAATAATACAAATCAAAATATAATAATTCCTATAAAATACCAAAAGAACCAACCTGTTTATGTTATTTACACTTGGACTATTGTCCTCATCTTTGTTGTTGTTGTTTTGACAAAATTTTGGTCATTGTGTCCCCTGGCTTTCATCAAGTGCTTGTTGATCTAGGTAATCTTCAGGGAGTTTTGAACTGAACCCTTTATTTAATCTACAGGAGTAGATTACTCTCATTTGCAATCCATGTCTTGAGATATCACAGTGGAATGAGAACAATTTCATCCTGTAGATTAAATAAAGGATTCAGTTCAAAATCCCCGAAGGCTAAATGGATTGACAACACCTGATGAATGCCAGAGGGTACAATGATGTAAATATAACAACAAGAAAGATGAAGACAATAATCCAAGTGAAAATAATATAAATCATGATAATTCCTTATTACAGAAATTCAGAAAGGGACTGATGTGTAATAAATGAAGTACTGATATTATCATCATCTATTTTGTTGTTTTTATTTGAATTTTGCCTGATCTTATATGCTGAATCATGAATATTATTCAAGTGTGCGTCATGGGTACAGTGATAAACTAGATCCAGCAGCATGGCCTCTGATTGGGAGGTTTTGAGGAGCATGGAATCACCTCTTAATTGCTGTTGTTCCCAGATCCATCCTGACCTGAGGTGGTAGAACATATTAGGGTCCCAGTTATGAGCAAATAACCCCCAAACTAGAGTCAAAACACTATGAAAGTATAAAAATACATTTTTATAGTAAAAATACCAGCAATACATTTTCATAGTAAAAAGATTACCAGCAATACATTTTTGTAAAAAAAAAATAAACAAAAAAAAAAAAAAAAAAAAACTTACCAACAATATATTTTTGTAAAAGAAATTACTAATGCTCTCAAGAAAATTACATTTTGGCGTTGAATAACCCATAAGGAGTTGATATGCCATTAAATAAACAAACAAACAAATCAAACAAGTGTACTTGGGGCAAGATTTCACTTGTTTGATCCTGTAAATGTGTGTTTCCTATACTTCTCAGTGTTACAAGACACTTGAGCAGAATAAAGGTTTTTCATAGAGCCTTACAATTTAATCTTGAACAGCATACATGAAAAAGAATGAATTTATTTTTAACACTTATTAATGTCACCAATAAACATTTCCACAAAGTTTTCTAAAAAGATAATCTAACAGGAAATTCATTCATTAATCAATAAGTAATGAAAATTTAATTGAAAATCAGATAATTCTCCGATTTTTGTAAAATTTTAAAAACTGGGGGTAGCATTTTTTTTGTTTTCATCATCAAAAATTTGCACCCATTTTTGGTGATACATATGGAATATCGTACATAAATTATTATACAAATGTGTTAATCATTTTCTCACAGAAAAGTATAAAGATTTCACCAATTTATTTATCCCCCTTTATTGGTATATCAGTGTTTGTTTTGAAAAATTTTATTCATGTTTAAAAATAGCGTTCTTTCTTCCATTTTGACACAATCTTCATTATGGTATGAAACAAATAACAGACAGGGCTAGCGGAGCCTCTGGGCCTCATTCACAGAGCCCACTTTTGGAAAAAAAAGTATGTAACTGCTGTAAGTCACTCAAAAAAGAGTGGAAAAAGAAATATAAAATGCAAAGATAAGAGTAGATAAAGAGAGGAAAGAAAAAAAGACATGCATATACAGGGTGCGATGAATAAATTGTCATCTAAATTATGCAGAAATGGAAATAACACTGACATCTCATTTTAACAGATATATTTACCAAAATTACACAAAAATATCTTGAAATCTCTCTGAAGAGTAAATTTATTCAATAAAATCACCATTGGCTTCAACTACAGCCTCCAAATGACTTAATCTCCTGCAACTCTTCTGGACAGTCTCCTTGTTTAAGTTGGTGAATACTGCCATAATCCTTGCCTCCAGTTCATCTTTGGTGATACAAGGAGTTTTGTTGGTCTCTTGCTCAACTGTGCCCTACACATAATAATCAAGGTGGGTTGCAGTCTGGGGAGTTAGGTGGCCAGATGTAAGGGGTGATGTGGTCACAGAAATTGTCTGACAGCCATGACTGGGTTCTCCTGCTTGTGTGGCATGGTGCAGACTCTTGTTGCCAGACATAGGGACTTCCAGCAGCCACCCTCTTGACCCAGGATAGCAGTACCTCCTCAAGGCACTTGATGTAAACCTCCTTCTTGAGTCTGAGATTCTGTGGGAAGATAAATTCAGAAGTTCTTTTCTTTTCAGAAAAATCAGAGTGAATTTCCCGAACTGCTATATGTTCATAATCAGCATTAGACACATCCAACTCTTTCTAAATCATCTTCTCTGTCCTCAGATTGACAACCAAACACTCTGAAATGTTCATATTGGAGCTTCTGGCATAAATGACTAGCAGTACAGTATGCTGTTTACAAATTTCTAGCAGAGTGAATTGCATCATGGTGCTCTTTTTCTCACAGACAGTGTCCAACTGACTCTACTATACTGTGCAGTCAACAAAATCAAAAACAAACAATGTGCATGTGCAGGATTAAAAATGTAAATATGTGACTGTCAATCTTGCCATGAATATTTTCACAACTGGCTGAATTCCTGTACTACAAATAGAGAAAGGTTTTAATCAAAGTTCTCTTATCTAGATAAAATAACATTTTCAGCAAGACAGTTATTGTGAAAATATTTATAGAAAGTGCACAGGGAAGCTATCTTACTGTGTTGTGAAAGTGACTGAAGCCAAGATGCTAAGCAGGATTGATAACATTGCAGATTTTTCTTTTGATTTTATCAAGAATCTCTAAACACATAGCAGAAGCACCAGACCAGATGTAGCAATAATATTCAATGCATGGCTGAATGGTAAACTTAAAAAAAAACATGTAAAGAAAAAGTTTAATTGGAGTATCTGCTGAGCCTCATGTATAACTAATAATGAAATGTTTCCATAACCAATTCTGAGTAAAATTCTTAGGCAAAAAGTAAAAAAATGTTCTTTATATTCTAATCCTTTTATGATATTGAATGATTGCTAATATAGTAGGACCTTGTTATTTATTATAGCTCAGTTCTCCATGGATGGTAAAATCCATGGATAAAAGTGAATCATATATAAGAGATTATGTTTAAAGACTTTCACCAAGATATTGATACCTTAGTTTAAAAATGTAGTTAAAAAAAAGTTTATGTTTTCTAATGCAACACATTGACATAAATTGGAACATATTTTCTGTGCACTTTTTCCAAACATGTATGAGGAAAGAGCTTGAATTAATAAAATAACCATCTGATGACTCCGGCTTTGATGGTTTTGAGAACATTTAAATCAATTAATCTTTTTATATTTTCAAAATACTATTATTAGTAAAGGCTTACAAACACACACACATATATGTGTATATATATATATATATATATATATATATATATATATATATATATATATATATATATATATATGTGTGTATATATATATATATATATATATATATATATAGGTTTATGATTTCACAGATGGTAAAGCCTAACTGTATTTTCATGGCTTGTTTTGAAAAATAATAACAAAAAACAATAGTCAAAAATCAGACTGATAATCATCATGTTTATAACCATAATAATAATCTCTCTTACAAAACTAAAGACTGAACTCAATTTGTATTTGTAACTAAAGACTGCACTCAATTTGTATTTTTCAATGCCATTAACCTTCATGAATATAAATCTTATTTGAGGAGGGTTACCTGAATGGAATTAATCACATTCTACCTTTTGAAATCATATGCAAAAAATAAAACAGTTTCAGATGAAAAAGTACCTAAGGAAGTTTGAGTTCAGGGTCCTAAGTAGGAAATAATAATTAAGTGGCCTATTAATCGTTTTGTTATCATCAAAAACTTTACTCATAAATTAGTCACTTACAGTGATTGACAGTTTTCATTGAAAACCATAAATTCAAGTGTTGCATGATGACCATTTTTATAAAATTAAAATCAAATTGCTAAACTAATATGAATTGGTAATATAATATAATCCTATTAGATTTAAACTGAGCTCCATAATTTTAACCTTATTGTATTATAGATAGATTAGAATGCATGCACAAAAGACTTGTTCTAGAGTTTATCTTTGAAAATTTTGGCACAGATTTGTTTTAGAAGTTGAGTGTAAATCAGTTCATGTTGGTTGAATATCAAAACTTCACCTCATTAATTATGATAAAAATAAAATTTCTCACTTTTTTTCTTTTCCTCACCAGGTTTTTAGGAGGAATATTTATTCCCTCTTAGTCACCTTTTCCTACTTAATCCTACCAACTAATCATGTTATCATCTTTCAGGATCTTGGGAGATTTCTTTTTTCTTGTCAAAGATAGATTTCATTGTCTGATAAATTGCACAAGAAAAAAAAGGTCATAATATGAGTTACTCTGTTCATATGTCAGTTATAAATTAGCTAAGCAAAATGTTTACACTTAGAATAAATGATCTTTTTTATCTTGAGTTATATTAAAAAAAAATAATTTTATAAACAATTCTCATGTATATACTTTCAAACGATTGTTCTTATCTTGGTTGGTATAGATGTTATTATAGACAATTTTTTGACCAAGTATGCTCTGATCATCATCAGGTGTCTATTCTAGATATCTGTAGATTATTGTGATATTTTGTATCAAAATATTGCAATAATCAACAGGTAGTCCATATCAGCCAGTCTATAGACAGCTGATGAGGGTACTTGGTTGAAACATTTTGTCTATGATAACATCCACCTAGATTTGAATGTTATTTCAAAATAATGCAAGTATGTTGACAATTATTCATCACTGAAATGAAATACTAAATTCTCAGATACTTGTATATTTTAAGGTTAATCATAATAAATGCTTTCAAATGAAAGTTAATAAAAGTAGCAAACAGTTTTCATATGGGACTCAAAAAGAACATGGCATAATCAAGTTGCTGACATTTCACACTACTTCAAACAAAAGGTTAGGAAGGAAGCCACCATCAATATTGAAAAAAGCAATAAGAGTTACTGACCTAAAGAAACCTATTCCTGAAAATGTGTTTTAACTGAAAGATTTTATGAATTTAGCTCAAAGTAGCTCTGGCTTCTTGGTTAATGAATAGCAAACTTTTCCTCATAAGGAAAAAGCTAATATCACAACTAGCATTAGAGATGAGGAGAACTCGTACTATACTTTGATCCCAGAGAGCAAACAAAAACGTAAATTAAGTAGCACTGGCTGCTCAATCAATGAATGTCAAATGTCTCCTTACAAGAAAACAGCTAATATTACTATTTAGATTGTGATATTTTATTCAACTTAAATACATATATTTGTGCATGTGTTCCACAAGTACTTCAATTTTTATATGAATTCAACCACAACTAGTTTTTAAGGACTGAAAAGAAATTATTAATAAACAAATAGAAACAACATAATAAAAGATAGCTTGTTTCAAATATATTTTATATTATATTAATAGCAAAATTCTTGCTGTAGTATCAAGCATTATTTCTTTTCCTATTAAAATATCTTTTTTAATGCAAAACAAAGTTAGAATTAAAAGTAGTGTTTGCAGGAACAAAACCTGTTTTTACCTCTATTTCTTTTTATGAAAGTAAACGTTTGAGATGAAGATATTTGTATATTGAATAGCATGATTATTGATAACATAGTACAAGACCATGAAATGATTTCATAATAATAACCTTCCAAGCAAATTTTTCTGACCACTTTTGGCACATTACCAATGACCATTTTGAAGTGGGCATTAGCCAATTTTCATCCTTTATATTGATTTCTTTGAAGTTAGATGCCACAATTATTTACTATATACGTTATGCCTTTGACGTCCTAACCAGTCTACTCACACATTATTTCTGAGCCTTCTGAATGCTTCTTATAATAAATAGTAGATTGCTGGCAAACATCTGCTGGGAAATGGTTGTTGGGAAAATGCTGAAATTAACTAGTGGTATTTGGTAATAAGGGGAGTTAACCATTTTATAACTCATTCAGAAAGATAACCAAATTCAAGTAGACATAGTCTATTCTGATTGTATCTACTTAATTTTGTTTTGACTATTTAAACTAATCTATATCTATAATATTTGTTTTTATCACTTTTCAAATACTATCTCTGTCCCATAGCAGTTGTTACACTTGTGTGTATATTTCATTAAAAAAATAAAAATTAAATAAATAAATTAAAAAAATAAATAATTATGTTTGATCAATGATATAATTTTGAATATTATATGATAAATGCCTAAAATTTAATAAACCATAAAATAATTAAAACCAATTACTACATTTATTTACTCAGGATTATATATTTCTTTTTATAATGGAAAATTAACTAATATGCATAATCAAACATTGTCAGATTAGATTATATCACATAATGGTGTCCTTAAGAAAGATCAAATTTAAAATTGAGTTGATGTAAAAAAAATTAACAGTTTTTTGTAATGTATTTAAAACTAGATATGATATTAGTTAATGAATTCAATTAATTTATATTGTCCCTGAAGATGAGAGTAATTTTTACAACACTTGAAAACTTTCAAGTTTACATTTTTTATTTTAATCTTTCACCTCCAATCAAGGTGTTAATGCAACTAAGTTGCAGAGGGTTAAAGCTTTTGAAGAGGCAAAGAATGATAGTCACTGCCAATCATTTAAAGCAATACAAGCTGGCCAGAACTTGGTGAAAGGTAACCTTTTATGAAACATCTATCAGGGGACAGAGATAGCAATATTTATTCACTGGACATTTCTTAATGAGGGCAATTTTCATGTACCAGGTTCCTTCAGGATGGAGATGATCATAGCTCTCCACAAATTCCTGTTTTATGTTGCATTTAGTAAATTTTGACACTTTACCACCTTTTTTTCATCCCTATTCTGACATCCATTTACATCAACTCATTAAGTAGGTAACTCACTGTGAGTGTTAAATTTTCTTGGCTCTCTTTCCTCAATGTTTCCCAGAAACTTCAGGTGTCTCTGTACACATAAATTCCCTGATATTTCCTATTTTTCTTTAAAATTTCTTATTGTAAAAATCTGTCCATGGTATTTTTAGCATTCATTAGTAGAATCACACCTCTGACACTTCAAGTCTCTTCTTCATCTTTCAGTATAGAGTCCATATTCACTGCCATATTGGAGATAAGATATATAATAGTCCAGTGTTCTTTTCTATGTTTCTAGTAACATTTTTCTTTGTTTTAACTCTTCCTCTTTAATCCATTTGTTTTCATCTATTCTTTTATAAAAACTAAGATTTTATAGAAATACTATTAAGAAACATTGTTTTGACTATTAAATCTATCATATAAAATAAAGAGATACCATAATCCCAAGGAAAAAAATTCATATTACCAGGTGATTTTCAAATTTGAGACATTGCCAACTTTTATTATTATTCTCAAGAAATTTTCAATTTGTTAAAATCTTAATAAATTATTAATATATGGTTTCTAGTGAATAAAATTAAGCTACAAGATCTAATTATTATTATAAAAAATTATCTATAATTCATCCATGAAAACAAAGACCTAAACATAATTTATGAAACTTGATAATAAGGTCTATCTTTTTCACTTGCTTCAATTTTCCATGTTTCTTTTTCTGTTTTTATTTACCTTTCTTTTTAGTGGAAGAATACGCAACATTGTAATAACTTTATTTTCCACTAATCCTGATCTCTATGCTTTTGAAAATAAAGAGAATTCTTAATACGAGATCTGGGAAGAAATACCACCAATGATCTGAAAAATGTTTCTATGGTAGATTCCCTTGAAAACATTGCCCAATTGCATTTACCAATTTTGACATTCCCAAATTTCTGACTGTTTGAATCCAAGATGAGAGAGTTTGGAGAGAATTAACAAATACCTACCGGGAAATAATTGGTGGCAAATTTCCAAGAGGACAGAAGGATGTATTTCTCTTATAAAAGAATACCAATGCTTTCCAAAGATTTTACTTACATATATCTACTATCCATATATATATACAATAGTAAAAACAATTCTTGTCTGTTTTATTTTGCTCTCTTTTCCTCACTTCTTTTCATATAATTTATGGAGAGATTTAACTGGCAAGATATACAATATCATTCCTTTAGTTTTCTTCTATTTTTTTATTTTATAATTATACTTACAATCCAACATTATGGTCAAAATGTTTACCTGAGTATACTTTCTCTGTTTAACCAATAGTCAGTTATCTTAACTTATATTTCTTTTGTTTATAAATTCCAATTTTGTCCCTTACTGTTTATGTGTAAGTGATAATGTCACACTTGGTGATATTGTATACATGTGATAATGTCACAATCGGTGACATTGCTTACATGTGATAATGTCACAATCAGTTATATAGTGTACATGTGATAATGTCATGCTTGATGATATTGCAAGCATGTGATAATAGGATAATGTCAGAATTGGTGATTACTTCAAGACTCATAACCATAACACAGTGATAAATTTGGTTTTTGTTTTATCATGGATTTATTGAAACAAACTAGTTTTATTCATACCAGTTACAGAAATTCCATGCTGAGTTTTTAAGAGACAGTATCCTTATTTATGTGTATTGGTTACCAGCGAGGTTCATATATTTTTATAATCTTGTAAATATAAAATTAATCTTGTAAATAAACAATCTAGCAACTAAATAATTTATAACACTTTTGTTGTTATTAAAATTCTAAACATAGCATTTTTAAAAAATAAACAATTGCAAAGGAGTTAAGTGAGTATACACTAATAGTGGTATCAAGAGAAAAAATCATTTTTTGATACACTATCTTTTTGTCGGCCTGATGGTTAAACTTTGCCAATTTTTTTCCTATTATTTTAAATTATAACAAGATGCATTTAATGTTTTTGTAATTTTGAGCATGCTTATATTGAAGTATGTACATAACTGTTTGTTTGCTTGTCTATAACACATTTTACTATGAAGCCGATGAATGATACACACTTCCACTACCAATTTTTTTTCCCAATAATATAAAACACAGAGTTCCAAAGAAGAATTGTTTCTATACTTTTTCAATTCCATGTGGCAACTCCATATTACTAACAGTATGTATGAGAAAAACTTTTTCTACTAAAGACCCAAATTATATCTGTTCAAAAGATTCAAGAAGCTGATAGTTGATCAGTGCTTTCAGCTAATTTAATTGTGACTGTTCAGTTTGAGTTTGAGTGAAACTGGAATTAATTTTTGCACCCATTTCCAGAATATTTGCATATATAACTACCTCTTTTCCTGAAGAATT
Source organism: Acanthosepion pharaonis (assembly GCA_903632075.3). NCBI lineage: Eukaryota > Metazoa > Mollusca > Cephalopoda > Sepiida > Sepiidae > Acanthosepion > Acanthosepion pharaonis. Next base: position 896,487 of record CAHIKZ030000360.1, on the reverse strand, counting down.
AATAGAAACTGACAAAGAGGAAGAAGAGTTTGATATGCTAATCAGTTCTTGTAGGCTTTTTATGATCAACTTGTTGATCATTTCTGTTGTTGCAAATTGAAGCTAATGTTTATGAATCTATAATAATTTCAAAGCCAATTTAAAATCATAACACACTAAAAAGAGATAATTTATCTTTGCTAATAGGAATTTTAAAGCTTTTGAATAGAAAATTTTAGCAAATATATAATAAAATTTGAAAAAATAATAATAGTAAAAATAAATGTTAAATATTAAATATAGTAATAATAAGAAACACTATTCAGTATTTTTCTTTGAGTTTCTGGGATGAGAAATTATTATTTACTCAGACTAATATCCTCGTCTTTGTTGTTATTATCAAAATATTTCAGGCCATTGGCTTTCTTCAGGCGTCTGTCAATTCAATTAATTTTAATTTCTTTGTAATTATGACTAGAGTGTCATCTCCATTGACTTGTTTTCATTTGTACAGACAAACAAAAAATGATTTCTGTACCACTTGAATATTTCACTTTATAACAAAATACAACAGTGGAAGAACCAAAAGTTTTGAGTAAGATTTGTGTGATATGAGATTTACTATATCTATATATCTATCTATGTATCTTTTTTATTATTTCCAGTCCCCACAGTTCTCATGCTTAACCCAATCATAATAATACCTCATGGCTGAGTTTGTTTTATTTATTTTTTAATATATTCTTTTGTTGGCATTCATATTAACTGTAGATATTGAATCAGCAGAAATTTGGTAAAACAAAGAAAAATTCATCTTATGAGATCTCTAAGGACATTGTAACTTTGCTGACTGCTGATAATGTAGCCTTTAGGCAAGGAAATCTTATTCAATTTACAATAATTTTATTATCATGCTTATTACCATTGTTATTGCTGTATTTTTGTAATATGTTTAATTAAGTTATTGTTGTGTATTACACAGTATTAAGACGCCAACTGAGACATTAGCTAATTAACTAGTGATTACACCATAATGGTATCTTTCTGGACAAATACATAAAGGCAAAGAAGCACAAATATCTACACACAAATGCTCTCTCCCCTCCTCTGTGTATATATATATATATATATATATATATATATATATATATATATATATATATATATATATATATACACACATATGCTTATACACTTATATGCACAATATAACATTTACTGAGGGATGTATATACATATAGCTTAACAAGTGTACAAAAGTCTTGTTACCATGGGATTAATAAATTAATTAAGAACAAATTTCAATATTTAATATATACATTTGGGTATGTTATTATATGATTATATACTATTTTTCTTTGATTATCCAAATGTTTCATTTTGGACATCAAGATAAACTAAACTCATGGGCTTGTGTGCAAAACATTGATGATGTAGACAAAACCTATTTTAAGCTTTTAAAATATTTTTGTGTTAAATACTTTCCAAGAATAATTTTTTGTTTAATACTTTCAATATTTACTTTACCCACCTATTATGAGATTTATTTTTAATTGCTAAATATCATCTGTGTTTGAGTAGGATATAACAATGCATAATGCATTTGAGCGAATTATATAGTGTTTGATTCCGAAGGCTAGAGCTAATTATGCAATGATTTATTACATTATAATCTGACCCTGATGAGTGGTGTGTCCACAAAAATTTGAATATTAATTTATTGGCTATTGTTGCTCTAGTTCTCTTCAGCACTTTATAAATGAAAATTCTGCTCATCTTGAAATACATTAAATTCTAGTAATTTTATATATTTTGATAGGTGTCACCGATTTGATTCATTATTATTATACTTTCTTCTTCCACACGTTTTCATTTTCAACTAGAGATCTTGCATTATGGGTGTTCTCTATCAAGCCATACAACTTCAGACAGAGAACAGCTTTCATAGAATATTTGCAGTGCCAAGCAATGCAAACCTCTGAGACAAACAATGGGATACAAGGCTTTATTCCAATTTTCTCAATATAGGACTTTAAGTTCAGTGGATTATTAGTATTATTATTATTATTATGTAAAAATATACCAAATGATAACATTTTGATTTAAAATAGTTTAGCAATCATTGTTGAATGAGTGATTTGAAAGATTAAATGTAACAATTTTATAATGAAAGCAGCCCAATATTTTTCTTTTAATTTTTACTGATTTGCACATTTTTCAGAGTAATACATTTTACTGCATATAGTACACCACATGTTTTTAATAGTTTTATTAATATATTTATATTATATTATGTATTTAATAAAACTGCAATGGAATAATTTAGTAATATTTACACTTATGTGTCTTTAAAAGGTAATTATAATAAATTATAAATGCATAAAGGATCAATCACTGATTTCTTCCTTTTCATTTTGAACTCAAGTAAGTCAAGTCAATCTTATTTTAAAGGTAGCCCACAAAAAGGCAAATTTCAAAATTTAGCAACACTGGGTTTTGAAAGGGAGGCCAATTTGCTACTTGTCACTCAATCTAACAAACTTATATTTAACAAAAAAAAAAAAAAAAGAACTGAAATTAAAATTAAAATAAGTATGCCACCTCTTTACTTTTTACTGGGTAGTAATACTGATTCCCATGTAAAAATTTTTTTTACCTATTACAAATTACAAAAGTAATATTTTTTCAAGGCAAATAAGAGTTAATTTAGCTTTTCACACTTAAAAAACCATAGAAAAGATTCTGTGATGAGATTTCAAAAAAAGACATCCTTAATTCTGTAGAACACATCTTTAAATATAAATAGATACTCATACATAAAGAATTAATAGTTTATTATCAACCCCATTTTTATGATTTAATTCGTAATACAAAACCAATTTTTAACTTGGCATGTAAGTGTAAATTGTTCAGATTCTACTCCTATGCTTTAACCTTTCAGCTATGTTCACAAATATATCTTGAGAAATAGGTGATATAACAATAGATATTTGAAAACAGTTGAAAGAAACTTTTTTTTTCAGAAATTTTTCAGTAATCATTTCTCAGCATGTATTTACAATTTTTGTCATATACTTTTCTAATAGGGATAGATATTCTGCAAATAGCAAGTAGTGATGGAAACCATTATTGGAAGCATTCTAGAAGGTTCCTGAAATTAACAATATCATTTGAGGTATGGTGGATTGCAGCTTGCATTGAGGAATCAGAGAGTTCAAATTCTAGTTGAGTTCTTTTCTTGGGAAAGCTATGATTTCATCTCTTCTCCCACCAACTATGGTTAAATAGCAGGACAGACTGGGTTCTTGAGCCTTGGGTGGCAACCAGCCCAGGAGAAGGAAAATCTGAATTCAAAAACCAGCATGGAGAGGGTTGGGCTCCTTCAAGAAATCTTGCCCAGAAAACATCACAGCTACTGCAGCTGCAGTACATGTAGTGCTCCTACAATCCAAATGAGTTACAGGTTTCATAAAATGAAATCTACAACAGCGGAGATATACTGGAAGATCTAAGCAGATTTATTTTCATAGCACTGCCTAAGAAACCAGGTGCAGACAAATGTAAACTCCACCTAACAATCAGCCTAATAAGCCACATAACAAAACTCATCTGTATTCTGATGAGTAAATCGTGCAACAGAATCAGGCCAGAGATAGGACAAGAACAGTGCCGGTTCATTAAAGACACCAGAACAATGAATGCAATATTCATGCTCAGAATGTTATCAGAAAGAGCAATACAAATGCAAAAAAAACGTACAACTGTGTTTTATAGACTACACAAAGGCGTTCAACAAAGTATGCCACAAAGATCTGTTGGAACTGCTCAGCAACCTTGACATATTCATGAAAGACAATAGAATAATCAAAAACTTCTACTGGAAGCAAACTACCTGCATAAAATAAAAAAATGAGTTCAGCAAATATAAAAAGATAGAAAGGGACATAAGGCAAGAATGTGTCTTCTCATCCAACTTATTCAACTAAAACAGTGAGGTAATTCTGAGACAACTGGAAATCCTACCAGGATTCATCATTTGTGGCCACAATCTTAACAACATAAGATATGCAGATGACACAGTGCTGATAGCAGACATGGAAAGGAAACTACAAAACCTCCTACAGAAGGTAGTGAAGGAAAGCGAGAAGAAGGGACTAAGCATAAACAAGAACAAGATAGAATGCATGACCATCAACAAAAAAGATGAGCCCAAAATGCAGTTTACAGGTTGGGACACTAAAATAAAGCAGGTGCAGAAATTTAAATATCTGGGAAGCATTCTAACAGAGGAAGGAAAGTGCAACGGTGAAATCCAAAGATGCATTGGGATGGCCAAAGATGTATTCCAAAAGATAGGTAGAGTATTACGAGACAGGAGGGTTTTGTTGGTAACAAAGAAAATAGTACTGAACTGCTGAAATGTGATATTTGTCCTCCTTTACAGCAGCAAATGTTGGATAATCTCCTCAAAGATGAAAAAGTGACTTGAGGCAACAGAGGTGTGGCTCTACAGAAGGATGCTAAGATGCCATGGACTAAACATGTGAGCAATGATGAAGTTTTGGAAAGGATTCAAACAAAGAGGAAACTTATACTTAACATCAGAAAGAGGCAGCTGAAATTTCTGGGACACATAATGAGAAAGGAGGGCTTGGAAAATCTGATATTCACAGAGCAGATAGAGGGAAAGACGGACAAAGGAAAGCAATGTGTGACATACTTAATGGACTTAAGCAAGTGGATGGCAGGACAGGGTCTGGGAGAAATAACAAAAAGACAAAATTTATTGAGAGCTACAAGGGACAGGAGAAAGTGGAGAGACATCCTGAAGGAACATGGCACATAAAAGAAGATCATGGTTAGTATTTTAAAATTTCTCCAATGTAGAGAAGAGTCCTTCCTTTTGGATTGAAATGTATGGCAGTGCAAAGTTTAAGAGAGATAACAAAAAGAAAATATTTATTAAGGGCTACAAAGGACAGGAAATTGTGGAGAGCCATAATCACCTATGTGCTGAAAGGATATGACATTTCTTATTCACAAAACTATTCAGGTTCATTGATGAGGCTTCTGCTATTCTTCTTTTATGTGATATGTTTCTTCAGGATGTTGGCAATCATGGCTCTCCACAATTTTCTGTCCTTTGTAGCTCTTAATAAATTTTGTCTTTTTGTTAAATCTCCTAAACCTTACTCTGCCATCCATTTACTGAAGCTCACTAGGTAGGTTAAGTGTGGTTATCCTCTGCCCCTCTTTCAATCTGTCCTGTGAGTATCAAATTTTCCAACCCCTCTTTCCTAATTATATGCCCTACCCCATGTAAGAATAATAGATGTTAATATTTGTAATATTTGGCTATTTTGTATTTACATATACAAAAATAACAAAGAATAATTTCACCTCATCCAAATTGAGTTTCTTATCACTAAATAGAATATATGGTAATGAGAGTCACTCATCTGGCACTTAAAACCAAATCTCAAGTACTTGGGGCCAATAATCCTGCCTTCTGAAAACTGCATATGGAAAAGTTCTTTGTGCAGTGATAGTTTGTGAATATTTAACAATGAGTATCACCAACCTGGAACTTGGAGTCATAGTAGTTGCAGCTATGTGATTCTTGTGAAATTGAAAAGAAATGGAGATGCTAGCAATGTAATCTTATAAACACTCATTCAACGGAAAAGAGAGATAAACAAGCTTTTATGACATTAGGAGAAATGGAAATACAATACAAACAAATAATTAAATCAATAGAAAAATAAAGAAACACTATGAGGTTGAGGATGATGATGAAGAAAGGCAGAGATAACAGTATAATCCTTGCTAATTGAAATGTTGTAATTGAGTGTGTAGTGGAATGGGTGAGACACAAAGAAAGTAACTGCAGGGTGGGGTATCAGAAACAAAAGAACAAGAAACCTAAAAATGTTAAACCAAGATAAAAAAAATGTTTTTGTTTGTGGCGTTTTTTTCTTTTCTTTTTCATTTATTTTAATACTTTTTTGGTTTTTAATGTTGTTAAAGAGGAATTCTAATTATTGTCAACGTATAGCTTGTCAAAGCAAACGAAAAGAAAGAGATCGGAAGATGAGAAGATATTGCAAGTTAGCCTCCTTGGAATTTACCAATACATAGAAAATTGCAAGGACAGTGTTCAATGAGAATAAGAGAACAAAAAAGAACAATATTGTCATGCAGTGAAGAACAGTATTAAAGAAAGCTATTACATTTGAGGTATGCTGATTAAGAGAAATGTCAGTAGCCTCAGCGGAAAATATGAAAGAAATCTCAAATGATTTTAGTTTAATAAATCTTGTTTATGTAAAAAATTTATCTTATATACACATATCTGTGCATGAATATGAGTTATTGTTTATCTCCCACCCTCTCTTTCATATGTGTGTGTGTGTGGATTATCACATATATGAGATAATTGCACATTTACCACTAGCACTGTTGGCTAATATTTCATCCCAGGAAAATAGCCATGATTTCAAATGCTGATTTTCTGGGTAGTAGGCTTTAGGCCTATGAAAAACAAACAACATAAACCAAATTTGAATCTCCTTTACTCTCTCCTCATACATACAGACACATTATATATATATATATATATATATATGTATGATGACTGCAACCTAATTTCAAGCAGTGTAAATGCTTGATCCATCCTTAGATATGGGCAAGATGGAACTGGCGTTTAGTCATGCTAAGGTCTTACATTTCCTTGGATAGATGTGGCAACATTGAGAAGTTTTTGCAATAGTTGTTGCATAAAGTGTAATGAATGACTTCTTTCTGTGTGGTGTTATCAGGTTATATTTTTGGGGCATCAACACTGTATGATAACTGGCTGACTCATGCCTCAATGCAATTGGTCTGAAGATTGCAGTCACTATACAATATTTATTCCATGTCCACTCATTTTATATATATATATATATATATATATATATATATAACATTCTTCTTCAGTAAATATAACAAATTTTAAACAATATATATACAGAGTGAGATGGATAAATTGTTGCCATTTTGTATTTTTAATTTTGTGCATGAGTATTGTTTGTTTTTGATTTTGTCAATTGCACAGTATAGTAGGGTCAGCTGGACACTATCTGTGAGAAAAAGAGCACATAATGCAATCCACTCTGCCAGAAATTTGTATACAGCATGTTATACTGCTTGACATTTGCACCAGAAGCTCCATTACGAACATTTCAGAGTGTTTGGGTGTCAATCTGAGGACAGTGCAGAAGTTTTGGAAAGAGTTGGATGAATCTAAAGGAGATTATGAAGGTGTTTGGAGTGATCACTAGTGATGGCGATGTTATGCCTCCATTCATCTTCCCACAGGGCCAAAGACTCAACATGGAGGCCTACATCAAGTACTTTGAGGAGGTAATGCTGCTCTGCGTCAAGAGGGTAGTTGCTGGAAGACCCTATGTCTGGCAACAGGACTCTGCACCATGCTACACAAGTAGGAGAACCCAGTCATAGCTGCCAGACAATTTCTGCAAACAAATCACCTCTTACATCTGGCCACCTAACTCCACAGACTGCAATCCCTTTGATTATTATGTGTGGAGCACAGTTGAGCAAAAGACCAACAAAACTCCTTGTAAGAACAAAGATGAACAGAAGGCAAGAATTATGGCAGTATTCACTGACTTAAACAAGGAGACTGTCCAGAAAAGTTGCAGGAAATTCCAAAGATGTCTGGAAGCTGTGGTTGAAGCCAGTGGTGATTTTATTAAATACATTTACTTTTTAGAGAGATTTCAAGATATTTTTGTATAATTTTGGTAAATATATCTGTTAAAATGAGTTGTCAGCATTATTTTCATTTTTGCATAATTTAGATGACAATTTATCCACTGCACCCTATATATATATATATATATATATATATATATATATATATATATATATATATATATATAAAACAGCTCTCCAGTCATATGTGTAATACTGAAAACATGACTGAAATATCACAATTCAAATAATTATGTTATTTTAGAAACCATGCGAAAAATAATTATGACAGTATGAATTATGTACAACACATTGGAATGTTGGAGGAATTCAAAAATAAAATAATGTACTTCGGTTTTCAATCAATATATATATATATATATAATGTGTATCCATACACATATTTTTAAAGTGTAATACTTTTCTAAGTCACCAGAGAAGTGTGTTACATTGCCAATCTTGATATAGTGGACACCTTTGGTGACAAAAGTCATTCTTTTGGTAATACGGAAATCATAATTATAAATAGTCAATAGAATATGGTTTCATCAAATATTCAAGAATACCGAACACAAGTAAAACTTCTTGATAGTTTTTAAAATACAAACCAAATCTAGAATTACTTAAATATTATTGTCATTTTACTGTTGGCATGGGTAAACTAGTATTAGATAACAAACTGCCTATTCTTTCAAACATCACAATTATGTTATTTATATAACTGAAATGATATAATTACAATAAGTAAATTTATTGGATTATATTTCAAACATATTTTATTGAAAATCAACTGACAAATTTTCAATTTGCATATAAGCTGTTAAATTCTGTCACCTGAATTTGATAAATATATATTTAAATTAGAATTATAGGGTTTCTAAGAAACCATGAAGATAAAATTAATAACAACTTTAAAATTGTTTATATACTGGATAGGGCTTTTTTTCCCCACCCCCAGAAGGTATAAGATCAAATTGATCAGATTCTTCTATGGAGCTTAGATTTTGGAGTCACTTGTGAAGATTTATCCTTGTTAATCCACTATTTTTGCATTGAACATTGTTATCTGTTAGTGTACTTCGAATTTATTTTTAACTGCCAATTAATAGTTAGGATGAGACATTTGTCATTACAACTGGTTCTAAACAGCAGAAATCATTTATGACTCAACTTTGTAACTATCGGCCTGTTAGACTTCTACCTTTTTTGTCAAAGTACTAAAGACTGAATCAGTTAACCGTCTCACTTCGAGGGTCTTCTCTCAGATAAGCAATATGGCTTTTGCTTCTCTAGGTCAAAGGCTGACGTATTAACGATCATTCCTGATTTGTCATTACAAGTGGTTCCAAAAAGCAGAAATTACTTATGACACGACATTGTAACTATCAGCCTATTAGACTTCTACCTCTTTTTGTCAAATTACAAGAGACTCTAATCAACTCTGAATTTGTTAACAATATCACCTTGCAGAGTCTTCTTTCAAACAAACAATATGGCTTTCACTTCTCTAGGTCAATGGCTGATGTATTAATGATTATTGCTGAAAAGCTTTATCAAGCTTTAGATTAGAATGGTGAAGATCGGGCTGTTGTTTTGGATATCTTGAAGGCATTTGACAGGATTTGGCATATTGGTCTTCTTCACAAGTTGAAAGGTTATGGTATTTCTGGATGAATTTTTGGACTGATCCAGTTTTTATTCCAAAATACAGAGCCCCTGTGGCAGGCATTCAAAACTTAGAAACCTCCTCTTTCAAATGGTCACTGACTCATTCCATGACAATGCTTGAAAACTGAAGCAATGTGTCATGAAATCAGTTCATTCTTTTTGAATAACCCTGTATAATTCTGCTTGTTTCTTCATTTCTTAGTACATATGTTACACTCTGCTAATGCCTTACAATTGACTATTCCATTTTGAGCCAGAAGAAAGATGGGAAAGACATATCAGAGACACTTTTTGGTTTCAGTGAGAAAAAAAGAAATAGAAAGAAAAGATGATAGAGGAGGCAATAATGCTCTCAGGTGTTTAACAAGTTTTTCTATTTCACTGAAGCAGATCTTCAGTGAAATGGAAAAAGTTCTCAATGTTAAATCTTTTCATTTGTACCCTATTACCTATAATGACCTGCATTCAAATTCATGATTTTTACTGTAATATTTGGTTAAAGCTGTTATGCGCAAATATTTAATGAAGCAATCAGGGAAATTTCAACAGGTATTTTTAGTCATGAAACTCCCAATGAGCTTACTTATTTATTAAATATGAAAATTAAAATAGGAAATCTGTTAAATTTTTATAGATACTACCAGTATCGAATTATCTCTTAAATAAATGTCAAATTCTTTATTGTTCATCTGTGTGTCTGAAATCCCTCAAAGTCGGGCCACACTTGCTCTAGATAGACATAAGCCTTTTTGGAATCAGAATGATCCCAGGATTCAAAATCTGCTCTTCATCTAATGCTTGAACATACAGCATTAGGATTTATGACCGAATGAGGAAGTAACAGTTAAAAACTCAAATTTTAAAATAAATGAAAAAAATTAGTGATTTTAAAGGTTTTTAATTTATATTGAGTTTAAAGTAACACAAAACTTTGTGAATTTAAAAATTTCTGTCTTAAATTTAGTTTAAAATATCTCCAAAACTTTTTGAATTGAGGAAATCAATTTTATTTCTTCAAAGTGACAAGGAATCAGAGTTAAAGGTTTTGTGACGTGAGGTTTTGAAGTTCCACAGAATTTGTGATTTGAAGAACTCAATTTTCAGCCTGAATTGGAATTTCAGCCCAATTCAGTCTTTTGGCTGGTATTGGACTTATATCCCCAATCAGAGATAAAGAGATGTTTTGCAGTTCCATAGAGTGAATCAAGGAATTCAAAAGTATTTTTTTCAAAATTATCTTTGATGTTTTCTAAGCTGGACCAAAGGTCTCTTTAGTTAGGGCTGGTACCCTCCACAGGAGCTAGCTTAAAAGTTCACACAGAGTGCAGCTTTTAAGCTAACTATTAATAAAGAACTTAAGAAGCACAAATGACCAGTACACCAAATTAACCAAACTTTCTTTGAAAGAAGATCAAACAAATCTGTGTATATTTCCTTGGAAAAAATTTATAAAGTCTTGTGATTATTTTACAATCAAAATTTATACAAACTGACAGAATTTGAAATATTAAACCTGAAATGCTAGGCAAGCTATAAGTATTAATCATGGTAAATAAACTATTTTGCAACCAATATAAAAGTTTGATCATTTACTTTGTGTGAACTGATACTGTCACTGATGAGAAACAGTCATCTGAAGAGGCTTGCATGCCTGCCAGCCATAAGCAACTCTTCACCATTTACAAAATCCATAATAGAATAGTCTCTTCCTGCAGACAGTTAAATCTTAAATTACATCCAGATTGAAGGCATCAGTGTGATTTATAGATCTTTTTTGGACATCAATCTTTAACCCTTAGTCATGCACTTCTTAAATGGTGGTTAAGGCCTTATCTGTTATCTTAACTGTGACATTTGTCTTCCAAGTTCTCCGTTTCCATTACAAATTCTCCTTATTTATCCTACAGAGCAAGTTTTATCTTAAGTAAACACTAAAACTTTAGCCACAAATGAAGTCACTCGGAACAGCATCTGTTTGTTTATCATATAGGCATATATGAATACACATTTTTTTTAACATGAAAATGAGTCTATAACATACCTATTAACATAACTGTTATATTATAGCTTCTACATGTAATTGACTAGACATATCATAGACAACAGCTGCCAAACTAAGCTAAAAAGAAATCAATTTGGCTTCAAAATCAGAAAAGACATGATTATTTTGGATTTATTGTAAATTTTGCTGTAGTTCTTAATTCAGAAATAATATTTATTTATTTTTACTAAAGTTCTCCCAAGTAAACAGTTAGTGAATGAGGTGTGTTATATGAATGTAAGATGAGACATTATGCAGTGAAAATTATGAGGATAAGGAGGATAGACAACAGTTGACCCTTAACTTGAAGAATTTAAAATCTAGTGTTCAGGGAAGCATCCATGCAAGAGTCTTTCATAAAATAGCAGTTCTTTGGAAAAGACATGAGAGGAAATGTTTCCTTACAAGTGAAATACAGAGAAAATGAAGAGGATTTGACTACAAAGACATAGCATATTTTGTCCAAACTATAAAGGCTTGAACTGGTGGAACTAAAGAATGAAGCAATAGAGTAAATTGTAATATTGTGTATGTGGGGTAAGAGATTACTGAGTGGAAAATAAGCTCCCCTCCTCCCACAAGACTGCGTAAATTATTTTGAACTCTATCAAGGCTGGGAAGCAAGGATTGAGCAGTTCCAGCCCAGATATGGCAGCAATATTTCATTTTTGGTCTAATCTAACTTATGTAAAGTTAAAGCATGGCAGATGGAGTTGGATACGTTCTGGAGCAATTGAATGAGTCAACCATTTTTTCCAGTATCTTTAGCAATGGATCATATATATGAGTTCCATTTGAGGTCTAGGGTGAAGTTGAGAATCAACAGACATTCAAAGCAAGGAGCTTTGGTAGGGACTCAAATATTCATCATAAAGGAAGAAAACTCAGGATCTGATCTATACAAATCAAATATGAAGTTAGTAATTTCAAACCTGTTTGGAGAGAAGCTCCCTTGTCCTGGTGTGAAACTAGAGTTAACAATATTTGCATTTCAGTTTTGTTAGTTCTATTATTAAACTGAGTGCTGAGATAAAGTGACTGTCCTCAGATAAGAGATTCCTTCTTCATGAGGTAACCTCCTGTTGATTAGCAACATTAATTCAAAATTCAGATCTATTTTCCAGTTTTCAGTTTTAATCAGTGAGCCACATTCTAAAAAAGGAAGCTAATTATATTACTCATGTATCAATTTTACAAGTATATAATAAAAATAAGAATTTGTTACTTTTTTTTAACCTATTATGAAATTAGATTCCATTTACTTTAGCAAATTAACTCAGCATGGTTTGCAAAACCAATAACCTCAAAACCTACTGTTCCCAATCTAATTATTGAGCTATTTAAACAACATAATATTTATATTTCTTTGGTTTTCTAAATTTTATTATCCAAGTTTATATTGAGAATGAAAAGTTCATGTGCTAGAACATGTACTGCTGTCTTTTTTGTCTTTGCTTAAACAGAAATGACTAACTTGTTTGTTTTCTTTGTCATTGTTAGCATTAATTACTCTCAATCTTATCAGTGAATTCTTGAAAGAATATGACAAATGGCATATTAGAAAATGCAGTTTAGACATTTATGAAGATGGGCAGCAAGATGTGTGTGTGTATATATATATATATATATATATATATATATATATATAATTTTTGCAATAATACTGATATATCAACATTTGGAAATATTTCTTTTAAGCACTCTAGTGTCAAAGGAAATCATTTTAGTTACTGAAGCAAAACTAAAAGATAAAATAAAATATGATAATTTGGCTATTTTATTTGGTAATATGAGAGAAAAGGTCCATATGAGTATAAAATAATAATAATCATAGGACAAGAGCCTAGTGAATTAAAACATCAAGAATTTGGTAGCATTGTAATTGTGAGTTCAATCCCAGGGCTGGGTAATACTGATCCAGATTCAGTGGAAGCAGGGCAAGCAATAATTGAGCAGTACTAAATAAGAACAAGATTAGATATCTTGAGATAAACAGAAAAACAAGAACAATCAACACTGTAGATTAAATAGTAAATTTCAAATTCCTTGAAGGTTAATGGGATCAACAGATACCTGAAGAAGGTGAGAGTGCACAATAGCTGAAATGTGACAATAAATATATTTAAATAATAACATACATATACATGTATTTGTGTGTGTATACACACACACACACACACACACATATATATATATATATATATACACACACACATTCAACTCTACTGTCGAATTCAACATATGAGGGTCAAGCAGACCAGTTCCTAGGAACCAAAAGGTTTTGAATTCAGAGTTGCCCTTCTCCTAGGACAGTTGCCATCCAAGGCTAAAGACCCTACTCTGTCCTGCTATTTACCTATAGCTGGGGGGAGAAGAAGAGGATTCATACCTTTCCCAAGAGTATTAGCATATAAGTGAATGTAATGGATTCAACTAGAATTTGAACTCAGCTCTCTGATTCCTCAATCCAAGCTGCTAGCCATATATATATATATATATATATATATATGAATAAAACCAGACCACTTTAAGGTTCCATGATTAAAGTGGTCTGGTTTTATTCAAATTTATTTGCTGTGAATTTACATTGAGCTCTCTGGATATCATCCTCCTTGGGTCTACCCATACGGATTACCTAGTTTTGCATAAACTATATATATATATATACACACATACACACATACATACATACACACACACACACTTTTATTATATATAGACATTAACAGACTGTTTCACACATTTCAGTGTAATCTTCAGAATGAGTGTTTGATATCCTTAAACACTCCAAACCTCTACAGTTCTTTTATATGATTTTCAAAAGGAATATATCATCATGACAGTTTAAAATAATCTCATTCCTTTTGTTTATTATTATTTGACAAGATCTTGTTATTTCTATATCTTTAATATTTGAATAACAATAAATTCTTTTCAGATTTTTCATTAAATTCTTTTCCAGTTGCTCTGATGTAAATTTTCTCCTCCTCTGGGTTCTTCCCTGTTGTCACATTCACCTTATATAAGACACTTTTATCGCTGCAATTAATACAAATATAAAATTTGTCACTTAGCTGATTGATGTTATATTCAGCATCTTGGCTCCAGATTTTCATAGACAAGCCTTTTTTGTAACTGTTCGATGCACTCATCAGAAATTGACTATGTACATCTTGTTATCTACTGTTTTCTTGATTCCTCTTATTTTATGGTCTTGCTCTTTAATAATATTTTTCTTTTTCTTATTCTTTCACATTCAGTAACTCCTTGTGTCTTAGTGGCTTTATTGCTTTGCTTAGGGTGAAATGATTAAAACAAAAAAAGATTATTATATAATAATTTAAATAATAACATGCAGGGTGCAGTGGATAAATTGTCATCTAAATTATGCAAAAATGAAAATAACACTGACATCTCATTTAACATATATTTTCCAAAATTACACAAAAATATCTTGAAATCTCTAAAGAGTAAATTTATTCAATAACAATCATCAGATGACTTCGGAATCTCCTACAACTCTTCTAGTTTGGTCACCTTGTTTAAGTTGATGAATGCTACCATAATCCTTGCCTTCTGTTCATCTTTGGTGTTACAAAAAGTTTTGTTGGTCTCTCACTCAACTGTGCCCCACACATAAAGGCAGTTGTAGTGTGTGGAGTTAGGTGGCCAGATGTAAGAGGTGATTTGTTTGCAGAAATTGTCTGGCAGCTATGACTGGGTTCTCCTACTTGTGTAGCATGGTGCAGAGTCCTGTTGCCAGACATAGGGTCTTCCAGCAACTACCCTCTTGACGCAGAGCAGCATTACCTCCTCAAAGTACTTGATGTAGGCCTCCATGTTGAGTCTTTGGCCCTGTGGGAAGATGAATGGAGGCATAACATCGCCATCACTAGTGATCACTCCAAACACCTTCATAATCTCCTTTAGATTCATCCAACTCTTTCCAAAACTTCTGCACTGTCCTCAGATTGACACCCAAACACTCTGAAATGTTCGTAATGGAGCTTCTGGTGCAAATGTCAAGCAGTATAACATGCTGTATACAAATTTCTGGCAGAGTGGATTGCATTATGTGCTCTTTTTCTCACAGATAGTGTCCAGCTGACCCTACTATACTGTGCAATTGACAAAATCAAAAACAAACAATACTCATGCACAAAATTAAAAATATAAAATGGCAACAATTTATCCATCTCACCCTGTATATATATATATATATATATATATATATTGTTTAAAATTTGTTATATTTACTGAAGAAGAATGTTCTATATATATATATATATATATATATAAAAAGTGTGGACATAGGATAAATACTGTATAGTGACTGCAATCTTCAGACCAATTGCATTGAGGCATGAAACAGCCAGTTAACATAGTGTTGATGCCTCAAAATTTACCTCTTCAAGGCACTTGATTTAGGCCTCCATGTTGAGTCTATGGCCCTGTGGGAAGTTGAATGCAGGCATAACAGTGCCATCACTAGTGATCATGCCAAACACCATAATGTTCACTGGATATATAATCTATTGACACCCAAACATGCTGAAATGATCATATTGGAGCTTCTGATGTGAATGCCAAACAGTACAGCATGCCATTTCCAAATTTCTGGCGCCCAACTGATTCTGCCATATTGTGGAGTTGACGAATCAAAAACAAACAAGGCTCATGTGCAAAATTAAAAATATAAAATGGCGACAATTTACCCATCTCACTCTGTATTTGCTTTCAGACTGATATATAAGGAACTCAAATATTATTACAGATACGTTGTTCTAGAGATTTTGATAAAAATTGATTACTTATTTATATGAACTTGAGTCTATAACAGGCATTTAGAGCTTAGTAAGTTTTTACGTTCATTGTAATCAATATACACATTATTTGTAATATATGTAATGTATATTATTGCAGTATAAATATTGGTTATTAAAGGCTGTACTATTAATAACAATATATTTAGATTCAAACATTAGTCTGAATGTAAATAATCTAAAACAACCATTCTTCATCCCCTAAGAACTTAAGACATTTTTTTATGTATATTTACACTAAACAGTTACATTGATGCATACCTATTAAGCTTCTGATGAAATCAATCTTCCTTTTAGTTTATGGTAACAAGCATCACTGGTTCGGTTTTCTAAGTTGGAACAAGCAAGACAAGTCATAGAAACTCCAATCAATGTTTTCTATCCTTAGCCCTCTCCTGTATCACTGTTGCATATTGAATAGGTTAAGGCAAGTTCATTGCAAGAACAATTGGTATTTACTTGACTGACTTAGCAAAGTAGAGACACTGTCATCATTGGAATCCCAATAATACTTTCTGATTTATTTTCAACACAACAGTGCAAATCATGTTAAAGATCATGTTGTTGTCATATATGCATGACATTTGGCTTAAAAAAAATCATTACTCATCAGGAGGCATTGATTGTATTGCAATAACAATGACAGAACTCTTGCAGGTTTAGTTCAAGAAATAAAAGAGATGGCTGAGAAGTCTGAGTTACAATCCGAAGTAGTACATTGGATTGGTTGATTATGACAGGACAAATAAAATCTGAAACTGTTCTCTTGCCTAGTGATGTTTTTAATGTTTTTTTTAGTGCTATTAAATAAGAAAAGGGCTGAAGGTTGAAGAATTTGATATTCTAGACTAAGTGCCAGCATTTTCAATTAATGCAAATTTGATGTCTATGAAAACAATTACATCTGATCAAGATGACTTGCTTTTATTTTGATATTCATTAGATTACAGGAAAAGGGAACCATCATTGAGATTTTTTAACATTTTTCTTGCCTATTTTATTATCTTGATAGACCAAATAGAACAGTCTTTAATAATCGATATTTATACTACAATGATGTACATTATGTATTTTACAATGGACATATTGACTGTTATGAATATGGAGTGTAAAATTTAAATCTCTATTGTAAACTCAAGTTCATATAAATAAGTAAACCAATCATTGTCAAAAGGTTTAGAACAAGACATCCATACTAATATTCAAGTCCCATATGTGTGCGTATGTTTCATTGAATGATATAGAGATCAGTTTCTTTATGTTAAGGTGAAATTCATCAAGGAAGGTGCCATAGTTTTTATTTAACCTAAATACTTTCAACATTTTCTAAGATCATCTTCAGGGGTAAATTACATTACAAAGACAAACTTATTGTAACTGCAATAAAATCTGCATTCTGTTGTGATAGTGATTTTTAACATCAAGAAACTGATTAGAGAACTGGAAAGGATCAGTATAAAAATAAGTAGTCAATATGTTTATATTAATCAATGAAACAGGTTTAAATAAAGATATGCTGCCTAAGGATATATATATATATATATATATATATATATATAAAATGTAAATATATATATATATATATATATAAATGTTCAGATATAAATATGCATGATGTGATTAAAAAATGTTGGGTTTGGTGTTATAAAAAGAAAACTACAACATATCAATTCAGCATTTAATCTCCTGCAAAGTAGTCCCCTTCTGATTCTGAAGCCATACACATTATCCATCATTGTTCCCCTTTATGGAAACATTTCTGGGACTCATTTTTGGGGGATAGTGAGCAGCTGCCTTGTCACATTCTCTTAGATTTTCTTGACACCATGAAATCAGGTTCCTTTCAAGTGGGATTTGATTTTTGAAGAGGAAAAAGTTGCAAGGGATGAGATGTGGAGAATGCTGTCCTTGGCCAAAAACTGCTGCACAAACCATGGTCACTGGTGGAACCTCTGTGGTTTGGTGAGACAACCATATTCTATATACTTCCCTTCCAAGCACTGCTATAAACAATAGAAGTGAATGAGAACATTATAACTTAGTGTGTATGTGTGACAGAGTTCAAAGACACTCTGTGCCAAGTGGCTTCACTCTACATATTTTAGCTTTGTTACCATAGCAACAGTCCTGATACTTTTTAATCAGACCTCATATAATATAAAAATTCAGATATAAATACATAAAGACAATATAAAGAAAAGAAAAGGCAAGAAGAAAACCTTTTATGCCAACATGTTTCATTTCTTGAGGAACTTTATCAAAGCAAGTATAGAAATTTTTATTTAGTAATCTGTATTTATACAAAGAAATAACCAAGAAAAAAAAATCAAGAACTTACTTTTATTTAATAGGCTGAAAAATTATCACTTAGAATCCTCCATAGTTTACCTTTCCTTTGCAAAGTAAGTTTTTAGAATATTTTAGGGCATCCCCTTTAATATTTTATTTCTCTCCATGTTACTTCTGGGCATAAATGTAGTTTAATAAATAAAATTTCTCCATTTGCTTTTTGATAAAATTACTCAAGGAGTGAAATGCATTGACATAAAACGTTTTCCTCTAATCTTTTTTCATATATATATATATATATATATATATATATATATATATATATATATATAAAAAAAATTTGAAATTATCCTCATTTTTGTCTTTATTAAACAGTGAAATTAATAACAACTGGCCTAAATTGAGTAATCCTACTAAAGAAAAGTTGTACCTCCAACAGGAATCAAACTTGCATCCCTTTTTTCCAATCATGGAAACCACTTTTTTTAGCCAAAGTCTGGTTCTACTAGTCTGACTTCAGAACCAGTCTGAGAGGGCAAGGTTAGAATTACTTGTTAATAATGAAAACGTGTTTTTCTTGTTGGGACTCCTGCAAATCTGTATCTGCTAGCTTTAGTTTCATGCCCAAACCATTAACAACAGTAATTTTTTAAAGGTTTTTGTATCTGACATTATTTCTTAATACTATATATGCTAATTTTAGTGGGTACACTTGTTTGAGTTGCTATTGGCCCTATATACCTACTAAAAATAATGTTCATAGTAATAAGAAATATATATATATATATATATATATATATATATATATATATATATGTGTGTGTGTGTGCATAAGAATATAAACTCAAAATCAACAGTGCTATGGGCTCCTTTGTATTTCCTCTTGCTAATTTTGAATGTGATTTCATGATTATGATCCTGATACTTTCATTACTAAAATATCTATCAGCCTGTATGGTGATTCAGATATTTCTATATTGCCTTCTGACACTTACAACCACTGTCATTCAGCTGATAAACACAGAATTTTTAATATTGAGCTTAAAAGCTACCAGATCCTTCTCACTTGTAAGATTGGTATAACACATTCTTCCTAATTCCTGAAGCTATACATTCATGTTTTAATAAAATGTACAATAAGTACATGGTATAAATGTACAATCCTATAAGATATACCCATGTAAACACACATTAAGATTAACTTTGATCATTACCAGAGAAAGCTAAACCTTATCATAATAAAGAATAAATGTTATCAAACTTCACTTAACATTTGTAATTGTGCAATAATTCTCTATGATTAGAAAATGTGTATACACTTTTTTCAATCATACTGAACACTTAATATGCAACTTCATTTGAAAATTAATTTTGAATATTTTTTATCTTTTATAATAAACTTATTCCTGATGAATGTATTTAATTTTCAGGTAATAATCAGGGCTACTTTTAACAAACAGAATGTACATATATTTCTTTTTGACAACCTGTATATGTATGTTTCTTTGAAACAATTTGTATGTCTATATATTAGAACAATGAAGCTGTCAGAGATATAATTTATTAGTTTGTTAAATATACTTTATTCTACTTGTGGGATTAAAACTTGCAGAAAATGTATTAATTCAACTGCTTTAAAAATGTGATTGTCATAAAATAATTATATTTGAAATTGACATGGCTTAAGCATATCATAATAATACATTGATGCCAATATAAGTAAACCACAGTAGAGATTATAGAGTCCTTGTAAGTCTATAACCTTCACTGTGCATGGCTGTACAGTCTGTGTTACACCAGACCTACATATTGTTTTGAATTCAGTTCTCTTAGATTGCTTGCCAACCACAGCTACAGAATCCAGTCTGAACTTATCTAATCCATAACTAAGGGCTTCATACCTTCCCCAAGGGTATTTTAACAAAATGAATGTAACTCAGCTGGAATTTGAATTTGGGGGTTGGATTTCTCATTTTGAGCCACTAACCATTATACCACCTGGACATACTGTAAAAACACAGTTATGTCTAATGCAATTTAGGATTTAAAAATTTAGAAAAAATATAATTTTTATCATTTTATCTGCATCTATTATTATTTATTGCAGAAATGTTCATGAATAGATGGTTCCATAACATTACAGTTGAAAAATCAAAATAAAATATTTTATGAAAGAGTTGTTTCAAAAAAGCAAGTAAGATCTAAAAACTTGATAACAAAGAGCAAAAAAAAAAGCACTGTATGAATTATTGAAAATTAAGTTGTAAGATTGAAAAATTTAGAATTGTGGGTGTTAACAAGGTTGTGGGTTTTGTGAATATTTTTTAGATGAATGTGCATGTTCAATATATAAACACAGAAGACAGTAGAAGCATATAAAAATCTTGAGTTTCTGCTATGGACATTTTTATGTTGATCATATTTAACCAAGTTAAATCTCTCTTGAGTATGTCCATTTCCCTTTTTGGTTCAGAAATAATTTATGGGAAGTAAGAACAGAAACAAATGGTTGAGCTCAAATCAGCCTCTTGCTGAGTTTGGATGGCCAAATCTCTACTTCATGAGTAGGGCTGCTGAAAACATGTTCAAACCATCTTATTGGAAAATGGAAAAGTTCAGTTGTCAGTGGACTGGGGAAACTAACATTACCCAGTGGGAATGCTATTACCGTGTGTTTCACATCTTGAAGACAAGAGGAGAAAGAGAAAGATTCTTTTCTTTCCAGAAGTGGGGTGATAAAATTGCACATGTGACTAGAAACCCTTTCCAGTTTCTTTATAATTTGCATCATGGGAAAATGAATTTGTTTTTTTGTATTTGTTATTATTATTTTATTTATCAGTCTTATTTCATATTCTCTACAGAGCTATATGGCACTTAAATATAGGAAAAGCAGACATTTAGCTCTGAACAGTGGTAATAGACACAATTGTTATTATTTTGAAAATAACAGTTTACATGTCATTTAAAATAACACAAAATATTTCTCCTGGATCTAAGAGAGCCAGGTCTATTGCACATGTCTATGTTAATTTTTTTTTTTCATTAGTTAAAATACATTGGGTATATTAATTTGTTATGTTTCTATACATTGTTCAGCCTTTTTGATCTCATTGGTTAGCAATGTACAAGTTTTGATGGAAAAAAAAATTTTTTTACTGGAATTTTTTATTTTAGGGACTGAGAAACCCAGCTTATCATTCCCCTTTGTCACACAATAGGTGTACTACTCTAGGATTAATGAAGGAATGTTTGCATAATTAGGTGCTGATATAAATATAGATAGAAAGAAATATTTATCATTCAGGACAATAGTAGATTCTTTCTTTTTCTTCAATCTGCCTTCTGGATATGAGCGATCATAGTTCTCTACAACTTCCTGTCCTTTTTAGCTCTTAGCAAGGTTTATTTTTTTCCTATTTCTTCTAATCCTTGTTTTATCAACCATTTACACAAGCTCATTAGGTAAGTTATTTGCTGCTTTTCTCTGTCCCTCTTGCCTTTAATATATCCTGTGAGTGTTAAATTTTCTAAGCCCCTTTCCCTTATTATGTACCCTAGAAATTTCAACTGTCTTTTTCTGATTCTAAGTATCTTTTTGTTTCCATTTTCCTTAAAGCTTTGTCATTACTCATATGTTCAGTCCACAGTATTTTCAGCATCCTTCTGCAGACAAACATTTCTGTTGTCTCAAGTCTATCTGTGAGGGGATTGTACTGCATTCCTTGCCATATAGGAGGACCAATATTACATAACAGTCTTTTCTTTGTTTCTAATAAAATTTTCCTGTTTCTTAATACTTAATTTTTGTAAGGCACTTTCGTTATTCCAATACACCTTCTGATTTCAGTGTTGAATTTTCCTTCAAGTATCAAAATGCTAATTTGACTTATGCTTATTGACTTGTTAAATATTGACAGTACTAAAAAATGTACTAAAAGATGAAAATAAATTCAGGTCAACAATAAAAAGTTCTGACATTTTTAAAGCCTTCAGAAAGATTAGCAATCATTAATTGGGTTTCCAAAAATGTGTTTGTTTAACTAAATAATTGCTATTTTAAAAAAATATTTTTGAACCACTACAACATTACAATACTGGTCTTCTCCTGGAATGAATTTCACTCATTTTTAAACATTATGAATATACTATAATTTAAACATATTAATAGGTTTCTTGAAAATGTAGAAAAACTTGATTTTTCTAATGATAATGGCAATGTTATTTTTTTAATATAACTAGAATAATGCTTGTCATATAACAGTGTTTTAATTCTAGTAATATGCTTTTGCCATTATGGGTCATATCAGATTTTGTCATTTCTGATCATCCATATTTCAGGTGTTCCATGAGATACACATAAATCTAAACAGGCTTTCATAAAATTGGAGTAAGAAAAGCTAAAAACATCAGTTGACATATTTCATGTATTAGCAATGCAAATTGTTTATATATAGGTAATAGAATTTTCAATTTTTGAAACTCAAGAAGTATTTAGATTTTCTCTATAAGAACTGATATATTCTCTTTATTCAGTAAAGAATTTATATCACTAATTATACTGTTAAGTAAATACAATATTTCCATTTCTTATAAATTGTTAAAATTATTTTCCTTTCAATTATCCAAATTTGTAGATTTTTTTTAAGATTTGATTTTTGTAATAAAGGAGAAAATTATTAAAAAAAGAAATGTATCTTCAGTATCAAGCTAAGTAAATATTTTTAATATATCATAAGCTTTAGAATATACTTTATGCTTCAAAACTACATTTGAACATTGCTTTAGGAATGTTTAATTAGAGAAAATCTTTAAAAAGTAACATTTAAGCAGTAAGCTAAATATGGCCGCTTTCAATTTCTTTATTCATCCTTTAGTGACTAAAGTGGCTTTTCTAATAATCACTGTTTAAATGATCAACCAGTTTGGATAAATTCAATTAAACAATGAAGAAAATCTTAAATTACAATGCCATTTTTATCCTTATACACATTTATAGAAGCAATTCATTTAACTCTATAAAAAGCACACTGAAATATATATACCCATTATAATAAAACCTCAGACGTATAAATGGAGCTTCAAAGTTCAGATTAGACAGATGCAAATAATAAAAAAAACACCCAAAGATTTTGGATATCTATGTTCAGTGTTGTTTTCAAAAATATGAAAAAGTGATTGATATAAGACTTTTTTATAATAATCTTCATCCAATACAAGTCCAAGAACCACCAAGGTTACTGTGTGGTATTGTATGAGTATCAGAAAAGGCAAAAAGTAAAGTTCATAGGGTTATACAGGAAAGGTAATGGCTAACTCTAGACATGAAGAGGGAGTCTGTTCCACAAAGCAGCAGTTCTTGGACAAATGCTGTCCAAGTGGAACCTACTTCTTACTAAAAGAGAATGGGGATGATTCATACTTGTGTACAAGGCATGATGGGTCCCAGTTGTGAAGGTCAGGGCTGGTGGGACTAAAGAATGTAGTTTGTCATAGAAATAGTGATAGAGCAACATTGCTTTTTTAGTTTTTTTTTTTTTTTTTTTATTTAACCAGCCAAAAATGAAGTGATACCAGAAATGATTATAATTATATTCAAATATGATTTTAATTAATATATTTGCAAATTCAATGAGCAATGTACCAAATTCTGGTTCTTTTTTTAAAAGATATTTTAATATCAAAATATAAGATCCATTATTACATTAAATTAAAAGCTATATATATATATATATATATATATATATATATATATATATATATATTATACTGTTGATATTTATTTCTAAGTTATAGGTGATGTGCATTGAAATCATGGATTACATAAAGTTGGTTGTTTTTGAAACATTCCAATCACTTTTTAGGTTAATTAAGGTTAAACTTTTTATGGCTCACCCAGTGAGAACTGAACTCACTACTCATTAATAATGGTTAGCTACACTAGACTCACTCACAATTATCCCATATTAAGGCACCTGGAAATGATTTTATTGTGGAAATATATTTGCAATGCATTTCCACAGTAAAATGGAAATCTATAGGAAACAATTTCACTATAGAAATACATTGCGAGATTCTAACAAAAAGAAGGTTCTATGAAAAAGCTTTGTAAAATATTTTACATTGGTTTGTTTAATTTTATATGTTTATCCTTATGTTATTAAATGTCAAATTTTGTATGGGTCACCCAGTTTGGATTGAACTCGCTACTCATTTTTAATGGTCAACCAGACTAGCCTCACTAACCATTACCTTATGCCAAGACTCCATTAATATCATGGGTTAGAAGCCTACAATAATAATTAACAGGCTCAAACAAGTCATGTTTATATTTGGATTACTAATTAAGAAAACCATGTCTTAAATGTAACAATATATTTGTGTCTTATGAACTTAGTTCATAATAATCAGCATAAAAAAGAATTATTCAAATAATCTTCTATTAGTGGAATGGCAAGTTCTAACATTAATAATCTTTTTTTATATTGTCAGATTATGCTTGGCTGAAATATAAAAAAAAGAAAAGAAATAAACAAAATCAATATCTACCTGCTCTTACCTGGTGTCTGATCTCAGTTGATGTCCGCAGTTCAAGTGCTGAAGCTGAGTCCTTCTCACTTCCATGATATGACACTTTTCTTTGTCCTATCATGTGACTGTTCTTGATCTTGTCTGAATCAGTTGTCATAGCAACAGAAATATCCGGCCAAGAAGTTCTTTGGTAAGAAGGACACATAAGATGTCCCTGTTCACTGACACACTTGTTAGAGTGATTAACACCATTCCTGTGCTGCGTATTTCTCCGATTGCTGCACCGAATGATGCACAGGGACATTGAGGCAGTTGTGGCTACAGAGATTGAAACGGCAACAAATACAATGACCACAGCAAAATTAAGATGGATCTTATCATTGGTCTTTTTGCTAATTGTATCAAACATTTCCGATGTCTTGTTGCTTACTGTCAGAGTGAGAAACACAATGGTTGTTGCTGATAGGACTGGAGTACCACTATCCTTGACCACAAACTCCAGTTCATAGGAACCAGCATCTTGTTGAGTGACCACTCGAGTGAACGACAACAGACCAGTGTAGTGGTTGATTGTATATAATTGATTGTCATTGCCTGTCGTGATTTCATACTTGAGGAAGGCATTCTCTTGGCTGTCCCGATCAGAAGCCTTTAGAACTGTAATGTTACTTGTGTAATGTAAATAGTAGACAACATCTAATGTGAAGGGATTAACACTTGGAAATGTAAAATATGGAGCATTGTCATTTTCATCTTTGACCTCAACAATAACTTTTACCGTTTTATTCAATGAAGGGATTCCATTATCCTTTGCTAAAACTTGGAATTCATAATTATCTTGAAACTCATGGTCAAGGGACATGATTGTTGAGATAAATCCATCATAGGATATCTGAAAAGGTAAGAAACGCTTGTTGGTGGTTAGCAGCGAGTAAGACAATTTACCACCAGGTCCCAAGTCTGGATCTGAAGCATTTATATAACCAACAGGGGTATTGGGTTTTTGATTTTCTGTGATATAAAACTTGAATATCTCTTTAGAAAAAAGAGGTTTTACATCATTAATATCCATCACAAGAATTGAAAACTTGCTTTCACTATGCAAAGGTGGGAAGCCTTTGTCTTGACATGTAATGATAAGATCATGGTGGTCTTCAACTTCTCTGTCCATTTCGTTTTTGACAATTATCTTGTATTTCTTTTTGCCTAAGCTTCGAAGTTGAAATTTGTCATGATGCAAGTCACAAGTAACCTCCCCATTCTGTCCAACATCATGATCAGTAACTTTTACATAAGCAATAAAGCTGCCAACTTTTATATCTTCTGAAATCGAGATGGTGTTTTTTTTTGATGAAGAGAAAAAATTCAGATCAATAGTTGGAGCATTGTTTTGCTGGTTGATCACATTGACCAGAACCATTGTAATGGAGCTGAGTGGAGGGCTCCCACCATCTGTAGCTTCGACATACAACTTATATGTCAACTCTTGTCCTAATGTAAACTTCTTGAATAGAAATATTTCACCAGTTACTTTGTTCAGCTTGAAATGGGTTTGGGCATATTCAGATGTCTGTGGACTAAACTGGTATACAATTCTACCATTTTTTCCTGAATCTAAATCCTTGGCAGACAAAATGATTATTGGTAGTATTTCACTTTGTTCATTTTTTACGGAGACATTGTATATTTTCATAGAAAACATCGGAGCATTATCATTTACATCAGAGACGGAAATTGCAACATTTAGGATGCTTTGCTTTGGAGGAGTTCCTCCATCTTTGGCAATCACTTGCACCTGGTAAGAATCCTTAATCTCCCGATCTAACCTGTCTTTCAGGCTTATTGCAAGTTTGGATGTTCCATCTATGCTCTTTGAAACGGCCAGAGTAAACGGCTCATTCTTGTTTTTTTTTAACTCGTACGTAATCTGGGAATTCAAAACGCCAACATCTTTGTCAATGGCATTTGGAATAGACACCTTTGTTCCTTCTCTGTCATTTTCAGAAAATTCTATACTGACCTGTTTGTCTGGGAACTCAGGTTCATGGTCATTGACATCTTGAATCACAACTTTTATTTCTAAGATCTTCATAAAAGATTCTGCTTGTCGAACAGCAACATCAACCATCTTAAAGCATTCCTTCTCACGTTTGCACATGGACTCAGCATCCAGTGTCTGGGCAGTGTACAATTTTCCAGTGCCCCTAAATACATTGAAGAGTTGGGAATTACCAGCTTCCCCCTGTTGAAGTTTACTGAAGCTAATCAGGCCAGGGTTCTGGGATGAGATACTGTCCATTAAATGTGAATCTGCTGCAATGTCACCCACATAGGTACCAGGTCGTTTGCCTTCTTGAATATAGTAAGTGATGTCTACACATAGGCAGGTATGCAAAATGAACCAGAACATGTACATCTGCATTTTCCAGCTTTGACTGTCCATGTGTAAGGAATACATGCTTACAAAATATGTTGCAAGATATCACCTCATCTGCAATTAAAAAGAAAACTATATCAGATATATTATTCAATCACAATATGTGTATACACACATAAATATACTATTATTATTATTAAATTAGATATGAAAACTTTCAATACTTATTGAAGGTTGAGAGTTTGATAATTTTTCAATCACTCATCGAGACTCTCAACAAGATAATTATTGGTCTAGTCTAATATTGAATACTTTATTAATTCAGCTAACTTATACATTAAATTACATAATTTGATATATACTAATTGCTAGTATGAATAGTTAGCATGCATTATATATATATATATATATATATATATATATATATATATACACACACACACACACACACACACACACACACAAGGTTGGTTAAAATTCTTTATTTAAGTTCTTTTTTCCTTTAATATTTCTATGATTTGGATCATTTAACTGATTTTTGTAGAAAATTATAACAGATTTTCCAGTTTTTGAATGATGAATGCTTTTAAATTTCAGAAATTTTATTTTTGTATTGTTAGTGTTGTCTCTGTTGATGCATTATGTTTTCTTGGTATTGTCTGAGTGTCTTGTTTTCACACATTGTGGATTGTTTTTTTCAAATATATTTTCACATTATTTACACTATTTATATTTGGACTATTGCTCTTGTGGTATGATTCATTTCCCCCAGTAATGGATCTGTCCTGACCACATATAGTTAGGACCACTAGGCTGCTATGCAGAGTTTGTTAAAGCTTACTGCTAAGCTAATTCTTATTGTCACAAAAAATTCTTCTACAGTCCTCATCTTTGTTGTTATCATCACAACATTTTGTACATTGTACCCTTTGGCTTTTCTCAGGTGTGTATCAATCTGAGTAACCTACAGGGAATTATAAACTGAACTCTTTATTTAATCTATAGGGGTAGACTGTTTTCGTTCCACTGCAAAAAATGTCTAGGGTTATCATCTAGTTCTTATTTTATTTAGTACTGTTCAGTTATAGTAAAATATGAAGCATTATTATTTTTCATGTTTCTACTGAGTACAAGTTTTCACTGAGTGAAAGTACACACTATATAATCCAGTGATTGAATTCACAACCACTATGTCACCAAATTCACAAACCGACACTTATTCACTAGGCCATTTTCCTATAGAACCTATGAGACAATGTTCTAGTAGTTTAAAAAATGGTTCAGTTCAGAATTCCCTATAGGTTACCCAGATCAATATACACCTAAGGAAGTCTGGAGGGCACAACAGTCAAAATGTTGTGATAACAACAACAAAGATGAGGACAATAATCCAAATATAAATAATGCAAATAATAACTCCTACAAATTCAGACAAAATATTTTCACCTTTTTTTTTTCTCAAATATTGCATCTTCATACATCAGTTTGTGTTGTATTGAAACAAGTGTTCAGAAGACACTGGACAATTTATGTTCAAATTCTCTTCTGAAACTAGAAAAATGTTCCAAACTGTAGAGAAATTATATAAAAAAAATTTAATTCAAGAATTTTGATAGGTTTTCAACAAATATACATAATTTAAAAATTGCTGCCCAAATATACCATGTGATTGTGAGAGTATGTGTTTGTATACAGCTTTAATAAACCAAATAATTTATTTTCTTTTCCTGATGAAAACTGATCTTGGAAATGATTAATAACTTATTCACATTTAAAATAGCAAAAATTGTGCTTAAAACATTGGAGACAATAAGTGTTGTAAATTAAACAATAAACACAGAGTCATAGTGAGCCACCAAAGGAAAGTAGTATTGCTGAACACTATTTGGTTTCTCCTATATATCAGAATCATAAGTAGCAGCAACTGCAAGTCCATTGCTAGACAAAAGCCTTTCAAATCTTCTTCCATGATGACCATGATTATACTATTTTCCACCCTATCTTACCACCAATCTTCTCTATATAATCCTCATCTTCTGTCTGATTTTTTCCTAATGCAACTGTTATTCATTGGCCACTTTTGCTCCGTCCGTCCATCCATCCATCCATCCATTTTTTTTTTTATTTTATGTCCTGCCCACTTCCATTTTTGTCACTTAATCACTTCTATGGTAACTCTCTATCTTGGGCTCTTCTCTGATCCATGTTGACTTCTTTATATCTAAAATTATCTTGAGCATTGTTTTTTTTTATTAATTTTTGTACATTTTTATGATTTTTCTCATTTGATTTTGTTAATTTCTCTTTTAAACCTCCATTTAATAGCTATTACTATACACTTTATATTTTAAGTATATTGGCAATATGCACTTCATGATATCTATTTTTATTAAATTTTTTTAAATTAAGGAGAGTTTGACACTTTTCATTTGTAGAACTCTTTCAGCCTCTTGATTCCTGTCAATTTTGATCTTCAAAAATTTAAATGCAATTTTAATCATTACCTTTGCTGTCTTAATTTCTATTCATTTATTGTTCTCTCTCCTTAATGTTTTTCTTTTTCTCATTCTTTCACACTCAGTAACCCTTTTAACCTCTTGTATCTTTGTAGATTTATTGTCTTGCTTGAGGTGAAACAATTAAAAAAATGTTTTCAAATTAATTGTCATATGTTACTTTATTTCATGGTTTTCCTTGAATATTTTCTATCACTTGTCCAAAAGTAGATATATTCCTGGATTTCTTCCAGATTTTGTCCTCTATTGTTATGTTTTCAAATGTGATCCTGCCATCCATCAGATGGACCACAAGCAACATAATAGAATCATTGTGAACTACATGATCCTTTTGTTAGCTGCATAGCATATGCATCACCATGGCTACATACAATTTTAAATTCAAAGTTGTGCTAGACTAGTTGCCAGCCAAAGCTAAAGCACCCAATCTGATCTACTATTTAACCCCTAGCTGGAGAAAAGATGAATTCATAAATTTCCCAAGATTATGATCATGTAAGTGAATGTAACATAACTTGACAGGAATTTGAACTTAGCTTGCAGATTTCTAATTTTGAGCTGCTACTCATCACACTTCTCCACATCCTAAATGTTATAATTGAATATTACTTTCACAAATGTGAAAAAAGGAATATATATATATAAACAAACGACTTGATACTACAAAATTTGAACAAAGCTTTAAATATTACTAATGAAAGCACTTTAATACCAATAAAAAAGCATCTAAAGAACCCTTTGGCCAATCCTTCTTTAGAAATATAATCCTTCATATATATATATATATATATATATATATATATATATATATATATATATCATATGACTCTACATTTGAATGATAACTAACATTTTAGGCATTTAAAAAACAACAATTCCGGAAAATCCTTGTTGAAAATGCAACTATACTTAAACATGAAAACAATAAACAAAAACTAAAAATTCTTGAAGCTATATACATAAAACAGTTGAACCTAACCTGAACAAAGTAAACTCCGAAATCTCCACAAATATTCCTTAAATGCCTGTAATTGATAATGGAAGCCATTGGTTTATACCAACGGCTTCCCATACTTAATACTTCTCGTTTTCACTCTCGCATGGTCATGTGTGACGTCACGAGCTGCAATGCGATTTTCGCTTCCGTGTCTCATATACACAAGTTAGTCATTGCTTTGAAATTTTTCATGCAACAAAAACAGACTATCTTTATCGTTTTGTCTGTGTATTGGTTGATATATTGAAAAGTAATTGTCATCTTTGATAATGGCTTATATAAGCCAAAAGCTTAGATTGGATTTAAACATGTATCAATATGGTGATTTCCTTTCGTCTTTCAATGATAATGTTATTAAGCTTATCAGACAATACGAAAGGAACTTACTTAAAAAAAATAGACAAAACTTGTCTATATTATTTAATGAAACATGTATCAATATATATATATATGTATGTGTATGTGTGTGTTTTTATAATGAAATGACTGAAGTGATGAATAGGTTTTAACATTTTTTTCAAGTCAATTAAGTTTAAATTTTGTGAACAATTTTTCATCTTGTCCTACTTAGTACTTTATAGCTATTTCTGAAACAACTGTAGAGATTAAGGCTAATTATTATCATTGTGGTTATATTTTAAACAAACATCAACCAATTTGCATTATTCAATGTCAACCCAATTTTGCAGCAAATCAAGAATGCTGAAACTAAATTATAGACAGTATGTTTCAAAACAGAAACACCAAAAATGGATCATGCAATTGATTAAATACAACTCATATTAAGTTGGAAATGGAATCATTTGTTGAATACAAAGATTGAAAATTTGTTTACATATAGCAAACATGTCCCTAAATAGAAGTCCAACTCTACTTTCCTAAAATGTTCTGATATAAACATGTGAAATGTCCATGACTTTTCAACAGACAATTTAGCAGATGATGATAAGGATAATCAAAAGGTAATCAACTCTACAGATGTCATCAACCTGTCAAAATCATAATAAAATAAATGAAAATCTAACCTTTTATTAGAAGATAAAGTTCAAGCCAGCCTATTTCTTGCTCTCGTTTTGTTTTGTTTCTCAATTTAGAATCTTTTTTACTCTTTCAATCGAGAAAGCAAAAGAAATGAGATAAGAAATATGTTTACATGCACCAGTTTCCATTGTCAGATTAGTCTGACAGAAAGTTGAATTAAAGCCAAAAATGCATGGACTAAAAGAAGTTTTCTTAAATGCGTAAAATATATTAATACAACCAAGTTTTACACAATGAGAGTGGTCAAAAGAGACTATATTATAAGTCAGTTGATTTATCTGAAAGAGTCAATTTATATTCTGTGAGGCTTACAATCTTTTATGTTCCATTTCATGTCCTTTGTAGCTTTTAATAGAGTTTGTTTTTTGCTGTTCTGCCATCCATTTACTCAAGCTCACCAGGTAGATTGTATTATTTTCTTCTATCTCTCTTGCCTTCAATCTGCCCTCTAAGTATCAAATTTCCCAAGCACTCTTTCCTCATTATGTGCGCCAGAAATTTCAACTATCTTTCTCTGGTGTTAAGTATAAATGTCCTTTTTGTTTCTGTCTATTCTAAAACTTCATCATTGCTCACATGCTTGGTTCATGGTATTCTCACATCCTTCTGTAGAACCCCATTTCTTTTGTTCTAAGTCTCTTCTTTATCAGTGAGGAGATTGTTCAGCATTCACTGCCATATAAGAGGACTGATACTATGTAACAGTTCAGTAGGCTTTTCTTTGTTTCTAATGACATTTTTCTATTTCTTAATACATTGCTTAGTGTTTGGAAGGCATCTTTCACTATCACAATTTACTTTCAGATTTCAGTGTTGCACTTTCCATTCTTCTGTTAAAACACTTCCCAAATATTAAAAATTGTTGCACTTGTTTCTATTTTGGTACCCAATTGGTAATTTGCATATTAGGCTCTTCCTTCTGCTAACAACCATGCATTCTATCTTCTTGCAATTGATGTTTGGTCCTTTCATCTCACTTTCCTTTTTGTCTGCTATCAATTCTGCATCATCTGCATATTCTATGTTGCTAAGATTGTGGTCACTGATAATGAATCCTGGTAGGATTTCAAATTCTCTCAAAACCTTTTGGAAAATTTAAAGGTTGAATAAGTCCAGTTAGAAAACACATCCTTGTCTTATAATTGTCTTACAATTTCTAAAAATATGTTAACACAACTGAGTGTCACACACTGATGGTGGTTGAAAGACAGATGATTTGTCAGAAAAAGTCCTGTTAATTTATGTCAATAAAATGAACATCAACTATTCTGTGAGGATGTTGGCTTACAATAATGATGACAAAATATATAAATACTTTCAATATTATTTAGTTACAAACAATTATTCATGTTAATGGTACGTAAATGAAGGACAACATTTTATCCTTCAAAAGTACTTCAGACTAAAACAATGTTCTTATTAATGGAATTATATAATATCCATCATATGACAGTGGATGCTGGGCAATATCCTTACAGATGAAGAAAAGACTTGAAGCAACAGAAAAGGATGCTGAGAATACTACGGGCTGAGCATGTGAGCAATGGTGAACTTTTAGGGAAAATGGAAACCAAAAGGACAGTAAGAGAGCTTGGAAAATTTGACACTCATATGATATATTGAAAAGAAAAAGGACAGAGGAACACAGTGCATAAACTACCTAACAAGCATGTGCAAATAGTTGACAGAACAGGGATTAGGAGCGATTGCAAAAACAACTCACATTACTATGAGCCACAAAAGAAAAGAAGTTGTGGAGTATCATGACCACACTTGTCCTGAAGTGACACAACACATAGAAAAAGTAGTAGAAGGGTGTGAAAATATAAACAAAAATAATAGATAATAATAAATCAAGAATATTAATAAATTTTCCAAAAACAAAGAATTACTGTTATATAAAGTATGAAATAATATTCAGCATTTTAATATTGCCTTGCTTGGGGTGAAAAGATTTAAAAAAAAGAAAAAATACAGATAGTCATTAATTGCATATTAAAAAAATATCAATACCAGTTGTGTATTAAAATTTTTTTCATTATCATTGAGTACTGATAAACAAATTGATTGACCTTTAAGTTCTGTTTTTTCAGTAGAAGATATACAGCTGATAAAATGTTTACATTGTAAAGATTTTATAAATATA
The DNA here is from genome assembly GCA_903632075.3 of Acanthosepion pharaonis. Lineage (NCBI taxonomy): Eukaryota > Metazoa > Mollusca > Cephalopoda > Sepiida > Sepiidae > Acanthosepion > Acanthosepion pharaonis. Next base: position 862,321 of record CAHIKZ030000360.1, on the reverse strand, counting down.
TATCTGGTGGCAAGCTAAAATTTGTAAGGTTCAGTGCCTTATAAAATATTATAATCTTAATAATAGTGGGTGTTTTAGACTGATGTGGCTGTGCAGTTTAAAGCATGCTGGATCAGATGGTGGTTACTCCTACAAAGGGGGATGTAAGTTTAAATCCTGTCAGAGAGTACATTTTCTTTGAGTACCTGGAATATACAGACCAGTAAATGCAATTCACAAAATAATATTTGGTGTAATAGGATATATAGGGAAGTCAAATCTTGTACCATCTATGATAATTACAGTTTCCTGTTTGAGCTCTGGGGAAAAAATGCAAAATTAATAAACAAGGTGGTCTTAATAAACTTGTGGGGCATAAAAATTTCCATAAAATATAAATAATAAATAAAAATAAACACTTCCCCCTTAACATCTATTAGACACCTGACAGCACATTAGATGGAAATACTATAAGAGTTAGGGAATTTTCATACAATCCTGTTGATAAAAGCCAATATTTTCACATTTTTTTCTGATATATTTATCAAATTTTAATCCATGTAAATTATATAAAAAATGAAGCTTCCACATTACTGGGGTACTGTTTTCTTAAAACTAAATAACTGCAATGTTTTTTTTTTTTTTTGTTAAAGGTAATATCACAATTTTTACTTGTTTCTCAAATGATATATGATCAATCTTTAACCTTTGTACCAGCCAAAATACAGTGTGTCAAAATGACAGTTTTTCCCTTGATACTGCTATTATTTTAACTATCTTCACTCCTAGGCAATATTTTAAAAGGCAATGATTAGAATTGTAATAAAGCCTAACCATATGAAAATTATTTTTTTGTTATTGAGAATTTATAACAAAAATATTAAACAATATTAGAATAGAACTAACCAATGAGTAATAGAATTTTGGAATAGACCTAACTAATGAATAAGAGAATATTGATTTGAAATTAAGCAATTCTTCTTAACAAGTGAAGGTTCTGACAGAAATTATCAGTTTCTATAATGGTAATATTTATCAATATAAATCCTTATAAATCGTAGTTATAAAAAGTCTCAAATCTTTACTCTGCATGGAGAGTTACTATTTTTCTCAATACAAGTCATTATCGAATCAGTTGAATTCACTTGTCTGCTGTTTTCAAACAATAAATCCTTCTTTATACTCAATTCATATCAATGACATCATTTACCCTGCAGTATATATATATATATATATATATATATATATATATACACACGTGTGTGTGTGTGTGCTCTTGATTACTATTTGTTGTGTAGAATTATTGTAATTTTCTTGAATTAATTAAAAAATTCACTCAATGCAAGTCTTTTTTTTCTTTAATTGTTGTTGATGCATTAAAAGAAAGAATAAATACAATTAGTGTTCAGTAAAAGAAATATAATTAAACATTGATCATTTAAATCAATATAATTTTTATTTTTTTTTTTACTATAAAAATGGAGGCAAATCTGTGCTTATTTGTGTCAAGCTGATCACTATATACTTTGAAGATCTTTATAAATTAACTTTCAGTTGCAAAGCAAGTTTTTTATTGTTTCTTTCATTTTAAAGAATGTTAGGTAAAAACAATTTCATAATGCATGTTTATCAGTTTAATGAGGAATTAAATTTTGTTGAAATTAGTGGTTTATATACATTTAAGATGATTCAAGTTTACATATTTCGGCTAATGTTGTCATCAGAATGTTAATCATAACTTGTGATGTTGATGATTATTAGCAATTGTTTTATCATATATTAATGATAATTTTGTTATACTTAGTCTTTGAATGACATCAACAATACATTTAATTTGTACATTTAGCAGCACTAAAACTTTATCCATCTGATGTTTAAATTTATTATTATTAATCATACATGTAATATCTAATAATTTTAGTACTTTACATCTATTTACCTAACCATTTATGATTCTCTCTTATATATATATATATATATATATATATGAGTGTGTTGATTATTTGTTTTCTTATGGCTTATCAACCCCTTGTGCATTAGTTAAAGCCAAAGTATATTTGGTATTGTAAGAATAATTCTCTTTTTTGAGTGAATAGTGCATTAACAATTTTTTTGAGAATAGTAATGTTTTTCTAGATACAAGTGTTACTGTTTAACCCAGATATGGAGTGAGAGGATAGATTCATATTTTTCCCAAGGGTATTTGTGCATAAATGAATGCAACGAAACTGAGTAGAATTTGAACTCGGTTCCCCGATTTATTATTCTGAAATGTTATCCATTATACCACCCACACATCCTTTTATATATATATATATATATATATATATATATATATATATATATATATATATATATATATATATGTGTGTGTGTGTGTGTGTGTGTGTGTTCCACAAATATAAATATATAATTCTATGCACAGACTTGAACATTTTATCCCTACAGGGGTGGCCTGCTGCATTATGCATGTATATGATAAAGTAATAAAAATGTGGGGAAAAAAAGAATTAAAAAATTTCCAAATTCAAGACACATTGGGCCCCCTGGGCATTCTGATTGAGGGATTCTCTGCATGTTCTTGATAGCCTGGTATGAGAGTGGAAGGTTGGAATAAGGAAAAGAATTCATGCCCCAAGAGAAAATTGAAAAATGTTACCGAGGACTTGATATGTTAGTAAAAATATCTAATGTAACTTGGTTTCTGCTGCACTGAGTATTGCAACTTACATTAATCCTTTAATGCAAATATATTTGCATGAAATATGTGCTTTTGTAATATATATATATATATATATATATATATGTGTGTGTGTGTGTGTGTGTGTGTGTGTGTATGGGAATGTAACATATGCATACACATGCCCACACACTACTCCAAGGAATTATATTAAAATGTTTTTAATGGAATCTACTCTGTATGTCTACATAAATTATTTAAGTGCATACATGTGCAGTAATGCAGTCACTGTGTGTGTGTGTGTATGTGTGCATATAATATATAAATGATAAAAATATAGTTTTTAAATCGAGATATATTTAGGGGTAAAAGTGTGTAATATCAGAAATAGAGCATATGCAAATATAAATATAAAAGTGGACACTGAGGTCAACATTGAGCAGTGACAATCTGTTTCATGCTTGAATACAATATTATGAAGATTGCATTCAAGCATGAAACAGATTGTCACCACTCAATGTTGACCTCAGTGTCCACCTATTATAATATATATCACACACACAAGGTGGTGTTGTAAAGTTCTTGGCCTGACCATGAAGCTCTTCACTTTAAAACTTTGATGTTTGTTCATTTGCTCAGATGGTGGGGGGATATGTTTTCAGATATCACCCCACCTCCCCATCCCCCATATGTATGTATATTTGTATGAGATTGGAATTGGCTCTGTGCATAGCCTTACTCAAATGGTACCAGTGAATGAAGTTCAAAAGAGCTTCATACACTGGTACCATTTGATCTCTTTCAACATCTTGAATGACTGGGAAAACCTTAACTCTAGATCATTCCTCCCTGAGGAGAATTGTGTTGGACATGAAACCTCTTGAGAGATGTTTTTAAGGGAGTTAATTTCCCTGAGAATTTGATATAGCATATAAATGTTATTGCATCTAAGTAGGGCTGAGCTAAAAATTCAAAGACACAACACATTGCAAGTTCACCAAAATATTAATGTAGTAACTATTGCAGGATGTGCCCAATTTTGCTAGGATCTTACAAGAGAATGTAAGACCCTGGCAAAATTTTAAAAAACACATCTTCACTGCCCATATTTGAGAATAAACGAAGCAATGTTGTTACTTGAAATTGAGTTGCAACCATCATGTCTATGATAAAATGAGACAAAAAAGACAGAATATTTAGGTGTATATATATATATATATATATATATATATATATATATATATATATATATATATATATAGGTAGGGAAATGTATGACAAAATTTTAAAAAAGTTTTTGTGTTGTGTTACATTTTGTCCTTTTAAAACAAATGAGGGATGCTGGGAATTTTAATTTTTTTTTTTAGGTGGGGTGGGGGTGGGGTAATCTAGCCCAGTTCATTTACATTCTTTTTGCCTTTTTTCAATGCAAAACAAAAGGCTCATAAAATATTCCAAAATAGAAAACAGCCACTCCTGACAAATCCAGTGAATCAAAATATATATCATCTTACCAACCATTACAACTACAAGTGAAAATAACTCATCTAAAGTCAACATAAAATTTGTTACTATGACATTTAAAACAATAAAAGATTTAGTCAATACTAAAAAAAACATTAAGGTAAAACTTAGAGGAATTTACTCTATCGCCGTAATTATTGTCACAAAAAATACATGGGAGAAACCTCAAGGAAAAGGACAATTTACAAAACAATACATTAAATGCATTAGTTGATCACTGTAATAAGACTGAACGCAATTATAACATAAAAAATGCTACTGTGATCAAAGGAGAAAACAATTCACTAAGATAAAAATGTTTACAGAGTGCCTTGCTCACAAGGTCATCCACAGAAAATTTGCGCTCTGGCTCTTACAACATTTCACCATTCTTGACAGATCTTCTATTATTACAGTGTGGTATATTTAATAACAAAAGTGACAGAAACAGAAAGGAAAAGAATTTAAATCAAATCAGCTTGAATATATACCCCCACTCCCCAAAAAATAAATTAAGCATCCTTAATATGTAGTTGCACCAACATAACAAATTCAAATTTAGCCCAATAAAGTTTTAAAGGATGAAATATCACATGAAAACTTTTTCCCACTTTATCATACACTTTTTCCCCCCAATATTGTTCTTGATATATAAAAATTTATATATATATATATATATATATATATATATATATGTGCATGTGTGTGTGTATGTTTTTTTAGTTACAGGCAGATATGTACATTGAATATTTCAACACCAACACACAAAGACATAAGACAAAACTTACCTAATAAACTTACACGTTGATAAAATCAGCTGAAAACTCAGGTGTACAGGCATAAAACATATGTATATATATCTTCATATGTACACCTATGTATTTATCTACATTTCTATGCTTTGATGTAGACATCAGTACACATATTCATGTATATAAAATATATATTTTAAATAAATATTTTCAGATGCTTATATGATTATTATTGTGTAAATGTCATATGGGACACAATATCATATATAAATGTATATGATTGTATGCATACATATCTACATATGTATCTATTTCTATATATATCTATGCATGTGTGCACAGAGTGAAATAGTGAATAAAATATTTTTACTTTATTTTCTTATATTTCTTCATCTTTTCAATTATCAAAATGCCATAGTCAGTTCATTACTGCTCTTGGGTAAAATGACAAAAGTCAAATGCAGATTGAACAGAATCAGAATCTAAGAGCAGTGGAGCAACTTGGATTGAACATAAAAATCCTTTTTTTTTTTTCTTTTTTTGAGTTCTGCAACATTATGCGTAGCTCAGTGGTTTTCTCTTCTGTCCAACATTAGCAAGACAAAGAGAAAAAGAGAAGCAATCCATCATTCTAAGTCACCTCTGACTTCAGTAACTAGACAGAATCTTTAAAAGCTATTAATTAACAGCGTATTGTATTTCATTCTTTGTTAACAAGAACCAATCTGCAAGTCAGTCAGTTCTCTCACTAAATAAAAATAAAAAAATGTAAAAGACATGGAAAAAAATTCTTTATGGTTAGATAAGAAATTCTTTGGGTATTCACTGATCTTGAGATACAGAAGAATTATAAAATAAAAAATTAAAATAATGAAGAAAAATTTTGTTAATGAGTGGATAAAATAATGCTCTTCCTCACATCATACATTATTCTAAGACTAAATCATAACCTTATTAAAAATAAATGATAAAATGAAAAAAATTTTTTTCAGAAATCTCAGAATAAAGATTGAATAGATATTTATATAGATAAGGCAAAGTATATAGATATATAATAGCATAACCGCTATTACCATGGAAAGTGAAATTTGTGAACAGATTTCAAATTTTGTTCAAGTCTGTTATGTACACTTTCACACTAATGCCCTTGGAAAAGGTATGATTCTATCTCTGCTCTCCAGATGAAATAGAACAGACTGGGCTGTAGAGCCCTGGATGGTAGCCAAAAGGACAACTTTGAATTAGAACTGATGTTTGAAGTATGAGAAGGTTATTGCTTGCTTTACTATTGGCTATGCAGTACAACTGATCCTCTACCAGCCACCCAGGACTTCACCTTGCTGCAGGATTCTGGAAGGGAAGTTGATAGTTCACTTGTGTGATTGCCTCCATCTTGCCTGCCAGGAAAGCTCGTAATGGTCACTAGGTGGCATTGTATAAAGCAGAATAAAAGGAAAAGTCATAACCCACCTCCCTCTCTCTCTTCAACCATAGGATACCATAGGGACAAAATGCATCTTGTGTCCCTGCTAGAGAGTTCTTTGTCCTAATTGAGCTAAGTGTTGCATCACATACAGCACATTAAACTATCTCTATTCAAGAAAAAAAAAAAGAAACTCATGCAATGACAATACTATATCACTACTACAACCTATCATATAAATATAAAACTTAATTTACAATTAAACAGTTAATTAAACAGTTAATTAAACAGTTAATTCTAATAGTTTCTTTTCTTACTTGTGGAATTCTCTTCCAATTTCTTGCTTCTCTCCCACTTACAATATTCAGAGATTTGAATGCAATGTCAATCACTATCTACTGTTTTCCTGAATTCTGTTCTTTTATTGTACTTTCTCCTCATTAGTCTTTTCATTCTCTTTCACTCCCAGTAAGCCTTTGCATCTTAGTGGCATTATCATCCTGCTTGGGGTGAAATGATTAAAAGATAAACTCTAACACAAGAAAATATCCCAATTCAATAAATAAGACAATGCTGCTACAAATTAATGACACCCTTAACAAACTGGTAACCTGATGACCATTACAACTGGTAACACCAAAGTGATTTGAACACAAACCTCTTTTCATGTACATGCAATTCTTTAAAAAGAAACCATAATCATAAAAATAAATCATAATAATTTATTTTATATTATAAATATCTGTCTTATCTTGTTTTCAGATGTTATTTATGAAATATATTTATGTTTCTTTACATACATAAGTATGTGCATAAGCGATTATGTGCAAGAACTACATGAAAGAAAAGAGGATTGTTGTAATTTCAGAAGTAGCAAAAAGATTAGTGTTAAAAAAGTTTTTTTTAAACATCATATTCTATTGAAAGTTTTTAAAAACAAGTTCTTTTTCATCTAAATATCTGCTATCTTTTTCTATTTTTTTTCCCTTGGCCACAAAAGAAAAAAATTAAAACTTCACCAGTGACTATTGGTATATATATTTTAACAATTTTTCATGTATTTTAAACAAAATACATATTTTTCTAGCTTTAAGGTTTTTATTTTCTTTAATCTGTTTTATATACAATGCCAAATGGTTTTCCGAAGACCCACTCTAAATGTCCAAAACTCCTTAATACAGTTATCTTCCAATCCTTATAGAAAAAAATACATTTTGAGATATAAGATTCTAATCTGATTTCTTTCATTTCACTTGTTTCATCATAAAATATCTTAGCACACATATACAATATCTTATATATAAAAATGCAGGCAAACCTACTCCTGTCAATGGGAAATTTAACTAGCATAATAAACTATGATCATTTTCTGTTTTAAACATGTATTTATTCACTTACTCTGAGATTCTTCTGGAAAACTTGTGTTTAGTTACATAAAGTTGTATTTAACACCTGGGATTGTTTTCTTATTGTTTCTGATTAATCATTCTGGAATAGGGTTGATTTGGTAAGACAAAACTAAACTTTTAGGAAATAACCAATGGCATTATGTTTGCAGAAAAAATGAAAAGAGTGCATGGTATAAGAAATACAATCATACCCTCCCAATAAGGAAGCATGCTGGTGGACACTAAATCATTTTATAGGAATGCAACAGATACTAGAAAACTCATCTGGAGCAATGAGAAATGTCATTCTTTAAAAAAATATTTTTACCCTTTACTGTTCAGCTTAGATTTAGTAGGCGATTCATATTCCAATGTCATAAGTATAATGATAAACTACATTCAGCAGCAAGGCCTCTGATCAGGAGGTTTTGAGGAACGTGGAACCACCTCTTAATTGCTGTTGTTCCCAGGTTCACCCTAACCTATGGCAAAACTATGGGCAAATAGTTAACTACCAAATTGAGGTCAAAATACAATGAAAGTATAAAAATACATTTTTATAGTAAAAATACCAGAAATATATTTTCATAGTAAAATATTACCAGCAATACATTTTTTTAAAAAGAAAAAAAAATTACAAGCAATTCATATAAAAAAAAAAAAAAATTTTAAATTACCGATAATGAATTTTACTAATGCTCCCAAGAATATTACATTTCAGCATAAAATAACCCATAAGGTGTTGATATGCCACTAAACAAATAAATAAACCTTCCAACAATGGCTTGGAATATTTTGAAAACAATTTCACAATGTTTAAAGAGATTATGCAAAACCTAAATCCAATCAAACATTTGTGCCATGAACATATTTGCTGTTCATAGATAGAAGTCATTGAATCTAAATGGTTTGGAATGACCAAAAAGAATCACCAAAAAATACCAATTAAGAATGCAGACATCTGACTGAAAATTGGCAGCTAGATCTTGTCATTTTACTGTTGAAATAGCAATATGAAACTATTCTAATAGTTTCTTCTCCCAAACTTCTTGACTGTGGAACTCTCTTCTGGCTTCCTGCTTTCCAATCAACTATTTTCTTAAAAAACTTCATCAATCACAATCTTCTGTCTGCCCAGATGCTATTCTTTTATTGTCTTTCTCCTCACTAATGTCTTCATATTTTCTTTCACTCTCAGTAATCTTTTGCGTCTCAGTGATTTTATCACCTTGCTTGGGGTGAAATGATTAAAAATCAATAACACTTTCTTCTGTGATCATCAGGTGTAAACTGATCTGGGTAACCCACAAGGAATTTTAAACTGAACTCTTTATTCAATATACAGGGATAGACTGTTCTCATTCCACTGCCCATGTTTAGGGAAAATTCACCTAGTTCCTAAATTTAATCCTGCTCTGTTATTGCTTGCCTATTTCTACTGAATTCAAGTATATTCTGCTAGACCTAGGGATTGGACTCACAATTACTATGTCACTAAATTCACAAACTAATATTTTAATACACTAGGCTACTGCCCTGTAGGACAATAGATCAACATACACCTGATGAAGGCTAGAGGGCACAGTGGCTGAAACATTGTGATAACAACAAAGATGAGGACAATAGTCTGAATATAAATAGTGTAAATAATAGACTACTTTGTTTATAAGATTATTTTTTATTTTTTTTTATTTTTAACTTTGTATGATTATATATCCTGTTTATCATGAAACAAATGAGATACTCTGCTTCTGAAGCCAGTTTTCTAATTCAAGACAAGAGGAGGAATATAATGAAGAGAAAGCTATACAATCAAGCTTATACTCAGATGATGATAACCATGATAGTGATATGTTGAAGAAGCTGAAGGAAGTGGCAACAATAATTCAAGGGATTGAGATAAGGCTAAAGATGGTGTGGCTGCAAATGGACATTCATCTGAAATGACAAAAGGACTTTCAAATATTAATGTCATATGAAATGAGTCCTTGAGAAACCAATGTCACAATTGTAATTTTTATTTACTTTTTGTAGAGGAAAGAGAGCTGGGGAAATTCACTTACAGGACATACAGTGCAATGTAAAAGTAAGTGAACACTTAGGATAATATTTAAAATAATTGTCTCCTTTTTTCCAGATAATCAAAACATCTTAATTAAACTATATATTCATGAAGAAAACCTTTATTAAATGAATTACAACCACTTTCAAAGATTTTTATCAAACTGGAATAAAAATATTAATATTAAATTAAGATGCCCAAAAGTAAGTGAACCTTTACATTTACACTCAGTATTTTTGCTTTACATGGTTGCCAGTGCACATGTAAAAATCAAAATAACATGTGTTCATTTTTTCATAAGCTGTGTGTGCTGCAGTCAAACAATATGACTCATTGTGTATGCAAATGTGTACAGTTAAAGACTAAATTTTTAAAAATATATGCAAAGATCAAAAGAACTTCCTGAAGCTTTAAAACAATTACACAGTTGAAACCTATAATGAAGGTGATGGCTGCAAAAAGCTATCAAAATGATTTGTGTGCACTTCTCCACCATGCAACAAATTATTTATAAATGGAAGGCCTTTGGTAGGATGGCATCACAATCAAAAAGTGGTCATCCATGAAAAATAATAGCATGAGCAAGTAAAAATCTAGTTTGGCAAGTCCAGGCAAATCCTTCTGTTACCTTTGCAATTCTACAATGCTCACTGGCCAATGTCAGAATCAATGCACATACATTTACAGTGCAATGAAATCTGAAAAATGCCGATTTTCATGGCAGAATGCCTAGAAAAAGCAACTGCTTACAAAATAGCACAAGCATGCTCACCTTAACTATGCCAAACCTTATATTAATAAGCTAGAAATATTCTGGCAAAAGACTTTATGGTCAGGTGAGACAAACTTGAGCTTTTTGGTGAGATCTTAATATGGCTTTTGAAGAGAAGAATTTGATACCAAACATTACACATGTTGGTGACAGCATTATGATTTGGGGGTGCATTGCAACAGTTGGAACAGGCAAAATAGTACACATTGACCACACAATAGACTCTGCAAGATACCAAGCAATTTTGAATGAAAGTTTCTCATCTTCAGTTCAAAATCTGGGTTAAGGTCAGGGCTGCAACTTCCAACAGGATAATGATCAGAAGCATCAAAGCAAATCCACAAATGAATGGGTTCATAAAAAAAAATTTTAAGTCTTGGAATAGCCTAGTCAAACTCCTGATCTAAGCCTAATTGAAAATCTTTGATTCAAGTAAAAGAAGTCAGTGCATGCAAATGATTCAGGTAATATCGAACAATTGTGGGAGTTTTGCCATAAGAAAAATGGTTAAAAGTCAGCACTCACTAGTGCCAGAAACTTCTTAAAAATAATAGAAAAAGACCGATTGACATTGTAACCTCAAAAGGAGCAGTCACCAAATATTAAATGTATGGGTTCACTTACCTTTGCACATCTTAATTTTTAATTAATATTTTTATTCCAGCTTGATAAATTTTTTGAAGGTGGTTGTAATTGATTCAATAAAGGGTTTTCTTAATGGATATATAGGTTAATTAAAATTTGTTGATCATCTGGAAAGAAATACAATTTTTTAAATATTTTAATAAACAGAAACAAAGATGCAGAATATTAAGAACATATGCTAAAGATAACAAAATCACCATCTTTAAGTAAAGATAACATTGTAGAGTATTGGGTAGGTACATTAAAAATTGTTGATATTCAGATAAATTCAGTAAATTATCATAAGTTATTATACAAAACATTTTTGAGTGATACAGTTACAATCAAGAAGCTTTAAGCTAAATAGTATATACAATACAATGCTCCTTCGCATTTTGCAAACTTGACTACTGTCCATCATGCCAAAAAAGTTTTTAAAGACACCCAATAAATGGAATGGCACCAAACCTTTTCTAGATATTGATCGAATAAAAAAAAAAAAATTGTGATCCATCATTTAAAGGGATGTATGTGAGAATGGAAAACAATATTCAATCAAAGATCTCTGGAAAGCAATAAAAACTGCTGCAAGTTAGGTTAAATTCAAAAGAGTAGAAAAGGGAACAAAATCAATGAATGAAAGACCGATGAATGTTAAAGAATGTGAAAAAGTTCTTGTTAACAAGTAAAATAATATTTATTTATTATAGTAGATGGGATATCATGTTAATCAAATATGTTTCTACGGCTAATATCTTTTGGGTTTATTCATAAATAAAAATTTACATTGCAACTAGCTTGATTGCATAATAAAATGTGACACCCCCAATACAAGTTATGAATATTTTTAATAAGGATAGATATTAAAAGCTGAAACTCACATGATATATTTCTCATTTAAATATAACTATATCCTGAAAAGTTTTACTATCATTGGTTGATTAATACTATTTTTATTGTGAAAACATTGACTTATATAGTGTGTTTGTGTGTGCATGAGAACTATCCTTCATCATGTTTGTCACTTAAAAATAACTGAAGAGATAATTGCTATTGAAAGTAAAACAGATTTCAAGATGGATGCAGAAAATGTGATTGATTTATATGTTGAAGAATTAAGCAAAGATTATCTTTTTCAATTTGAGGAGCATTTGAAAAAGTTGAAGACAAAGAGAGTGAAACACCTGAAAATACAATGAAAGATATCAACTTGAATAAGTATTTTTTATCGAAATATCAATCCCATCATTTATACAAATATATTTGCTAACAAGTTTGCACTGCCTAGAAATGCATTGCTTTTAATTAAAAAAAAATTATTTTGATTTTTGGAACTGATTATTTGAAATTTTTCTTCCAAGCACAGTTGGCAGATTTTGCTCTGAGCATTGCAAGGAGGAGAACAGTTTTCATTGTGCAAATTATTTTCTTAACTTCAGTCCTCTGAATAAAACAATTGAACAGATAACTGATATTAGAAATAACATAGGTTTCAACATGGATGCACAAAATATGCAAGAATTACTTGATTTTCATGTTGATGAATTAAGCAAAAATTATCTTCTTCAATTTGATAAGCAATGTGCATTTGAAAAAGCTGAAGACAAAGAGAATTAAACACCTGAAAATATGGCTAAGGAAACCAACTTGAACAAGTATTTTTATCTAAATATCAATCTCAATATGAAAAGAAGCATTGAAGTCTGCAGAAATTTGTGAAAAGCCATTGCTAGCAATAGGAAGTTGCATAATGAGAAAAAATATCAAAATCTATGAAGAATTTAGTTAAATATTTTTCTAAGAATTAGTTTAGTTATAATTTAATTTTGAAGTAAATGAAAAAGAGAATTTTTTTATTAGTTTTGGCATTATATGCAGGTAAATGTTTTTGAAATATTCTAAACCATGATGGATGATCTGAAAGAATTTGGATTTATTGTAATTATTTGTGATGATTCCATAAATTGCTTCATGTGAAATCATTTTTTATCATTGCCACTAAAATGCAAGGAGTAACTGAGTGTGAGAGAATATAAGAAAAAAACATTGTGAAAGAACAGTAAAAAAACAGGAATTAACCTGACAGTGTACAAACTTTTCTAGCAGAAGTCCTAGCAATTGATTCAATATAATCTTTCTACTTCATGTCAGTAGAAAACATTAGCCTGAGAAGATGCAATGAGTCACTCTCCTGGGGGTTAGCATCAGCCATGATAATGGAAGGCAAAAAGGGTTCTTTCAGACCATTAAAAGAGAAATTTTGTTTTGGTGGCATTCAAATTAACAGGCCATTCCTTGCCCCAGTTAACAATAGATTAAAGGTTATTTTTGAGATCAACTGCCAATTTGAATTTATCAAAATGATCAGACTTTCTATTAATATAGGAGTAAATAGTTGTGTCATCAGCATAGATACCAAATTAATAACTGATGACAACGAGAAGGTTATTGATTAAAATTAGCAACAATGTAGGTTCAATTATAGAGACCTGAGAGATACCTGCATTAATGGGGGGGAAAAAAAGAGTGGCTGTTCAAGACAACTTAGCTGTCAAATGCCTTTGAGATATCTAAATCTCACTATTCTTGCTGTTGTTTTCCTATGTCTCTCTTGTTTTCAATCTGCCCTGTGACAAATATGTAGTACATTCACACATAATTTTGTATATTTGTCAAATATTATGGTAGTACTTTGTATATAAACTGCTGAGAACGAAGACACTGGTAAAATGATTGTCTCCCTGTACTACTCTAGAACTTGCTTGACACCTCTTGCCATGCTCTGTCTTTACAAGAGCCAGATTAGAGCAAAAATAGAATATTGTTGCTAGAGCTGCCTAACACTCACTTTCCAGCCTTGAGTTCAAAAGTGTTTGCACTGCCTTGTGGGTAATGAACTGTTTTCCACCTTTCAACTCCTTTCCCCACACACAAAATATTGCTAGCCTCTCACAAATCTATCACTATTTTCATGGTAGATATTTGGGCAAACGACATTTACCGAATTTACCAGTCCAGACCTTTTTAGTTAGGCTTGAGAACTTTTCAGCACCCTGTCATACATATGTCTTTCTCTCTTCCCACATACACATACATATTCAGAAGAATATTTCATAATAGATTCCTGCTTCTAAATTGCATCTTAAAAACAGCACTCCCTCTTCACATATGACCTTTCCCCTTTACTATCATTTTATGTAATTTCCTCTTTCTGTTTCATTGTTTTTATTTTATATCTTTGCCACTTATATTATTTTCTGTAGTTTTCTTCCTTTGTTTTCTTTTTCTTTTTTTTTTCCTCAATCTCTTTTCTATTCTCCTTTATTCTTTCTAATCTTTTTCTGCTCATTTTCCTCATGATGGATGCTCTTTCTCAGTATTCAACCAATCAAGCAAAATTCCAATGCAATTCATGGAAGACATTTGCAGAGGCTTAAAGTACAGATGCTTAGTCATGTTAATTGATTGGCACTGGTATTAGTGACCAAGCTTGTAAGAGACCATATGCCTCAATACATGCTTCACAATGAAAGCACAGTTCTTCTCTGACCAATTCTATTGCAAGGTCTACTGTATCAATTAGACAGAAATTAAGGAAAATCATTCAGTCAGAAGAACAGTTTCAGGATACAACTGTAGCCTGAAAGCCTACTTCATAAATGGTGCAAGAATGAGTAGGACTCTGCATTCCATATCGCTCAATGTTAAGAACACATTCTTGTTTCATTTTGTGAAAGGCAATTAAACGACTTAAATTCCTTCTCTCCTGATGACCTACAAAGAGTTCTAAACTTTAGAGGAAATTACATTTTTTTATATGAATATACTGCACTGGTAACATTTATGCAGCATTCTGAATGTAATCTCTTTTGTCACATTTATGATATTTTTATACCAAGCTTTACTTGTACTAATATTGAACTTGTATTTTGTGTTGCATCTTGTCCATTTCTTACAATGAGAGAAATCAGTCAGTGAGAAATTTCAAGGTTTTATTTTCATTTTCTCATTGATTACATCTGAAATCTGTTTTTTTTTTTTTAATTACATCATTATAAAACATTTATGAATGGCAACTTTATTGTTATTGACAGCAAATAAATGGTCTATCTGGAAAGTATGTAGCTATTTAATATTAAAATATATAGCCTACCTAGGGCAAATGCTCCTTAATCTACTTCAAACCTAACATTTATATAAGGATTGTTTCCACTTTAAAAAAAAAGAATGTGTAAAGTCCTCTTTTGGGATCATTAACAGCTGCCTCATTATTTCCCTCTTAAATTCATTCATATTTTGAAATAAATTTCAGTGGTGAATTTTGAATTCGTAAGACAGAGCAGAGGTGATAACAGATCAAGTTGTGCAAAAAACTGCCTAGGATATGAAGAATGGACTGGCAAGCACTAATGTGATAACCACTCAGTTTCATTGCCAACTGAATACCCTCAAATGAGAGAGTTTGTTTACATGCACAGTAAGATTCCTTCTGATTTGTTGTCAATTTATCTCAAGGCTGCACAGCATAATGGTTGTAGGCTTTCTCAGACAGAACCAAGCATAGTTATGTTTCATTTCATGTTTTAATACCATACCCTTTGAGCTTATAGGTAATCCTGACTTGCCATTGATTACTTTTCTTTGTTAACTGAATAGCCATGACTTCTTGTGAAAGATAATAGAAAAGTTACCCATTTACAGTTTAGAATTCAAAGAAAAGAGGAAATTCATGCCTTTCCCAAAGGCAGTTGTGCAAAAATGACTGCAACAGATTTGGTGGGATTGTGAACTCAGTTTGTTTATACCACTTTTCATAACAATGACCATTAAGATACCCATGCATCCATTTCACATTAAGGTTATACTATTAAATCCTCTGACTATAAGTGAAACAACATTAAATGGAAATAATGATATTTGCTTGAGTATGATCCTGTGGTAGTTGTATGTATGATGTGTTTGGCCATTTTAGTTAACCCGATTTAATTAAGTAACCATATAGGTGACTAGCAGCTTATTTTTTTCTTTATTTTCTGTAAAGAAAAGGTTTTATTCCTATTAATAAAATGGAGTATTTAAGTATTATTTAAGTTAATACTTGTATACTTCTTTTTTCAG
Source organism: Acanthosepion pharaonis (assembly GCA_903632075.3). NCBI lineage: Eukaryota > Metazoa > Mollusca > Cephalopoda > Sepiida > Sepiidae > Acanthosepion > Acanthosepion pharaonis. The sequence goes on along the minus strand of CAHIKZ030000360.1, from coordinate 846,020 downwards.
GAAATATCCTGAATTTGAATTTGATAATAGTCCTGGGTATGATAAGCTACATTTAGTAGCAAGGCCTTTGATCAGGAGATTGAAGGTTTTGAGGAGTGTGGATCAACCCCTTTATTGCTGTTGTTCCCAGGTTCACCTTAACCCAGAGTGGTAGCACCTGTTAGGGTCCTAACTATGGGCAAATAGGGAACTCCTCCAAAAAAACAAACACAATGAAAGTATAAAAGTACCAGCAATATATTTTATCTGTAGTTGAAGGCCTACAATTACATTCAAAATATTTCAGCATTAAATAACCCATAGAGGTTGATCTGCCACTAAACAAAATCAACCAAAATCAATAGTCCTTCAGCTTATTTGATTGATTGGTTGTTTTTGTTTAATGGGTTATTTAATGCTGAAATCTAAATATTTTTTAGATAATAATGGTTTTAGTGATTCAAGTCTTACTAATTAACCCATAGGTGAGGGAGAAGAGATGGATTCATACCTTTCCCAAGGGTGTTTGTGAATATAACGAACCCAGCTGGAATTAGAACTCTGCTCTCCAATTAACAATTCTGAGCCATTAACTGTTACAAAAGCCACACATCCAAGCTTACAGCATCTGGTGTTCTCAAGTACCTGATCAGCACCATCCAGGTACTGATCAGGCTCAATGTTGTTTAACTTCAGTGATTGCATCGGAACTGGTGTTTCAACATGATATAGCTGTAAGCCTCAGCTCATTTGGGTAAGATCCTCAGTTTTTTCTTGAAAACAGCCAGCATTAGTGCATTTACAATATCGCTAGGTAAGAAATTTCACTTGTCTATCACCCTCAGGGTAAAGAAGTTGGATATTGCCACAGTTTTTGAGTATTGTTTCATCAACTTGTGTGAGTGACCAGACATCCTCCTGTTTGAAAGAGTGAAGGACTTGTTCACTTTCATTTTCTAAGAGGTCGGCTGCAGTCAGTATCATTGTCATTGTAAATTCCATGATCCTTTCATTAGCTACATAGTATATGCTTTGCCAGGGATACAAACAGATTTGAATCCAGAGTTTTCTTTCTGCTAGACTGGTTGCTACTCAAGGCTGAACAGCCCAGTCTGAGCTACTATTTAACCTGTAGCTGGGTGGGATTTATACCTTTCCAAATGGTATTGGTGTGTAAGTAAATGTAACAAACTCAACTGATTTCTCACTCCAAGTCACTATCCATGACACTCCCCACATATCCTTCCACTTTATAATAGCCATTATTTTAGGAATGACAATGTGGAAACATTTTTTTTTGTATGATGCATTTCATCCTGTATGTCTTCATTGGACTAAAGTGATATTTACGTTGATGTGATTATAATCCAATGAAGTTTTAAAGGACAAAACACATCACACAAAAAATTTTCCAACTATGTCAGATTTTCCTAAAATTTTTCTGATATATAAAAAATTTTTTCCAATAGGCATTATATATTTTGTACACCTCACACAGATTGATGAACTGGTGCCTTGACTGAAGGGAAGGTATCTCGATTTCACTTATAGTAGGCTGAGACACCTGTCCTGGGCTGATTGCAATATGTCAATATCTTTTTTATAGTTTGGGCTTCAGATAACTGCCCCATATTCAAGTACTGAATGAATAAATGTAGTGTAAAGGGTTTTTACCTTTTGTTTTGGAATAAGATTTGTAAAGCAATGTGTGATTATACCTATAATCTTTGGTTAGCCTTCTTTATGATTTCAGAAATATGTGATCTTTTCTACCTTGGCTTTTTTTTCAACCATATGAAGAGGGCATAAACAAACTAACTTGCTCACTGTTTTATGTTACATAAGCTTCAAATTTGTGCAAAGTTTTTTTTATACTTGAAACAAAAGATGAAACAATAATATTTGGATGGGGTTAAGCAAGTCTTGTGGGGGTAATCCCATAAGTCTTTGCAAACTACTTTTATTAAACAACAAAGGCTACAAAATTGCAAGAAGGAAAAAAATAATTTGCAGAATGGATACAATTCTTTGATATTTCTTTTTGTCCAAGACAGACAAGAAGAGAGGCATTTATTTCTACCAAGGTAAAGAAATAGAAGTGTTTTTTTTCAGTGGCTACAGAGAAAGAAACCAGTTTATGCAGATCTGAAGTAAAGGAAAGAAAAAGAGAGGTAAAGAAATAACCAGCTAAGCTCTGTCGTAGAAACTTATGTTTGGGGGTGGGGAAGGTTTTCATCGTTTTATTACTTATCTGTTTTATTTATAGTTACCATTCTTTTCTGGGCAGAATCATTAATAAATTTTATTTCCAATACCTATTCATTGGAGTTCATTTCTTTTATTTGTATGTTCAGTAGCAGTTTGAGACTGCCACTTTGTCCATTTTTTTTCACCTTTAGCCATCTTTAGTAGTAACTTAGAAGGTGGCTACCTTGCAGACACCACTTACATTTCCTTGACCACAACTAACCATTATTGATTTTACCTTTAACTTTTCCTTTCAAGATCAGCAAATCAAAATTTTCTCTATTTCTTGCAATATGGGTTGATATTTTTTTAATGTATTTTTAAAAATTTAAAAATTAATATGTGATTATAATTGTATCTTAAATAGTCAAAATCAGATCTTGTACATTTTTTTAACGCACAAAAATAAGAAAGAGGTAATTGAAATCATATTTCAAGACCTTTTTGTTTTTTTATTTTGGAATCTTAAATAGGAGCAATAGTTAGGATTTTTAGAAAGAATTATGAAAAAACTGAAAATAGAGATGGTATCATTTAGCTTGAGCAAGTTGATAGAAAATACAATTACATGTTTCATTTTATCCTTAACATTTAGATAACAAAATAAGCAAAGCTAATGACTAATAACAATCATTTTATAAAACTCTGGTCATTAATATTTTATGTATTATACTTTTTATAAGGCGATATGGTTCCATTTTGAGAAAAATTGGTTTAACTGGTCAAATACTTTCCTTCCAATTGATATATTTATTCTAAGTTCTAAAACATTTTTTAGAAAAAAGAATTTCCATCTTAGGAATACCTCATTTTATCCTAAGTGTTTCATAGGTTTTAAAAGTAATATATAAATAATTGCTCAATATTTTTTTTAAATTTTGAAACTGATCCTAATTTATCCTGTTCATAGTTCTTTCAGATTTTTTCAATCAATTTATTGTTCTCCAGATTTTAAAATCAATCCTGATCCTTTAACATTGTCATTTTACACCTTTTATTGATCTTAAACCCTTTGTCTAAACTCAAGCATTCTGAGACTATTCCCAGTCTTGACACTGATTTAACTTATTCCTAATTGTTATTGATCCTAGATTGTTAGCATTTTCTGTTATTTTCTTGATAATACCATTAACTCTAATACTTTATAATTCTTTGAAACTCTTCCTGACTTGGTTCTTTGATAGTGTCACATTGTAATTATCTCTATGAAAACAATTTAGTTTTTGTTTAAACTTCATAAAACAGACACTCTAATGGGTTAATGGTGAAGATTTTTCTTACTTGATTGCAATATTTTAAATAAATGTTCTCTATACCCAAGATTCAATTAACAAGTTCCTTATTTTTAAATCTTATTAATGCACCAGATTTTTATCACAATCATTCTTCTGTTTCACTCCCACTTCTTTAAAAAAAAAAAATCTCTGTATTTTTTCTCTTTAAATACTTTCAACTATTTTTTTTTAAATGACTTTTTTCTTAATTGCTCTTTCTGGCTTTGAATAATGACTTATTCTTAGACTTTCTGTCTGGAAGCAGATTGCATTTTTTTGTGTGTATTTCAAAATTTCAATCTTTTTATTCCTTACCATTTTCCTGCTTTAACCTTTTATTTGACCTTTTTAGTCCATCTCCGTTATTTCTTTTTACTTTCCTTGACATTCATTTCCTTTGTTGATAAAAAGGTAAAATGAAAAAAAAAAATTGTTGCTGTATTGACATTAATTTTAATCAAGTAAGTCATGGCTGAATTGTTAATGCAAAGGATTTCAGATCACAAGGCTAAAAATTCAATCTCTAACATATCATCCCCAAATAATTATTCACTGAATAGAGAATTAAACTGGAAATTTTCAGGCCTGCAATTCCATCTTTATATAAGTTCTAGGAAGATGTTCAATATATAGGATATAGATAATAAAACCTATAGTTCAGTCTTCACTTCTCTTTACCATTTAGTTAAACTAATAAAGAAAAGGGACTGGAAAATCTAAGGTTCAATCACTAAACATGAAGCTGATTAGACTATTTAATATAAAAGATGAAAAAATATATAATTTTGTATCAGACCTAAAATAGCTGATGGTCTTATAATTCTGTAATAACTGTGATATTCCCCTCTACATGACCAAAAAGATTAAAAATATAACTGAAATACAAGCTGATTTCTTTCCAAGTGTCCGACTGATAAGGCTTTTTAACACATACTAACCCAGTAAAAGCTGCAGTAATTTTAAATAATCTTAACATGTTTCCCTCAAGTATTTAATCTTTTCTAATACAGTTATATTATTTGATATCAACTTTTCATACAAGTAGGCTTAATATATGTCCCTGTATCTCCACTAAAGATATAAGCTATCAGTATCTATTTTTTCTTTTTTTCTCTCTTAACCCAACACACATAAATTGTTACAAAACTGAAACATTAACTTAAAAACTCAAATCATGTCTTTCAATCACCTCATCAGATTGAAACTTTCATATGGATGTCATGTATGATGCCAAACCTGTTCAGAAATCCCTAAATTGTTCACCATATACAACCACTTTCTCAGATTGGTTGTTAAAGGTGGGTTTGAGTGAATGAAGCCTGTAGGTCTTAGTAAAGACCATCCTTCTTGTGGACTGGGGCTACAGAATCACAAACAGAAAACTGTACCAAATAACAGGAACTACATCACTTGAGGTCTTTCAACAACAGCAACAACTAAAATGAATATCACATGTAATTCAAACAAAAACACAATGACATATTCCAGATGCTAACATTTCGCACTATTTCAAACAAAAGTTTAGGAAGGAAACTCCTGTCAATACTAGAAATAATGATAGCATCTACTGGACTTAAGAAACCTATTTTCCTGCAAAACATTTTTAAGATAAAGATTTTATAAATTTCAGCTAAAAGTAGCACTAGCTATTTGGTCAATGAATGCCAAATGTTTCTTTATAAGGAAACAGCTAATATTCTCAATATTATCTTTTTGTGTTAGCCCTGATGTCTAAAAGGGTTTCTGGTCATGAAAATACTTTGTATAATAAAGCAAATCAGCTTTCAATTTATATTATGTTTATTTTTCTTGTATAATAAGTAAACTTATAATAAAAATTAGAAACTGTCCTGGTTTGTGCCTTGAAAATTATGATTAGCCTAATCATAAACTAAACAAAAAAGCTATTTTTTTTAAAATCATTTCACCCCAAGCAAGGCAATAAAGCCACAAAAATACAAGGGATTACTGCACGTGAAAGAATTTGAGAAAAAGAAAAATATAATTAAGGAGAGAGAACAATGAAAACAGGAATTAAGACCGAAGATAATGATTGATAATGCATTTAAATTTTTGAAGATTGAAGTCGACTGGGAAGTAAGAAGCCAGAAGAGAGTTCCACAAGCAAGAAGTGCTAGAGAAGAAACTATTAGCATAGAACTTACAGTTACCATCTATCAATTTCAACTGTAAGATGATGAGACCTCACTGCCAATCAAATACTGCACTTAAATTTGTAAAGAGGAAAGCTCCTCGGAACAACATGAAAATATTTATAGAAAAGGCACAGGGAAGATATGTTATGACAGTGGGAAACAATAATAACAAAATAAGCATTCAGTTTTGCTTTCATAAAAATCTGTATAATCCATTGAATGTCTGAAGTTTTTTTTGTTTTTGTTTTTTACAGGTGGTTAAAAAACAAAATGGAGGAATTCAAGAAATAGAAACAGGTATTAACCTTGGAAGATATCAGGTTCGGAGCAAAAAACAGATTTTTATTTTGATGTTTTTCTAGACTGGTGTCTCTAAATACAGTTATTTTTAAAAAAAGAACATGGGAAAAACCATCAGATCAATTAAAGTTACCATATTATATTGAAGAATTACAACAAACTTTTTTAGAAACTTTTGAGGGAGAGATTTAAATTGCAACATTAAAGAACAAAAATTAACTTGGCATATTCAAGATGTGAACTTAATATCTCTAATTGCTTCAGAATTTGTGGCCAGGTATCTGATATTAAAAATTTGCTTCAGTAAAAGAAAAAATTTTTAATATAAGGTAATATATAGATTATTATTCTAAAGAAAGTAATGGATTTTTATTAATCCAACAAATTTTCTAGCACTTTAAATATTATTTTTAGTAGATACTTGTATTTGAATAGATGTTTTGTTTATGTATGAATAAATCGTTTAAGTATATTTATATATTTTTCTCTACCAGCCTGAATCTTCAAGAAATCATATTAAAGAAAAATTTGCACTCTCTGGGAGGATTTGAACTTGCATCTCGCTAGACAGTGGGAGCTACTGTTAAACCTGGCACACACTAACCAACTGAACTACAATGAACCAATCAATTAGATGAAGCTGAAATTGTGCCTTTAAGTAAAACTTCTGTCATCGTAGATCTTTTGAAATTTTTCATATCTGCACAGTTTCATATCCAAACATAAACAAAGCAATTTTCTAGACTGGTGCCTGATCGACTGGCTCTCTGTAGTTCACTTGGTTAGAGTATGCACATGGGGACACAGGTTGGAATCCTGCTGGAGCATGCAAACTTTTTAATAAGATTTCTCAGACATTCAGGCTGGCAGACAAAAATAAATACACTGTTTAATAAATAATCGTAGTGTCTACTCAAATATGTATATCCACTAAAAATAAAATTCAAAGTGATAAAAAATAGAATATGGGAGTATATGATATATAAATTCCTATATATCAGAACAATGTAAGGTAAATGAAGGAGAAAGTAGAAAAAACTGTGTTACACATTTTGTTCTTTAGAAGATCTTCATTGAACTAAAGTAATATTTTGATTGAATTATATATATATATATATATATATGTAGGAAAGGGAGGGGTAGATATAAAAATGCAAGTGTCAGTTATAATTATGCACTGATAGGAAAAGCTGAAGATGTTGGAACACTGAAAATTTTTTTTTCAAGATATGTCTGGACATATAGTCTAACCACTTTCATCCAATTTCCTTATGCTTTTGTATTTATCACTTTTATTATTAATTATCCCACATTGCGATAATAGAAAATTGTTAGCAAAATTACTCATAATCAGCAATATTAAAAGTTTCCAGGATTATCATTAATATTTTTATCATCTTTTTTGCTACCATATTGTATGTATGTATGTATGTATGTATGTCTAAAAATAAGAGTGAACATTTGAGTGTTGTAAAGAATAGCAGCTCAGAATGAGAAATCAGCAAACTGGGTTCAAATTTCACTTGATTTTTGTTACATTCCCCATAAGTGCAAAAAACCTTGAGAAAGGTATAAATCCAGCCCTTCTCCCCTCCCCCAGCTAAGGATTAAATAGGACAGACTGGGCTCTTCAGCTTTGGTTGGCAAATGGTCTAAGAGAAGGAAAACTGATATAACACCCACCTCAGTGCTCATCTGGATATCTTGCATCTGCTGGTCTCTGCGATTCTTAACATTGTTGGGGTGTGTTGCTGTAGTGTTGTGCAAGCCAAGAATCTAAGCATGGGCACTGCTTCTCAACAATGGTCTTACTTCACTAATGAGTCAACAGTTATTATACATGATCAAAAAGAGATTTTGCACTATTCACTCCTGCCCCAACAAAAAATTGTTGTTCATCAGATTTTGAGAAATGGTTCATGCCAAAAATTTGTCAGCACTTCTACATGTGTGTGAGTGTATGTAAAAATTCAGATATAAGTCAAAATATATCTATAAAAAGGTAATATGAATAAAGACAAAAGGAAAACTTAGCATACATTTCATCAGAAGATGAAACAATTTGGCTAAAATAAGTTTTCCTTTTGTCTTATATAAATCTACACCTCAGATTTTTTCAAATATCTTCATTCCTGAAAGAACTATTACTTTCCCAAGCCAACATACATAACTATAAAAATGTTAAATTAAAAGAAAATGATTAAATTCATAACCTCATGTTATTTAAAATATACAACAGATGAATTAATCCCAAACTAAAATAATTTGAACACTAATTCACATTAAAAAAATAATTCAAGAACACCATTTACTCACTTCATTTATTAGACATTGAATTCTATCACTTGGCGTCCTCCATAGCTTGTCTAGAATTTTCAGCTAATGTAATAAATATTTATGAATATTCTTAAATTTAAAAATTCTGAAAAACCAATAACATTTTTGCTCTGGTATGTAAATTCTTGTTAGAAAATGAAATCATTGCATTTGCCTTGATAAAGACCCTCAGAGGACGAAACACGTCAGCTAAGATAAGTTTTCTTTTGTCTATATTCACAGTCTATTTACAGATATATTCTATCTGAAATTTTACATATATATACAATTTCTATTGTTTTCTTTAAAATAGTCACTTGGGATGTTTATATTCTGTTCTACAAAGGGTAATGACAAATATTCTATCTACAATTTGTGTAAAATTCCTTCAAATTTTTGGTAGCAGATACACACACACAAAAAGTATATGTTTGTTCTCTCAGTGTTACTTGATCAATACTGTTTTGTTCAAATGCTAGCTTAATTCATCACATATCACACATTTGGAGGTGTCCATTAGTTTTAAATAAGACAGAATATTCAACTGGTGATCATATCATTCCAGTGTTGATCACATTGTCCATCAATTTCAGATTAAAACCATTTAGGCCTTTAAGTCTGAAGGAAGAAAAATATCCTGTAGAAATATAAAATTCAAAAATACACATATCTACATTTACTTATTTAAACAAATTAGCCATTGAAAGCAATAAGATACCTTGAAATTAATTTTATTCATACTGTTGATTTTTTTTTAATTTATCTCCTTTAAATATTTCCTGAGTGAGTAACAAATAAGTTTTTTTTTTTACCTTATTTACAGTTGGACAGAAATTCTTCTCTTATAATTTCTCTTTTAGAATGACACATGATCAATACCATTTGGCAGAGATTGATATTAACTTTAAGGAAAATGAAGATAAATAATTTTTCATATCATTTTGCAAATTTGATAATTTGTTTTATTTATAAGGATTCTAAATAGAAATTATTTCTAATCTAGTTATTTAAAATGGTATATAAATAAATCTTGTGCCCTTGACAGAATTATACTGAACATAATCATAACATAATTTAACATATACACATGCATTATACATTTCCAAACAAGTTTAATTAAATTCAACTGACAAGGTTCGTCTGTTTAATTTTTTTGTATTTTTCCAACATTCAGATAAGATGTTGTATAACTGGATCCAAATTGTGGATAAAATGTTCAAAGTTCAGGCTTTGTTGTTTTGTTGAAGTATTTTCAACTGTCTCAATCATTTTCAAAAACCATGTGGTGTCTGTGGAAAAATACAATAAAAAATTTAACAGACAGATCATATCAGTAGAATTTGATCAAAATTGCTTGGACAAATGCTTGTTGTCTAAATATACCTTGTGTGCGCGTGTGTGTGTGTGTGCATGCACACTGTCTTTAACACTGAGTATTCTTCCCCTACAAATATAGCAAGTTTTACACAATATATATTTTAGCGAAATCAATGGTTTTCAACTAATAATTAAAAAAGCACATTCTATACTAATAGTTATTTTTAAACATAATTCAATGATGAAAGTTAATCACAAATCAAACTGAAAATTTCAGATCAAAATTACGAATAGTATTTAGGTCAATATACATATATATATATATATATATATATATATATATATATATATATATACATATACACACACAACTGTTAGCTTGCTTATATATTTAGATATTTAGCTGATGTATACCATGTAAGTTTATAGCAAATATACAAATCTATATGTACCTACTTACATTATATTAATATTGTCATGAATATATAACAATACATCAAATTATGTACTTATATTTTCTTTTGACTTCTTTTACACAATTCCCTCTCTTGTATAATAACTCAAAACATACAAAAATATATATGTGTGCATGTGTGTGTGTGTGTGTGTGTGTGTGTGTGTGAGTGTGTGAGGGGGAGATGGCTGCCCACTTGCTGCATGAAGATGACCTGCAAACAGGTCATAAAAGATGAGGTGACTTCCCCTACCAACAACCTCTACAAACCTGATGGTACCTGTGCAATTTTTTCATATTCATTCATGGCTTGCACAACACTATGTGGGCTCCCAACATCTTTTGACATCATTAATCCAATGACAAGTACCAATCAAGACCACAGAAGACTGACAGTGCTGAATACAATTAGAGTAGTCTGATGGTGAGACATGACTGGGATGCTTTAATTATAGCACAATGATATGACCAGCCAATTCTTACAGTAGTGGGTGTTTTCAAACAGTTCCCCATCAAAGTAGAGACCAAACTAAATGTTGCTTAACTTTTGTTATCAAATGGGAAGTGGATCCTTCAACATGATATAGTTCAAACACACTTATAGATAGTAAATACAAACTTTTACAAAATATGCAATAAAAAGAGTACTCAGTACAAAGTAAAGCTTATATAAAATGTAAAATATTAAAATAATACCTTAACTACTCAAGTTTCTTTTCATAGCAGGATTCACCAGGTCTTATGATTAGAAATATATATATAAAATGGTTAAATATCAAATTCCAGAAATTTTGATAATTTTTTTCTGTTACTTAGTTGCTGAATTATTTATCCCAAAGATAAATGTGAAGGGGGTTCAGAATTTCAAACATGAAAATAAAATATATCAATGAAAATAAATGTTTACTAAATGAAATAAAAAATGATACATTATATCAGATTATGCATCTCAGTATTTTCATGATAAAATTGGTATTAACCAACCAATTATCCTAATACTTATTATTATATGACTAATGTGCTATGTGAATTTCAACTTATAATATCACTCCTTATTAAAGATATTAATAATAGCTTGTTTTGGGTATGTCAGTTTTTTTTATTATAATTATATTCAAAATAAATAGGCCATAGAAACATATCTGATTAACACAATATCCCATTAGTGTTATAACTTTTTTTTTAAAAATAATTGCTTTCTTGTATCATAATTTTTTTTTTTAAATGTCTTCCCAACACAAAATTTCTAAAATTGTATATAAGTATAGTAGCACTATGACTTCCTGGAACTTCTTAGAACTTGCTTTTGTTTATTTATAAGTTTGTATATTATGCTATACCTATAAACTGATAAAGGCTTTAAAAAATACATAAGTATTATCCAATTACATCATTAACAACTGGAAAAATAAAACTTGTGAAATATTGATTTTTTACCTTTATTACATATATGGCAAAATCGTTTTTTTTTATTTCAGGAACTAAAACAAATTCATGTCTTTTTCATTACTTTTGAATAAAAGTTCATTGATTTATTATACAGGAATACAGAATTACAAAAACAATCATAACTCTAATATTCCATATACATGAATTATTTTAATTATGTTAGATAGGCTTCTTGACATTCTATAGCAATCATTGGTCAGTAATCAGAATTTTCTCCTGTTTTGACTTTAATATTTGCTTGTAGTAGTTTTATTGTTTACCAAAGATCTTTGCATGAATATTGATTTCTTTTTTTGTATACATCTCTTTTAATGATGGACTACAAGTTTTCTATTGGATTAATATCTGGATAGACTGTGATCCATTCTATTAATTGGAGTGGGGAGGTGGACATTAGTTAGTTTTATAGAATATGAAAGATAATTATCATGTATAAAAACAAAATTCTTTGCATTTATATGGATATCATCATTAATGTTGAATACAATTTTACTGCCTACAATACTAGACTAAAACATTACTCCACCTTCCCCACTATTGTTTTCCAAGTCATGTTTGTTGACTATGGAAACCTGAAGAAAAAGAAAAAAGAACTGAATGAAACTGGCTAGACCAGTGTTTCTCAATTTTTTTACCTTTGTGGAAGATTTTAAATAGTTTTCATATCTCAGGGAACCCCTACATAAAAATGACATATAGACATTGATAAATACGTCCCCTATGATTATTATAATTTTAAATAATATTAGAGGTTGAAGCCTTTATTATCATAACCAAGGATTTTCCCAAAAATATGCTGTATATGTATTGTAAAATTATGAATAAAAAATTACCCAAAAATGCATTAGCTTATTTATCACCATTTCTTGTGGAACTCCTAATGACCTCTTGCAGAATCCTAGGGTTCCAAGGAACACTGGGTTTGACTATGTACACAAAACATTTAAAATTCCCAGCATTCACTTTCCTTTGTGTGCATATCACTTTAGTCCAAAGGATGAAGCATGTCACACAAAAACTTTCCACTTTGTCATTTTTTTCCACTAAAGATTGTTCTTGATATATAAAAATTTATATATAATTTTCCCATGACTATTTTCATGAAAGATACAATCTCTAACACAGATTCATCCAATATAGCTTTCATCACTAAAAAGCATTGGTGAGAAATCAATTTTCATGTTTCTGTTTGGTGATATTAAAAATGGTAGTTTGGTTGCTTCCATGTCTTTAGTCTTAATATTTTAGTTTTTCTTTTGCTTACATTTGCAAAACCAGTCTCTCTATCTCTATCATATATATACAATTTTTTTTTTTTTTTTTTTGATCGTCAATCTCTTTTTCTTTTTTATTACCATTTTAATTTTTCTCAGTTTTCGTTTTGTAACATTAAATCCATTTTTTTTGTTTTTGTTCTTATCTTACCAGTGTTTTCATTTTCTTTTTTTATTGTTTTTTTGTAGTCTATTTATTTCATTTTGCTGCAATTTCCAAGACTGCACCTCCCTGCATTCAATAACATTTCCAAATCTTGTTTTTGATTTAAGGTTATATCTTAAAACCTATAGCAATCTTTATATATCTGAAATTAAAAAATAAATATTAATAACTATACAATTCTATATATTTAGTTACAAAATGATGAACAAGTCAAATAAATGAATGTTTCATCAGTAAATAATAACAGAACATCAAATTGACAGGGTATATTTATCATATACAGGACATTTAACCAACATTGGTCTTAACATCAATTACATAGGTCTACTGCTAGGAAAGTTGGTTCACTGTGTTGTGTCAGACAATTTTTCTCATCAGAATCTAACATGCACATTTATAAATCTACCATTCACCTGTGTATTGAATATTGCTGCCATATCTGGTCTGGTGCTCCTACTATATATTTCAAGATTCTTGGCAAAATTCAAAGAAGGATCTGTAATGGAATCGATCCTGAACTTTCTCACCAAAGTAACATGGCTTCACTATCTTTTCTACAAATATTTTCATTGACATTTGTTCTGATCAGCTTTCCTTGGTGCCTCAACTGCATGAATTTAAGTATGCTACTAGATTGGCAAATAAGTCTCACTATTTTACTGTTGAACTAGCTAGATACAATGGTATGTTCTATTATAATAGTTTCTTTTCTCACACTTCTCGCCTTGGAACACTCTTGCTAATTTCTTGCTTCCCTGCCACCTACAATTTAATTTTAAATACAATGCCAATCACCATCTTCTGTCTTTCTGAACACTGTTCTTTTACTGATCTTTATCCTCACTTCTCATGAAACACTTCCCATTTCCTTTCACTCCAAGTAACCCCTCGCATCTTAGTGGCATTATCACCTTGCTTAGGCTGAAATGATTTAAAAAAATTGTGAAAACCCTGACTTTCAAAATAAAATTTGATGGTGTATATACATATTTAAAATAACACTGAAAAATTAATACTTTAATATATATATATGCCCATCTAAGATATTTTTTTACTGAATAAAATGAAAATCATACCTAAAAAAAAAAAAAAAAAAAGTCAAATTTGGTATTATTTGGGTATTAATTTAAATTTTAATTAGAAGTTATATCCATACCCTACATATTATATTCATATAAATACTGTAAGTGTATATATGTTCACACATGGCATTCTAACATTTTTCTCCGCTGTCTCTTTAAAATTTTGTACAGATTTTCCCTAAAGCAATCTGGTGGTTTAAAAGATTTTGGATTATGGGTATATGTAGATATATATTTTTTGTGAAATAAAGAAATAATGGATATATTTCAAATTCACTTTTTCAGAAAATGAAGAAAAATCCATGTTGAAAAGTGTCTATTTCTGCAGGTACGTGTGCATGTGTAAGTGTTACGCCTGAAGCATAGGAAATAAAGGCACTCAATCTGCAGAATGATTAGTGTGGGTCAAATAGCAGCAGGATTTAAATCAGTTTCTTCTTTGAGAATATTCTGTACACCAGATTTAATATTTACTTGTGTACAAAAAAACCCCCCAAAAAACAGAACTTTTACTTGTAAAGAAAGTTAGAGAATGGTTAACAAAAATTGCATGGTTCTTTTTTATATCATATTCTTAAGCACAAAAGTTTTGTCATAAATTAATGTTTCCTTATATAAATATTGCTATATTTCTTTGTGACTACTGATGTATTACAATAATAATAATAATAATAATAATGGTGCTACCTCTTGATCTATGTTAAACTATATAATTTAATGTATATTGAGGCAAACAGAATTTCTGCTCATAAAATGTAATAATTATTGAGTCAGAAGTAATTTAATTTCACAATACTGCTTAGTGTTATGAAATGAAATTCCATCAGTATATATATATATATATATATATATATATAAAGTGTACATTGGCATCAACACCCTGCAGTGATAGTGTTCCATGTGTACATGCAATCAGCAAGCCTTTTATATTTACATACACTATCCTTGATACTGAGCACTTTAACTCAGAAATATAGCATACCTTAAAACCATATTTAATCACACACACACCTTATATATATATATATATATATATATATATATATGTGTGTGTGTTTAGGGTTATGACTTTTTGTAACCCTATGTTCCTGTGTCATAAATCAATCAAGATTTGTTCAAAAGTAATGAAAAATGCATTAATTTGTTTTAGATCCTAAAGAAGATAACATGCAAATTGAAAATTTGATTTTACCATATATGCAATAAGGATAAAAAATTAGAATATTTTATTTTTCAATTTGCTTATGATGTAATTGGATAGTACTCATGTTCTTTTGATACATTTAACAGTTTATAGCTATAGGATAACATAACATACAAACTTACAAATAAACAAAAACAAGTGCTAGAAGGCTCCAGAAAGTTATAGAATGTTTGATAAAGTTATAGTACTATTATACTTATATACACTTTTAGAAATTTTGTGTTAGGAGTGACAATTTTTAAAAATCAACTGAATTAAACACTTCTTTATTTTTTAACAAAAACTCAAATTATGATATATGAAATCAATTATTTTACAAAACAAAAAATTATAACTCTATATATATATATATAGTGTCAGACTGAGAACAGATTAAACACAAGAAACAAAACATGCCTTTTTGATCATTTAGTAAAATCTTAGGTTGTGTCAAAGAGACCTTTTCAGCCTCTCTGTCATTTGTCTGCACATATGACAATGATGACGTCATACATTTGCATATCTTATATCTTTAGTTATACATATGTTTATGGGAAAGAGGTATGACAAAATGAAAAACATTTCATGTGACATGTTTTGTCCTTTAGGACTTCATTCAACTAAATTTATATTTATGTTGATGCGACTACATATGCATATGAAGGAAATGTGCATATATTTCCCCACATATGTTTACATATAATAGTGATGATAAATTATATTTTATACTATCTTGTATACATACATAGATACATACATACACACAGTTAATATTTTATGAATGTAAAAATATGTATTTTCTAAAGTGTAATACACGCTTTGTAAATATGATAAAGCAGTATTGCATATATATATATATATATATATATAACAAAACACATCACAGTATTTTGTTGGAGTGTTTTAGATATTGCACTGGGGGTCACATTTATTTCATTAAACATCTTTGAAATGCAAAAGACATTGTAATCCTGGGTAAAAGCAAAGTTTGCTCAACCAAATTGATACTATTGACAGTCTTTCATAAGATTAATACAAAAGTGGCTTTTACCATCAGCATTTTTGGGAACAATATGAAAAGTTTAATATATGAAGAATAAAGTTTGTTCGGCATTATTTTTTGTTTTAATTTGCATTTCCCCGTGAAAAAAAGCTTGTAAATGTGTGCATTAGGCAGACATATGGATGGAAGGAAACAAACTGGGAAAAAATACAGAATTAAAGTTTTTTTTTATTTTTTTCAAATAGACAATTATTTATCAAAATAGATTCATGAACACATGCAGATAAGTCTTTGATATGTTTGTCTATCTCTCTTTCTCTCTCTTATACAAACATACATACATACATACACACAGTGGTCATTTACTGTTTTAAAAGCATATAAATATACAAGAATTCAGTGAATGTGCACATCGCACAGCTGTTATTGGCATAGAAAATTGTAAAATTGTGTCAAGTTCTAATTTTAAGTAAGGTTATTGTGCTTGCTTTTGTACAAATACCTTTGGAAAGGCATGAATCTATCTATTCTTCTTACAGTTAGGGTTAAATAACAAGGTAGACTGGCCTATCTAGTTTTGGTTGGCAACCTGCTATGAGAAGGACAATTCATAATTCAAAACCAGTTGGCTAGCAAAACTACCCAATAAAAATCCACACCAGCACCATCTAGTAGAGGCGGGAGGCTATGGACTTGTACGCCACAGGGAACTCTACAAGGTTAACCTGACAGCATTCATACATTTAGAGAATACACTTTAATGCCCATATTCAGTGAAATTAAATTTGTCTTATGTGTGTGTATATATATATATATATATATATATATATATATATATATATATATATAAAATAGTGATGAGATGATTAATTAGAATCAAGAATATCGGAACTTTTGGGGTAACCCAGAGAATTTTTAACCTAATTTCTGATTCCAAAAATGATTCTTTGGATATTTTTTGTTTAAAATTTAATTTTCCATTCTTGGTACTAATGACAAAAAAATTATAAATATTTATTGATTTTAAACCTTCAGTAAAACTAAAATCTATAGATCATAACACATAACTATGATGTTAAAAAATGAAAGGTGCAGGTTTCTACTCAGTTCTTGAACTTTCCATAAAGTTTGCGAGTTTAAAGTCTGTTTCAGTTCAAAATTTTTATTTTTAATTTCTTTTTAAACATTTTTAATTCAACTATTTAACATTATAATTTATTAATTTAATAATTATAATCAAAATTGTGTAATATATACACAAAATAAGTTCATGTTGTTTTGCCAGGCTTTTTTAATACAATTTTGATTTATTTTTTAATTTATAAAAAAAAAAAAAATTGAAAGTATGGCATTCCCACCAATGTCAAATTTGATTTCTTCACATAAAAAATTGATCTTATGTCACAAATTGTCCTTGTGGTGAGGCAGTTAAATTATAACAATTTGTTTTTACAACTGTTTTATTCCAGAAAATCATTTTTGAAAAGAGGATTTATTTTTGTTTATATAAATAAATATTTCAGTAACCGAGACTTAAAAAAGTAAACATTCTTTTTATGAAACTTAAATTTGTTTCTACAAAATTCTATGAAATTCATGTATTTATTAAAAATTTTATAGCTTTTGAAATGAATTTTCACCTTTTTTCTCATTTATTTCTCAGAGCTAAATGAGGTGTGAGTTTTATAAGTATAATTGCATAAAAAAGTTAAGAGTATTTTTATCCCATTTTTATCTGGGGCAATTTGGCTATAGTTTTTTCCACTTTTAATATGATTTGTTTCAATATTTTTAAAAGAAAACTAGTAAAATTTCATCTTATATCTAATAACTAAAAAAAAAAAAGAAGAAATTGATCCCATGTAAAAAATACACATTTTATCAGTTCATGTTATTAAGAGGAAGGATCAAAGTATTTTTTAAATATTTAATTAAATTTTTTACTCTTTTTTTAGAATATTTGAAATTTTGATTAAAAAAACTTGTTTTTGTTTTTTTGCATCTACGGTTGTACTAACTTTTAGCATAGCAAATTCTAACCTCCGTTTTGCAGTAACAGACAAATTAATTTGGAAATTCTTGTAAAAATCAAATTGTTGGATTTTAATGAAATTTTCAGGGCTTATTTATAAATGAATTAAATTATTTTTGAAATTTTTTTATTAGAAAATCTTGGTAAAAATATTTTTTTACATTTGTTTCATCACCTTAATTTTATGAAAACTTGAGAAATTCCTTGAGATGATTTTTAGTGACTATATTAGTTAAAGCAGAATTTTTTGAAGAATTTGAATCACTGAATTTTTTTTTTTTTGCTAAATCAGACCTGGTCTTACTGAAAATCTGTTCTGAATCGAAAAATAAAAAATGCGATAAAACTAAGACATTATTTAATTAGAGAAGCTTTTAATTGCTTTTATGTATAATATATATTAAAAATAATATTGTCTGAAGAAAAAAAAATTTTCAATGAAAAATGGATTTTTACAAGATTTGTTTTCATTTTTTTTATAATTTTAAATTGAATAATTTATAAAGTTTTTAAATCTTAAAATTCATTTTTAGTGAGATAATTTTTAGGAAATATTGTTATGAAGTAAAACTATATCCATGAATCATATATTGTAAAGCTTATTACAATCTGACGACCATGAATATTTTAAAAATAATTTAAATTTGTTTTTGCATGTGTGATTGCATGCAGAATTTCTGAAGTATGGAGGTACCAATTGATAAATATAGCATTTAAAAGGTCACGTGTTTTAAGAGTTGTCCTCTCTTATGGTGAAAAAAAAAACCCCTAAAATATTATTGTCTGCTCCACCATACTTGATTATGTCAATCAAATGTATGTAAATCAATTAACATGTCAGAAAAACAAAACCCCATAGTTAAGAAATTTCTTAACTATGGTGTTTTGTTTTGGTTCATCATCTCTTATCACAGGGCCTTTTCTCAGACAAGCAATATGACTTTCATTTCTTCAGGTCAACTGCTGATGTACTGATGATATTTGTGAAAAGAGTTTATCATGCTCTAGATAAAAAATGGTGAAACCAGGACTGTTGCATTAGACATCTCGAAAGCCTTTCACACGGTCAGATATTCAGGTCTTCTCCACAAGCTGAAAAATTATGGTGCTCCAGACACTTTTTTGAACTGATCCAGTTTTTCCTATAAAATTTTAAAATGAGAGTTATCTGAATGGCCACTCATCTAGATCCTTTTGTACTCTCACAGGTGTACCCCAGGACTTCATCCTTGGTCCTACTCTATTTCTTATTTTCATTAATGACCTTCCTGATGACATCAACTCTCAACTAGATATCTACGCTGATGACAACAATTTACTCCTGCCTCAATATATAACACTTTTCAGTCTGACATGGTCAAAATGGCAGCCGATGTTCAAAACGATCTCAAATCCATAGTTAACTGGGGCAAATGATGGCTTGTTAATTTTAACACCTCCAAAATAAACTTCTCTCCATTAATCATCTGAGAAACCCTTTGCTGCCATCTATCAGCATGGCTGATGCTATCCTCCAGGAAAGTAACTCATTGCACCTTCTTGGGCTCATGCTCTCTGCTGATATGAAGTGGAAAAACTATATTGAATCCATTGCTAAGAGAGTTGGTTCACTATGTCAGGCAAGACAATTTTTCTCTCCAGAGTCTATCTTACATATCTATGTCTACCATTCATCCATGCTTAGAATATTGCTGCCACATATGGTCTGATGCCCCTGCCATTTACTTTGATCTTCTTGATAAAATCCAAAGAAGAATCTGCAATATTATTGGTCCTGATCAGGCAGCTTGGCTCCAGTCACTTTCCCATTGCCGTAAGGTTACCTTTCTATGTCTTTTCTATAAATACTTTCATGGTAATTGTTCAAATGAGCTCTTCACTATGGTACTTAAACTTTATGAATGTAATCACAGTACTAGACTGGCATTGAGATCTCATCAATTTACAGTAGAGCTGGCTAGATGTAACCATATGTTCTATGCTAACAGTTTCTTCTCTCGCACTTTTCATCTGTTGAACTCTCTTCCGGCTCCATGCATTTCAGCCAACTTTAATCTGCAATAATTTAAATGCAATGTCAATTGCTATCTACTGTCCACCTGATTACTCTCTTCTCTTTCTGCTCATCATTAATGTTTCTGTTCCTAATTCTTCCACACCCTTGTGTTTTAACAGCATTATTGCCTTGTTTGTGGTGGTTCTGATTAATATATATTATTTATTCAAATGTTTTTAAAAATCTGTCAGATTAATATATAAAAAAATTACTTTATATATATATATATATATATATATATATATATATATATATATATATATATATATATCTCTCTCAGACACATTATAATGATCAGTGTTTGCTGTTGTGTAGAATGATGGTCAATGCACAAATTTTACAGGATATTATCAGTTATTATTCTCACACTATTGTCATTTAATTTTATATAATGCTTTGCTTAATAAATATCTACATGTTTAATCATGCAGTTTTATACACACACACACACACACACATACATACATACATATAAATATTCATGAAAATTCACATTTACACATATACATGCTATTATTGGCACATTTAAATAAATATGCTGATGAATATTTTTTATTAACAAAACCTTCACATTGCTATCAAAATGTTAAAATGATATACAATTCATACATATTAATTCATAAATTTTTACATCTCTACATACATTCACATATTTCTATAAATGTGGCCTATTATCTGCCTTTGTAAACTATTGTTACAAATAGATATACATGTATATACACATTGTAGCAAAGATGTACAGGAAACAGGATGTGCAGGCCATGTTATGTGATCAGTGCAGAATGTGAAATTACTGAGCTGAGTTCAAATCTCTATTTCATGATACAGTCACTTTCACACAAATGCTCTTGGGAAAGGCATGAAACCGTCACTTCTATCTTTGGCTATGGATCAAATAAATTAAGCTGTCTAGTCTTCACTGATACCGAATCTAGGATAAGGAAAACTGAATTTAAAAAACCATGGAGATTGTAATGGGAAGTTACTCGTATCTTTCCCCAAGGAAGAATGCATGGTAATTCTAATAATAATGAAAAAGAATCTGTGGAGAGCCATGATTGCTTACAACCTGAAGGGACATAACATTAGAAAGAACAAATACAGATGTATATATAGTTACATAAATATTAGATGTTCAGATCACTGTTTTTGTAAACTAGAAACTAAATGTACAGTTGAAAATTGATTTTTCACTGGAAGCTTTAGCATTGTCCTAATCAAAATATCATCATGTAAGCAAATACTGACACCATCATAATCATTTAATCAGATATACATTCATTAACACACCTCTTCATAGAATATATATAAACATATGCTCATAAACTAACAAACCAAAGAATGCTTTTACAAGTACAGATGCTATCTTAGCACACAGACACTCATTGAATAACTATATATATATATATATATATATATATATATATATATATATATGTGTGTGTGTAAAAACTTCAATATATGAATAAATATACACTTATACATTTAAGCTCACAGTGACACAGCAGTCAGAGACCTATTTTTATGTACATGTGCACAAAATGAAAACTACACTTTGATCATGTTTATCATTTAAAAAAAAAAAATGAGGAGGTGAGTACATTAAAAATATATGCAAACTGGATGATTCACTTGTATCTTCCGATTTTACACATAATGCTCTTGTGAAGCTTTTATTATTTTATTGATAAAAAAGGAGGAAAGCTAAAAGAAAAAAAATATAAAAGGAAAAAAAATATAAAAGGAAAAAAAAATATAAAAATTAAGTGCATTTAAATCCTTCATTTTAAAATCAACTCTTAAACCTTCAAAAGGAATTTACAAAAGGTTTCACTTGAATCAGTTTTGTTTATTTAAAACATGTTAGAGTTTTTGAAAACTATTTAAAATGATTTTTTTATAAATCAGTGTGCACAGATTTACACAGATGCATACTTTAACTGTATTAAAAATTTTTTTTATGTATTTAAGATAGCCTTTATATATATATATATATATATATATATATATATATATGATAATAATAATGAAAAATGGTCCATGTGTGCTTCTTATAGATTTAACAGGTCTGTTAATGAAATTCGAGGTATAAAAAGACAACAAAATGATAAAAATATTGCCAATAAGACTGATGATATTCATTTTATATTAGTAGGCCTTTTTGTATGCAAATTTTTAATGTAAATATTTATTAAATTATATTGTATTAAAATAAATAGTTTGATAGTATTTTAATATATTAATACCATTAATATTGAAATATATATATGTGTGTGTGTGTGTGTGTGTGTGTGTGTGTTTAACTCTACATCATGCATAAGCAATCAGACGATAATGCAAAAAATCTATTGAAATCTTCTATTTTATTATAAAAAAAAAAAAAGAAGCAATGTGCATTTTCTCTACTTTTTGATCAACATGTATTCCTACAAATACTATATTTTTTTATTTTTATTTTTCACCGATATGTTTTGTGACTACCAACTGTTCTAAGTTCTTCCTTTAAAATAATTAACAGTGAAGTTATTGAAAAATAGTATCATGATTTCTATTTCACTATTAATTATTGATCACCTGAAAAAAATTTAAATAATCTCTTGAAAAAGATAAAATAAGCATTGGTTCATGAGCAAAAAGATGAATCTGTCAAGTTTTACTTTTGTTTATCAGATTCCTTCAGATGAGGTCATCATTCAAAAAAGAAAAAAAAAAAAAGAAATCTTTGTAAAATAATCTTTATCTCTATTCTAAGGCAATAGCAGAAAACAATTACCTTCCTATATATGTGTGATCTGTCCTTATGGATACAATACAAAGACAATTAGTTAAAGCCAATATTACTAGAGATCCAACCAGCAAAATATATAAAGATACAGACTGTATGCCTTCAAGTAAATGAAACCTGCAGTAAAGATGTAAAAGGAAAACTAAAACAAATATGAATGTCATAAAAAATAATATCTATGCAAACTGCACAAAATATTTATTAAGCTGAACTTAATCTGGTACAACAATGGAGTTCCCACTAATGCCTACATGACTGACATGTTCACCATTGCTCTTCGATAAATACTTTAATTAATTAGACTATCACAGTGGCTGAATGATTAGAAAATTTGCTTTCTGACCATGAGACCCAGGTTCGAATCTTGCCATGGTCAATTTGTCAGGGAGGTGATTTCTTGATGCTATTGGATCAGGAATGGAATCCCAAAATGTGCCATCATTGGAAAGTGACTGGAACTATGCTACAGTTTGACCAAAGTGTTGTGAATGAATTGGGTAGATGTAACTGTTCAGAAGCCGTTGATATTTGTGTGAGCATGAAGTCACAAGTTGGCATGACTGATGGCTTTTTACAAATGGTTGATAATGCTAGATTATGCAGTCTCTCCCAGAAACCATAATAAAGCTCTGCAGGGCATAGTCACAGTATAAAACACAGGTGGACTCTGTGGCTGTTAAACAAACACACATGTGCCTGAGGTGTCAACTACAACAGGGACTGGCTAGCAACCTTAGCAGATGTTGACACTCAGAAACATGCAGCTGTCCATTGTGTGTGTGTGTGTGTGTGTGTGTGTGTGTATATATATATATATATATATATATATATATATATATATATATATATATGTGTATGTCTGTTAGTAGGATATATAATAGTATCTGAAACAAAAATGGAGATAATGGGAAAATATTTAACAATGCATTTCATTGTCATGTGTTAGGTTTGGTTTCTTAGGGTTGAAATGAAAGAAAATTATCTATAAGGTAAATTTCTTAGGGTTTTTGAGGATAAGATATATATATATAATTGAATGTATATGAGTTTTTGACCATCGGTTTTATGCTTATGAAATCCTCAGATAAACTGATTTGATTCAAATCAGTTTGTCTGAGGATTGCATGAGCATGAAACTGATGGTCACAAACTCATTTCCATTCAACTAAATATGTTACTTCTATCACTGATATTGAGTGCTTTCCAATAAGCACCTCACATATATACAATATATATATATATATATATATATATATATATATATATATATATATATATATATATATATATATATATTTACATACATACATGATGAGAGAAAGAAAGATTCATGTGTGTATAAATATGTGTAAATGTTTTTATGACAGATGTAACTACACTTCTATTTGCTGCTTTATTTTTATCCTTCATAATTATCAAGATTCATTGCATTTTCTTCAAACAATTAAAATCTGTAATCCCATCATAGCTTGATTGGAATGAATTCTGAAGGCATCAAGACAATTATTCAAAAATCATGAGTGTGGCTGTTTATAAACTTGGTTTATTTTCTGACAAATAAAATAATTGACTCAGTCTTTTGACTTCAAGAATCAATGAATCTTCTGTATGAAAATAATCATAATCCAAATAATAATGGTGATAATAAATGGATAATTGCAACAATAATAATATTGATTAAAACAATAATAATTTTAGTAAAGTTGATATCAAGCATAACAATATCAATCATAGAATCAATAACAAAGCTATAACAATAATTTATAAAAATGTAATAATAGCAAGCATCATGATAATAATGATGAATGATTGTATCACTGTCAGCAATAAAAAGCTTCTTTTAATAACTATTATTTTAATCATTTCTGTATTTGAGGATGAAAATATTTGACATGGCCAGTGTGTTATATTTTTGTGCTTGACAGATTGTTTTAAATTTTTAGGAGTTTATGAGAAAACTAAATTATATTTTGCCAATAGTATAATATTAGAAAGAAAATAATCTGTGTCAAATCTGTTGAAGTGCATGCAATTGTGTGCTTTAAAACAAGTTTGTTTATGGGATTACAGTCTAGTGTATGAATTTCTGAGAATTGATGTGAGCCTAAACGTCTGTTTGTATTTTTATAGGTGTTTCAAGCATATGTTAATTTATGTACATATATATAATAAGATGTAATTAATACAAATTTATATGATTTGTCATTAAATTCAGTAATTTGTGCCAATGAATAAAAGTCCTGCCAACAGGAAATTATGCACTGAAAATACATCATATCTGACTTACTGGAAATTAGTTAGAATTTGTCTTTGTTACAAAAGTGATTTTCAGAAATTATTTCCATAATATTAAATTCTTTTAATTTTGTTAACTGAAAGGAGATAATTTAGATCCATATATTTTGGATACTTGCAAAATAAAAGAGTGCAGAACTGCTATGTCATATGTTTATCCTCGTATATGGAAATGAATATTGGAGAGATGAAAAGGAAACTTTGGATAACAAAGATGTTCTACAAAAGAATGCTGGGAATATCATGGACAGAACATGTGGGCAACAAGAAAGTTTTAAGGAAAATGGGAACAAAAAGGTCACTCATACTTAGAATAAAAAAAATTATGGATAAAATTTCTAGGATGCATAATAAGAAAGGAAGGCTTGGAACACTCACAGGACATATTGAGGATTGATTGATGGATTTGTTTTTTTATGGCTTATCAGTCTTTTGCAGGCCATTTAAAGTCAGAAAAACTTTTTAGATCATAAGAATTTTGTGCAGATAATAATGATTTATTGATAAAAGTTGTATTAACTATAATTAGCCCATTGTATGAGTGAACATGTGTACATCCTATTTGCATGCTTGTATTCATGTGTATGCACTATTTGCATGCTTGTATTCATACATCTGCATCTATGATCATGTCTATGCATCGAGGTGTGCATATCCAGATGATATAATGTGCTTGATGATTTGATAAACAAGACCTTTGCAAATAGTGTCCAAAAAGTATCCTGATGCCACCATTTCATAGCCATACCACTGGGAAAAGCATAGCTCTGATTTTCTATGAGCTTTACTATCCCTCCTAGACCTTGTTTTGCCATTCATTTACACAAGTTTGTTAGGTAGGTTATTTCTCTCTGCCTCTTATGTTTTTGCTATGTTCTGTGAGTGTTAAATTTGTCATGTCTTTTGTCCTCAATATGCAAATTTCAACTGTTTCTTTTCAAATACAAATTTCAACAAGGTAGCGCTGCCTAGGGTCAAGAGAGTGGCTGCTGGATGTCCATGTGTCTGGTAATAGGATTCTGCACTATGCCACACAAGCAAGAGAACCATTACTGTCTGACAATTTCTACAACCACATCAACACTTAAATATGGCCACCTAACTTCCCAAACTGCAACCCCCATGATTATGATGTGTGGGGGCACAGTTAAACAAGAGATCAACAAAACACCCTGTAACAGCAAAGATGAACTGAAGGCTCGGATTATGGTGGCATTCACAAACTTATACAAATCATCTGGATGCCATGGTTGAAATCAATGTCAATTTTATTCTGCATAATTTACATGACAATTTATCCATCACATCCTGTATGTGTATGCATATATATGCATTACAGAGAGTGGAATTATACTCCATTTGTTCTCATTTTTACCTGGAGATTTTATGTGTGTGTGTGTGTGTGTGTGTACATATGTATGTGTGTGTATTTGTGTGTGAATATATTCATATGCATGAATTTGTGAAAAGAGATTAGTGGAACCACAAATCATTGACATTAATTATTGTTTGCTCAAAAATATATTTTTCAATTTCTTCCTTTAGCTTTATTTCCTGTTTTGTTCATAACAGACATTTTTCTTCGAGTACCATCTTCACACTGTCAAGATGAGATATTTTTACATTAGTGTGAAATATTTTAAAATCATAATCAACAAAATAAAAAAAAAAGGAAGAAAAAAAAAATGAAGACAATCAGTGGATAAACAACCACTTACAAAGTTTCAACACCATCCAGCCTTGTTACACAAATAGCTATTATTTAAAATGTTTAATAAATAACCCACTGTTTTAGCCACATTTAAATTTCAGTTCATAAATGGTAATAAAAATTATATTTTCAGGCAATGATAGCATAAAAAGGACAGATTTGTTCATTCTAATCTGATATAGTAACACAGTCGTATGAAATCTTTGTCTTTCCTGTCACCCAGTAATCAAGATCTGTGTTTTATCAGTTATAATCACTCATTTCTTGCTGAGCAACTCCCACTCAAAAAAAAGAAAAGAAAAAAAAAGCTCATTTCTATTCAAATTCTTTTAGTTTACATATAAATTATCAGGAAAAAACTAACAATATTTATTAGTATTTAATATTAGATTCAGACAAACTTATTAAAAAAAAAAATCTATTTTTATTGCCGATTCTATACTTCAACAAAACAAATGTCTGAACAAACGACATTCAAAAAGTAAACAAATTAACTTGTTTCTTTATTAACTACAAGAATAAATGTTTTGGGAATCAAGTTTAGGATCTTGTTTTATATTATTGCTTTTTCCTTTAGTCTAAGATGTATTGCATCATTTAAAAAAAATAAACAAAAATAAAATGGCCATTAACAACAGATTGTGAGCATTTTGGGAAATGTTTTACAAAGCATAAAATAAACTTCATTTTCTTTATTCATTCCAAGTAATATTTGGCATTATATAACTTCTAACATCATGATTAACATTTACGAGATAATCTAATGTTTCTCATTTAATATGGACATAAATAATATAGGAAAAAACATAATACAGAAGAAAAATTAAATATGTAATCTTTAATATAAAAATGACTCCCCCCCACACAGACACAAAAAAAACCCAAACAAAATAACAAAACCTTTTCCTGTAATATTTTCTAAAAACAAAATGTCATATTTGTAATTCATTTTAACCTTAAATTCATATCCTATGGTATGAGTTAAAGTTTGCATATTAAAATGTTTTAAGCAATATAAGTTAGAGTATACTATCAGCTAATTTAATGTTTCTAATATAATAAACTGATTGAAAAAAATGTCACAACCAAATTATTTTTAGTGTCAGGATTTTATCTCAATTCCTTATTTTACAGTTTGTAAAAAAAGACACTTACACTTATCAGAAAGAAACAGTTGAAATTTTTAGGATACATAATGAGGAAAAAAGGCTCTGAAAATATGAAACACATAGGATATATAGAAAGAAAGAGGGATAGAGGGAAACAATGAATAACTTAAATAATGAGCTTGTATAAATGGATGGCAGAACAGGGAGTGGGAGGGATAGTAAAAATGACTAACATTGCGGAAAGCTACAAAGGATAGGAAGGGACATGGCAGATAGAATTCATTTATTCTTGTATATTTTAATTTTTTGTTTTTTAATCCTGTTTTTTTTTCCTGGCTAACTCTATAATTTAATTTTCGCTATTTATTTATTCTTCTTGAGGATAGCTAATGTTAATAGTAGTAGTTGTAGCAGTAGCCATTGTTCCAATTACCTTGTAACTTAAACTTTCTGGATCAAGCAAAAAAAAAAAAATAGATATCAAAGATATTACACTAAATATTAGGATAGCAGTGGCAGGTTATAAGATGGAAGAGCAAGAAAGCAGAGTGGCTACAGAAGCTTATATAAAATAAATTTGTAAATTTTGTACAATGATGTTCATCCTGTACAAGGCCTGAGGGTCATTTGAGGTAGAAGATAACAGTTAACCCTATACTTGAATAGGCTAAGGTTGTAGTGACTGGAGAAGCATCCTCTTGGGAGTAAGTAAACTAGGATGAAGAGTCTCTACCACTGTCACACATGGGCGTAACACAAAGAACACCACCATAAATCCTCACGAGTGCTGATCTACAGACTAATTCATATAGCTCATGCAACTTGTGAAGGGGATTTTCAACAGTCATAGAATAATGAGATGAAGAATAGTATAAATCTTCACAAAATCAAGCCAAAGTAGTTATTTTTTTTGGCAGACTAAACTTGTTTATGGAAACTAAACTCTAAGAGTCAGCAGCGAGCTAACTAGAGGTAGTTTCCCTATAAAACCACTGTTGAGAAAGCAACAGGAAACCACAGTCTCTCCTAAAAACAATAATGACAATACACAATTCAGAAATATCAGTTAAGAGCATGAAAGGACTAAACTGCATTGGAAATGACTCCTTGCCCAGTAAGGAGAGATATGCAACATATGTCACCTGATTGTCATTTAACAACTGACTACAATAAAGATAAGAATATAATCAGGATATTGAATGTTAAGATAGTGAACTAATGTTGGAAGATAGAAGACAAAACAGGAAATAGAAAAGTTGGATATTAACATTTTGGGAATATGTGAAACAAGATAGAAAAGCAATGCTGATTTTCTAAGTGACAATCACAGACATATATTCAGGAAGAGAGAAAAATGAAAGTGTTGAACTAGTATGAGAGACAAAGTGTGTTTTGCAAGAAAGGTAACTGTCAGACTGAGTTCTTCTAGAGAAACTGAAAAGAAAGTCATTCAATATGGTAGTCATAATGGTATACAACAAACCTCACAATGATTCCATTGGCAAACAAACATGACATCACAGTTGAAAATGAAAAAAGATGAAACTTTTGAACAGATCAGGAACTCAGAGTAGAACACCTTAAGGGAAGTACTAGTGACAACAGCAAAAGAATTCATCTCAAGGGACAAAAGACAATGAAAAAAAAGCAATGAATGAGAGACAGCAAATAATACCAAGAAATGGCACAGAATATATGTTGTTAAACAAAAACATCAGAAATAAGTGCCAGCAAGCAAAAGATGAATGCCTCAATCAGAAATGTGCAAAGATTGAAAAACAGATATAGTGGGTAGGCATATAACAAAAGCAGCAAGATAACTATGTATTCTTTGACAGGATGTATAATATCTATAACATCTAAAAAGAGAGGGATCCTAATGGAAAATTAAAGGTCTGAGAGAGATAGAATGAATACATCAGAGAGCTCTTCCATGAAAACAATATATAAAATATAGAAAAATCCATAATATTAAAAACTTAACCAAGATACTGGCCAAGATGAAGTGGAACAAAGCAATAGGAACAATGAGATTGTAATGCAGATATTGACACCCTTAGGTGATTTAGGGATTGTTAAGATTACCTAAGTGATACATAAAATATTACAACGGTGAAATACTAGAAGACTTTTGTAGATCAATCTTCACCACACTGCCAAAGAGACCAAGTGCAAATGAATACAAACTCTGTCGAACAATCAGCTCAATGAGCTATATAAATAAACTAATAATTAAGATTATAATGAATAGGGCTTGTTGTAGAATTAAACTGAAAATAGAGCAAGAATAGTGAGGTTTTAAGAAACTGGAACAATAAATTCAGTTTTTATTATCTGAATGCTATCAAAGAGCTATCCAAATGCAGAACTATACTTATAGCTTGTAGATTACACAAAGGCCTTTGATAGAAGACAATATGGAAACCTTTAAAAATTAGGAGAGCTTAATTTATATGGATAATATATTCAAATAATTCATAATATCTGGAAACCAAAAAAATTGTGATTACACAAAAAAAGGTTTAGGACAAGGGTATAGCATATAAAATTTAGAGACACAAGAATACATATTCGTATCACAAATAGAGAAAAATAAAGAAAACAAAAAAACTTCCTTCTATAAAAAAAAGAAGAAATTCAAGAACTGGAAAAATAATAATAGAATGAGAGAGAGAAAAAAGCAATTTAGAGTTGTACAGTTCCTAAATTCTACCATTTTAAATGACTTTTGGTCCTCTAAACAGATCAACAACAATTGACAACAGAGATCAGGAATCAAAGAGAAAACAAAATAAACTTAAAGAGAGGCTGGAGAAATTGTTCTAAAATTCTACCAGATTTTTCCTCTATTTCTGTCTTCTAATTTCTCGCCTTTCCTTTTAACCTTTTCTTTTGCAAGTAATCAGTTATAATCACAAATTATGCGTCTATTTTTATTTCTGACTTGGACAATGACAAAGGCTTATATCTTTAGAAAATTGTATTTAATGTTGCTAGCATCTTATTGTCTTCTCCTCCTTAAGAACTTGTAAGAGAAAACATAATAAAATCAGACAAAATTAAAACTAGACAAAAGGAATTAAACTTCAAACTACTGCCAGTCATCAAAGAATGAATTAAACTTTCCTGAAAATTTTTTCTTTTACTTGTACAAGGTGAATTTTTTTCAACAAAAAGACCCAGGCAGCAAGAATTTTTTTAAACCTAATATTTTTTTGTGAGAAGTGAACGAATGAGTTAATATATGAAATGGATTTTTAAGAAAAAATAATACAAATCAAAGGGTTTCATGATGAGAGATTAATCTATGTTAAACACCAGTACACTTTTCGTTACATACCTTGGTTCTTAAAAAAAAAGTTAACAAGCAATACAATGAACAATATATCAAATAAATGGTCTGATTGTTTAGGATTACAATCATCAAAATTTTTTGAGATTGGTTGAATGAGTTATGTTATTAGATCTTGCAAGCCAAAAGTGAATAAAAATTTTAATGTTTCTTTTAAGAGGCAGGTTGCTTGTCTCCAAGTTTGCCTGTCTCTCAAGGTTGTTAATTAATCCCAGTTGTAGATGTTTGTTCAACATCCATCAAGCCAACCTGTAGCTTATACTGCAACTATGCTGATCAGACTCATTTACAGTTTCTGGGAGAGATTATATACATCTGTTGTGATCAATAGTTTTGAGCAAAGCCAATATGATCAAACCCTCAGTCACAATGATTTGTGATTCAATGGATTTTGAACAGTACTGTCTGCTCAATTGCACCTATGACTTGAACTAGCTTGTAAGTGTGGTCTTTCCAAGCTGATATTAAGTCACTTCAATGAGTCAACCATTGGAATACAGGTCTCATGATCAGAATCCCAATGTTCTAATCACTTAGACATGCACCTAGACTTAAAGGGTATAATATATTTAACAAGGGATCTGTCTAGAGACACTGACCTATAAATAACAATTACTTTGAGTTTATTCACCAACTGTGATCATCAGACAATTAAGATCTTAATCATCTGATGATTGCAGTTGTAATAAAACTTAGATTAACAGTTATAGACCAGTGTCTCTAGATGGATTCCTGGTTGCTGTCATTAATACAGATCTGTCTTGGTTTGGTTTATTCTATAGATAGTGAACATTATTGGTTTTTATTAAGGTAGGTACCCGTTTCTTATATTTGTAGGCTTTTGTATAGGTAGGATTTCTCTTTGCACTTTCATTTCCCCTCTTTGTTGGTTTATCATATACATATATGCACATAAACTTCAAAGAGAACTACTAATTTTTTCAGAGAAATGAGAACAAAAAATTGTCAAATTAAAGTTCAAATTTATTGGTTACTGTAACCAAATATGGCTGCAAGTGGAAAATGATCAACACTGGGCTATAAACATTTTATATACTTCAGCTTCAAGAGAGATTTAACTCAAGCATGTTGTATTGAATGCTGAAGCCAATCTCAGAGGAAAGGATTTTAAAGAAGTATATTCATCTGGGAGGCATTTATAAAAAGTCAATCAAATTCTTCCTTTTGAACTTTTCTTTTAACATGTCATTTGACTGTAGGTCAATAAATTCCAGTTGAAGAGCCAATGGAAGTTCCTCAATAATGTATTCAAATGGATTTTGAAAGATCCTTAAAAAATATTTTTGCATTTTCATACAGATCTGAATGCTGTTTAAACTGTACTTTCAAACTAGTCAGAGTGTCTTGAGCATATTCAAGAGAAAATTGAACTTCCCTTTCTTGGCTATATTTTGACAACAGGAAAAGTATTTGATGTTATTTAATATTTTTCTTGGGTAAAAGAAGGTAAATTTGTACCAGAAAGCTTTTACTGCAGAGTATATGACACATCATTTCAGAATCACCTTACAATCAAACATTGAACTCTAAAAGATGAGACATTAAATCAGCCGTGTATGCTAATTTCCATAAGCATTTACAGTTTACAAGTAGTAGCTGAACACAATTTTTCTCATTCAAAGAAAATATCAATATGATTCTAAGGTTAAAAAAACAAAATCAGGAGATAACCTGGACATTATCAAATAATCTTAATCATACACTTTTTCTATATAGCCAGGTTCTTTTAAAAAAAATTAGCAAGGAAGACAATGGAAATATTTCAAATAAATGGTTTTGATTGTTTAGATTTGCGAACATCAAATTTTTTTAGATGGACTGAATTAGATATGTTATTGGATTTTTCCTTGCTAAAGTAAATAAAACTTTTTTTAACAATATATCAACTTATTTAGGGTTTATTTAATGCAATGATTTGTTTAATGGGAGATATTTCAGTTTTAGTATAATGGTTGAGTTAAAATTTTTGTATTTTTTAATTATAGTTTGTATAAGAAAAATTTTTCATAAGTCTATTTTTTTTCTAATGTCATCCCTTACAATAAGTCACTCTCCTTTGACATTCTGAGATATAATAAACTAAGCAAGGCAGAGACATTCAACTATCTGAGGTATTTGATATACCCACATACATGGGAATAAAAAATAAAAATGGTCACACAAGGCTTAAGAACAACTTTTTGTTTCTTATTATTGAAGGAGATAGCTGCTTGTTTTCAGAGTAAGGCTGTCTGTCATGGTGTCATAATCCCTGTTGTAGATGTCTGCTCACTCATATTTGTGTTTGTTCAACACCAGCATGGCCAAATGTGCAGTCAAATCACTATATTTTATTTCATCAAGTGATTGAAACTGGCAATGATTCAGTACATGTGATACAATAGTGAGTTTTGAATTTCTTGGGTTCTCTTCTATATCACCATTTTTTTTTTTACATCTCTAAATAGAGATATAAAAAAAGAAAAGAAAATTTGAGAATATGTTCTGTGTACTCCTTGAATCTCATCACTGACACAATCAGATGAAGTTTATTGTTGATCAACAGCTTATTTCAAAATTCTATATTGTCTTCCTCAAAGTACCTACTGATGGATGAGACAGTAAAACAGGAAACACTATACTTTTTTCTTAAATTTCATCTAGACTTAGCTAATGAAACCTTTTCTTACAAAGATATTTCGCCCTCTATCATTTTGTATTTGTAGGTTTATTCATACTTTTTCCCAATATGCAAGGGATTAGAGGAAGTCAACGAGAATGAGAAGACTTTAGTGAGCAGAAGTGAAGAAAAGGACAAAAGAACAAGATTCATGAAAAGAGAAGAGGGCAATTGACATGGTATTTAAATTTTTGAAGATTGTAAGTTGCATGGAAGCAAAAATTCAGAAGGGAGTCCCATAGGTGAGATGTGCAAGAAAAGAAAATGTTAGAATAGAAGAGATTGTTGTGTCTAGCTAGTTCAACAATAAAATGGGGAGTTAAAAAAATTGTTAGAGATGAAACAATTATGAAATGGTTGATGGCATAAACCTATACAATCAGATATGCATCTAACTAAATTTTAGAAGTAGTGTAACTTTAGCAAGTTATGGATGTCCATCAGTTAGCAATAAAATTTGTGCAGCTCAAGACTTTCTCATTTAAAATGTATGAATATGCCTAGAGTTACAATCAGATGACTGAATGTATAATTCCTTATATTGAAAGTAAATGGTATTTATAAAATGTATTAATTAAACCCTGATTTGTTACTCAAAACATACATAATGGTTGAACCAGAAGTGTTAGCCACCTTATAAACAACAACAAAATGTGGAATTAGCAGAAGATCAGTCAAGTTTTAATCTCTGGAAATGGATCAAAGGATGTCTGAAAAGAAAATTAAGAAAAAAAAAACGCAAAGAAATTTTTAAACCAATGACAATGATGCCTGCATCTGTCAAGAGATTGGCTTGGGAGCCACATTACTACAATGTAAAGCTGAGAAAAATAAGTAAATAAAAAATGAAATAAATAAAATGAAGCCTGATGAAAGGATGAAATGGATTGTGTAGCCTTTTTTCTATTTTGTCATTCAATTACCTACATTTACTATTATAATGATCAGACCTATATGCAATAAAATTTCGAGGTAAATACTATGTGTAGATAAATAATGCAAGAAACTGGTTTTTTTTTTGTATATATTGAAAAACTTATTTCTCCCATTATATATGGGAAAATAAGTAAATTTCTAGAGAGTGCCTTGATCGCAAGCGAGGTCATCTACAGTAAATTTGCGCCCTGAGTCTTACAACATTTCCCCATTCCTAGCAGATCTTCTATTGTCACAGTGTGGGATACCTACTAATAAAAGTGATAAAAAGAAAAAGACTGTAAATGATTTTGGCTCGATATTAAAAAAAAAAATTTTTTTTTAAATATACACAGAACCCCTCATTCCTGCACATATGTAGTCATACCGATATTTCACATTTAGTTTGATGAGGTCTTGAAGGATGAAACACATCACAACTAAACTTTTTCCACTTTGTCATACAATTTCTCCAATATTGTTCTTATATATATATATATATATATATATATATATATATATATATATATATATATAATGCTTGTAAAATGCCATGCACATTGTTGTCAACCACTCTCATTCTCTTTATATTACATTGGTGAGATGTAAGTTCCACTCGAACACCTTCTTCCTATAAACCACTACTTTGTGGAACTGACTCCCAAATAGATGCTTCCCCAATCAATCTTAACCTGCTCAAGTCTAGGATTAACTCTTATCTTCCCCACATATCCTCATAAACTGCACTCTGTTCCTCTTACTCTGTAACCTTCTACATCAAGTGGATTTTGGAAATTGTACAGGGGTGATCATTACTGTATAAAAAAGAAAAACAACCAAAAACAAGAACACTAAGCTTTTGTTGTTACTTTTTCTGCTTATGTTATTGATTCTAAAATACTGGAGCTTTCACAGTTTGTTGTAAAGAACTGTTTGATTATGATTATTTAGTTTGAACAAGCATTGGGCCGATTCAGACTATATATATATATATATATATATATATATTACTGCACCACATACTTGATATATATATATATACATATATAACACAAACAATGCACAAAAATTAGTATTGAGTCAAATTATCTTTTCACATGGGTTTCTTTC
This sequence comes from Acanthosepion pharaonis, assembly GCA_903632075.3. NCBI lineage: Eukaryota > Metazoa > Mollusca > Cephalopoda > Sepiida > Sepiidae > Acanthosepion > Acanthosepion pharaonis. The sequence continues at coordinate 809,775 of CAHIKZ030000360.1, read as the reverse complement.
AATTTGATTTTCCTTATTGAAGACAAGTTCCCAGTTAATTTCGTGTGAAAGAAAATTTCTTGGCATCATATTCACTTTCTATGATTCCCTTGACCCCCAGTTCTTCTCCCCATGATCATTACTTGCTTTGACATTGATTGACCAGCAGCCAGATTAATATCACTATGTGCTTATGGCACCCTCTTGTAAAACCAATCTCAGATCAAAATTTGATACCCTGGCTTGTCATCGACCCAAGGGCTGCTGATACTGACCAACACTGGACAATTTGTCACCAAATCTAAGTGAAAACACTTGACACATATCATTAGCTCTATCTTTCTTTGTGTATCATCTTTGCCATTCTCTTTCTCTCAAGATTCTTTTTCTTGTCTTATCTCTTTCTAAGATTCTCTCATTATATTGCTCTCATTCTTTCTACAAGTGTTTCTGTTATACCTTTTTTCTCTCCCTCTGTCTCATATCTAATATCACTAAACAGTTATAATTCACTTCTTTTTCCTCAACATCTTTCTCTTTTCTGGATTTTTCTCCTCTCTATGCTTTATTTCTCTATCACTTACACTTAATTTTTTTCTATTTTTGTCTATATTTTATTTGAAACAGCTCCTTTTTTTTCTACATGTCTTCATTTTCTTTTCCATGCTTAACATTTTTCACTATCTCCATTTCTCACTTTGTTTCTCTCTCCTGTTCTTGCTATTCACTACTTTCACCCATCCCTTCTCATCTTTCCTTCACTCACATGATATCCCTCAATTTGTATCAATTGTTTTTCTTACCTTTATTTTTTTATTTTTTTTTTTGTTATTTCAAATCAAATTACATTATGAACTATTCTTTCTTTGTTGGTTTCTATTTTGGTGTGTAGATTAGTGTTTCATAATATAGGGACATTGTCTAGATAATACTCAGCAGTCAAGTATCTCTCATTTTAAACTAAACCCGCTTAGTTTTTATGGATATTTAAGCAGTGTAGCTCTTGTATAGATTTTTAGTAGGTTTTATTATATGTTGACGACAAAAGCTGTTTTATTTTGATTTACAATGTTTTCTGTTTCTTTGGTCATTTTTTGCTAACTTGGCAGTCGTATGGAATCTGACTTGTGTCTCAATCTTTTTCCGTTTTTTTTTTAAACATCTAAATTCTGTTTTGGTTTTTAATTCTTTGTCCAGAGTTTATTTGTTGAGCAAAAGGTGAGGAGAAGCATAACAGCTATTAGCATGGAACAATAGAGAACCAAGTTCAAATACTGGCTTTCTACTTGAATGTCCTCCTTGGAGGAAGGCATGAATTACTTCTCCCTGAGCTGCATCATTTTTTGTTACTATTATGCTTTGAGGACTGATGAAGAAGAATGTGAATAAGTAAGCTCTCTCATAAGTACTTTACTTGCCCAGGCAAAGCTGTTACTTTAATAGTCAACCTTGACAGGAAATAGCCATTCTTTGACCTTGGCAATATGACATTTTATTTGTCAATAAATTAATAGATCTTCAAGTAACTTATCTTTTGATGGACTCCAGAGTTTTACATAACAATGCTCATCAGAATCACAGTTTCATAAATAGGATGATTAGTGTTACATAAAGCTCTGGAGTTAGTGAAAAGAGAAGCTGCTTCAACATTGATTAGTTTATTGGCTATTATTGCTCTAGTTACCTAATGAGCACTTCCATGCCCCCAAATTCTACCAACATTAAAATATGTTAAATTCTAATAATTTTTACATATTTTAATAGGTATTATTTACATACATACATAAATGCATACATATATATATTTGTGTGTGTGTGTTTCATTAAAGACAACAGACAAGGTACTGCAATTAAGCTTTTTATTTAATTTTTCTTGTGCTTGAACAAGTGTCTTCTTTTCCAGACACAGAGTGTGTAGAAACTGTCCAAATGTTCTGTAATTCTGAGCACTTTTGACTGAACTTTTAGCCATTATCTAAGTACAATACAATACCTAAATACAATATGAGCAATTCATGATTGGTTTCATTTAAGTGGGTCTCTAACCATTAAGTTTAATTTTGTAGTCAATTCACATTACTCACATAATAGAAATAGCAAATTTTATTTTGATTTTCATAGTAAGTAATAAATTGATAATAAATAAATCTTAATTCTGTCATCAAATAATAATAAAAAGAAGATATTCAGTGAATTTGTTTTTTTCCCCAGTTGTTTCCATTTTGCCTTTTGGCTTGTTGTGGTACTGTCCTTAGTTTAACTAAAAGCAGTGTTAAACAAAATGGTTGTCATTGTTAGTAGAGGCGAAAGGAAATGGAATAAATTTCAACAAGGTGATATTTTCTTGTGTTTTTATATAACAGAGTAACAAAGGAGATAGAATAAATTAGTGTACATGTAAAAAAATGAAGACATTAAAACTTAGTAATCACATAAATGTGTGTGTGTGTGTGTGTGTGTGTGTGTGTGTGTGTGTGTGTGTGTGTGTGTGTGTGTGTGAGAGAAAAGGTTCAGTCATCTGGGAAGGATATCCCTGTGCCTGGGACAAGGTCCTATGCTGGGTGTTATTTCTACCACATTCTAGAGAGAAAAGATAAAGAAAATAGGAGTGCTCTGTTTTTATAGCTGTTTAAAAGTGCCACCTAACAACGTCTTGGCAAAGCAAAGTGGGGATGACCCATAGGCTGTCACTTGCTTTCCTCTGATCACAATGTTTTTTTTTTTCAAGATATTAAATATGCTTACACATTCTTGCACAGGCTGAAATAGATAAATATGAGCAATGGAAAACTAAACCACAATTCTACTACAAGCTCTTAACTCTCAATATTATGGCAAAATTTGACTTTAGACTTAAAATACATGGGTTGAATATTTCTATTGTTAGTTTTGATATTACTACTATTTACTGTTACAGGAGATGAAATAAGGGAAAGAAAGTAAAGAACAATAAATGAATATAGTTAGTAATGTTTGAATCAATGAAGTTCAATAAACTGTATTTTAGAAAAAAATTATCTTTTTATAATTGTTAATGCTTGATAAGTATGAACAAACAACAATGAATATTGTATATACTTGTGTACAAGCTCACTTCATGTATGCGATTTTTAATTTTTTTTTTCATTAATTTTAACCCCACTGGAAAAAAATTATCCATGTACTATGTAACTGGTCACTGAAAATGCATGAGTTTTAAACTCTTCAAAAAATTGCCTGTGTATAGTGCAATTCCCTTTTTTTTTTGTCTCAAAGACTGATCATAAAAACTTTCACTATGCTAGATTACATACAGTAACCTGTTCACTGTTTTTATATATTATTAGAGATTATTTATCTCAGTTTCTTGCCTGCTTTAGTATCTTTCAGCTTGTGTAAGACTCAGAATAGGAACTTGCTTAGTGGTACTCAAAGAAAATAACCTAGAGTCAACAGTTCAAGCTTATAACATACACATAGGGACATTAGAAGTCTTTTTCATATCACCTGCATAAGTGATCCAGTGAAAAAGTTTACAGAGAATCTTTCATGCTTTACATTAGCATTAGCCAGCAAATACTAATTTTATTTTGGTTGGATTGTTTTTGACTTTAAATATGTAATATATTTCGTCATTCCAAATGTAACTTTGCTCCTCCTATATTCAGTACTTGAAATTTGATTTTTATTTCAGCCTAATATGTAATTGTGTGCAAAAGTTCTCAGAGTTCTCCTTTTGAAAAACAAGAGACTGAACATAAAGTAGAAACAATTTTGTATTTTTTTTCAAATAAAAAATTTTTCAGGAATTTTTGTATGTACTTAATATGAGCTGGTATTGCACACTATTTATAGGCTCCTTTCCAAGATTTAATCTGATTCATATTGTAAGTGCTTCATAATCAGAAGCGGAGTTTCTTAAATACATAACTGTAATCAGAAAAGATATCCACATGAATTAATATGATAGGAGGATAAGTTTTGCAATCCTAATCATGAATGTAATATTTGTACCGTGAGCTATAATATTCATTTCCAAATCCATTGTTTTAGAAGTTCTTAAGCTATCTTTTGTCTAAACTCTACAAAAAGGCATAAAAACCAAAGAAAAAGGTGATTCATAAAATTTGTTTCATAGGAAAACTTACAATTACTGTGATTTCATTGGACAATTACAAAAGCACAAAACTGTCAAAAGCATAAACATTAACAAGATAAATGAAAATAACAGTGATTGTTTAAGTAATCCTCATTAGGCAACAAATTGTGGATGAGATGAATATATTATGGTTAAAACATAGTCAGAACAAATATAAATAGTAACACCAAAGTCAATTCACTTAATATTAAAGGATTGAAAAAAAAATACAATGAGTATGGGAGTTAAGTGCATAGTTACTTCACTTGTTGGAGATTATCTCCCTTAATGGAAGAACTCTTCTAGGCCAAACCACTATTAATAATATCCATTCTTGTAACAGACTAAGCAGAATAAAACTTCCTCAGCTACATATCTTATTACAATGATTAACTCCAAAAGAATAAATAAAAATGATAATGAATAATTGAAATCACCATTTCATCTAACTTTGGATGACTGGTTATGGTTGCAGGGCTGCTGAACTGCTGAGAATCTGATCAGTTTCATCCACATATTTTATTTTATGTATTTATTTTATTATTTATATATTTTTTTTTTTTTACTTCTGTTCATCCAATACAATGCTCAAGAGGCACTCAAGGTAGAGGATTACTAAATGAGATTGTTGTAAGGGCATACGGAGAGGGAGGAATAGGTGCATATTATGAGGACATGCAGGATAGATAACAGTTGACCCTCGATTTGAGGAGAGTAAGACTGTAGTGATTTTAGAAGCATCCTCTTGGGAGTTCATTCCATAATGCAAAAGTTTTGAGGAAGACACTGTCTAAGCACAACTTTCAGCTCACCAATAGAATATGAAGAGGAGCCGACTGTGTATATTGCTTGGCGGGTCTGGTAGTACCAAGAATTGTAATTTTCTCATTGGAAGCCAAAAAGGTATTCGTTCATTCCGAGTGTGTCTTGAGTTAATAAACATGGCTAAACCCATCTTTCTCCAGGTCAAATTATAACCAATATCCAGCTTGAAGGCTCACCTGTCACAAACATGTAACGATTGATTTTGTTGATAGTACCTTCTACCCTGGCTTTTAATTTCAGTCTAGGAAGACCAGTGGTGCCATGCCATGCCATTACCTCACAGGCTGCATATATAGTTCTGGTGCTTAGTCTAACCTATTGTGCTAAAATGGTTGTTGAACCTACAAGTATGTTAATCAACCTTTTCACAGGTCTTGTTTATAATCCTGTTGGGTGTCTAGCCACCCTAAAGTCTTGTTTAGTCACCAATGACCAGACCATGTGGCAGGTAATATTGGATTACATGGTCCAGTAGCACTCTTAGAGTGAACTGATATGTGACATATGCCGTTTCTCAATATCAACCAGTAAAACATTACAAGAGAACTGACTAATATCAATTAGTTAAAATTATTGCAATTCTGATAGGATAAAAAGAAAAAACAAATGGGTTAATGTTTCTAAAATTTTTAGACAACATTATCAGCCAAAAGTGTCATTTTAATAATGTTTCTAAGATTTTTACAAAATTTTTAAAAAAATTTTTTTTTTTTTTGGCAACTCATCCACATCAAGTGACCTTATATTAACCAGAAGGCCTATCAACTGAAATATGATGAAACCTATTATAAAGAACTTGATGTTTTAACAGGGTAATTAAAAATCACTTGTACCATTAGATTCTGAAGTGAGTGATTTAAGAAAAAAAAAAAAAAGTCATTTATTTAACTGGTTATTAGCAGATGGTGAATTATTGTATATGTGGAGTTAATATGCATGTAATATGTTTGCATCAATATATTATTTCATGTTAATTATTGAGAGTTGTTTCTAGATTATAGGTCATTGTAACATTTACAACATGTTAGGTTGATTTCAAACTTCTTGTTTAATATTCCAATGAACATTTAATTAGAGACAACCGAAGGATTATAGGGTTGACAGGAATGAAAGCTGCTTCATAAAAAAAAAAAAAAAAACTTACTAAAATGATCAAAGACCAAGTCATTTGGAAAAGCATGTTTTGCAACAGCAATTTCATTAAATTAAAATAAAGTATGCTACAATTTATGTTATTCTTAGAAACAAACTACTGCCACTACTGGGTTGATGGAGTAAGGGTTTAAAACTGCTTGGAAAACTATACTTTTACTATATTTGCTTATGGCAGATATACAGCCTCCGATTTACAAAGCTTAAGTAAACATATTGAATAACCATTTAAAATCTAATAATTTTTTTTAAAATGTCATATCCTTTTATGGTGGAGTCAATTCTGGCTTTCCACAATTTTCTTTAATGTGAAGTTCTTGGGAAATATAGTGCAGTGGTTTCCTGGTGCCTTCAATATGGTTTACAATTGAGTTGGCTTGCCTCTAAATTGGCTGACATCCAAGGCCCAATAGTCTACTATGTCCTACAATTTAGACCGCAGCTGGGGAGGATAAGCGATGGATTAGTGACCTTTTCCATGAGTACCAGTACTGAATGAAATCCATCTCAATGAAAAGTTGAGCTTGGTTTGCTGTTTCTACTTTCTTCATTGATAGGCAATCCTGAGAGATTTAGAAGTCTCACCAGAATTTATTATTGGTGAACATAATTGTAACAACATAAGATATGCAGATAACACAGCACTGATAGCAGATACTGAAGGAAAACTACAGGAACTCTTACTGAAGGGAGTAAAGGAAAATGAGAAGAAAGGACTAATCACTCATAAGAAGAGAAAATGTATGGTTATCAGTAAAAGGAACAGCCCAAGATGCAATGTATGAATTGAAGATACCAAAATCAAGCAAGCAAAATAATTTAAATATTTTTATTTTTAATAGAGAATAGAAGAGATAGTTACTGAACTCCAAAGGCACATTGGAATAGCAGGAAAGCTAAGAAAAGTATTAAGAAACATGAAAATTTCATTAGGAACAAAGAAAAGAGTGCTGAAATGCTATCAGCCCTCTGGGGAATGCTGGACAATCTCCTCGCAGATTAACAGACTTGAAAAGAAGTGTGGTTATACAGAATACCATGGACTAAATATGTGAGTAACTATTAAGGAAAATGAAAACAAAAAGAATTTTTATATTTAGAAGCAAAAAGAGGCAGTTGAATTTCTAGCACACATAAAAAAGGAAACATAACTTGAAAAATTTGACACTCACAAGACTTATCAAAGGAGAAAAGAGCAAAGGAAAGCAGTAAGTAACCTACCTAAAATGCTTGTATAAATGGATGGCAGAACTGGGACTGGGAGAGATGGTGAAAAGACAAATCTTACTAAGAGCTACAAAGGACAGGAAGTTATGGACAGCTATGATCATCCACATTCTGAATGGACAGAGCATGAAAAAGAGTTACGCTACTTGCAAATCCAGTTGTTATAGTGATTATATCAACTGAAATATCATGAAATTGTTATCAATAAAAGAATTAACATGACAATTCATAGTTACTAGTGACTCCATAATGTGCTCTGGTTATTAATATTATTTAGCATAGTGTATTTATGAACACCATTTTACTTTACAGTAATCAGAAAGTCCAACATTGGAAATGAAAACAAGAGATAAAAAAATATTCAGATTGATTTGTCTAACAACTCTAAATCAGCCATTTTATTCAGGTAGTTTAATATATGTGAGTAACAATTCCAAGTCACCTTTTAACAAGGTTGGTGAATGAATCTTTATGAAAAAGGTAATAATGTGGATGAGGAAATACAATTCATAAATATAGAAATTCTGTCCTTATAACATCACTTGTTTCTTGGTTTAAAGTTTTGCAAGTAAAATACAGTGCTAGAGAGAGAGAGAAATTTAAATTTCTTTCTAAGTCAGCCAAAACCAAAATCATGTGTATGAATCTAACTTAAATATTCCATTAGGGGGAGAAGAAAAAGAAATGCACTTATTCATAAAATGTGGAATTTTTATTGAAGAATCTATTTTCCTATATATTTATATATATATATATATATATTTTCCCTATTTTATTTGGGTGAAGGTGATGTGTTGGGATTTTGAAGGAAATGCAAAGCCAAGTTATGAGGTAGCTGATAAAATATTCATGAAACATGGAACCTGTAATGGTATTTTTGAATGATTAATTTTATTTAAAAAAATATAATGAAAATGAAAAAAAAAAAGAGAGGTAGAAGCGAAAGAAAACATAAAAAGGTAAAGGAAAAGAAAGAAGTTTATGATGAGGGAAAAGGTAAGAGAAGATTAAAAATTAAAAAAGAAGGAAATGAAGGAAGATTATGCCCCTGATAAAAAAATAACAGTGATGGACAAAGAACTAAAAGAAATGTGTTAAAAAAAAAAAAAAAACACAAGAAAAATAAATGAAATGAAATGATAACTAACTTTTTGCATTGAACATTAAAAAGTAAATATGTAGTTTTGAATTTATAAAGCATAAAATTGATTTTATTGATTGTAGCTTTTACAGTGAGGAGTTGTGCATGTTGGTGGGTGAGGGTAGCCCTGTAGGAAGCTCGGATCCCTAGTGCATCGTGCCACCTGCAATTCAATAGCCTGTAGCCTCACATCTGTTTTCATAGATTTTGCAGACTGTATGATAACAATGCAATGAATCTTAGGTAGTTTCTGATACAACAAATAATTATAATAAATCAAACTAGCTACGGAAAGATGAAGATGCATTATGAAAATCAGGTCTTCAGAATAAATACCATATTGGAAGAAGCATTAGAGCATAATAATTTAATTGCAGTCTGAGAATAAATAAAATAAAATTGAATAAAATTCTACTACTTATCTTTTACAAAAATCATTGAGTAATTGTAATTGCTTTTAACAGAGATTTTACTTTTTTTCCTTTAAAAACTTATCTTCAGAAACATTTATGAAATTAATTTTGTGGCCATTTTCACTCATCTCTCATTGTAAATATTCTGTATATAATAATTCAGAGAAAAAATACTTCTTACATACAAAATAGATATAGATTATCTATTTGTTGATAGACATTTAAATAGATATGGTTGTATAAGACATTCATTAGTCTGAATTAGTAACACATCAAACACTTTTGAAAATCAAAGCAGCTAGTTTTCTTTCTGATAAAAAGAAATATGACCAAAGATATCTTACTATCTAGGTTCAATACTATGCCTTTCACATAAATTTATCAGTTATACATACATACCTAGTTAAATTTATAACAAAATGATTCAAAATATTTGAACCAAATGAAAAAATAATGTAATGAAACATTCATTTAAGGCATAAAATTTCATTTAATTGGAATAGTTTTTTTTGTAAATGAGTTTATATTTCTTTATTTTTTATCACTTTAAACATTATTTTTAGTGGATACTCATATTTGAGTAAATGTGCCATTTATTTATTAAACAGTATGTTTATTTATTTTCAACTGAATATTCAAGAAATCTCATTAATGAAAAACATGCACTCTCCAGATATCTTGGAGATGAAACTGAGCAGATATGAAAATTTTGAGGAATCTAATATGAGAAGGATTTCGCTTAAAGTCATGTTTTAAAATTTACTTGATCAGTAAGGCTGCTCTGTGGCTGAGCTGTTTAATGCATGGAATTAACAAAGGTTCATGTCCTGCTGGAGAGTTCATGCTTTTCTTTAATGAAATTTCTTGAATATTTAGGCTGGTAGACAAAAATAAATAAGCATACTGTTTAATAAATAAATGGAGCGTCTACATAAATATGAGTATCCATTAAAAATAACATTTAAAGTGATAAAAATCTGTCAGATTGATAAATAAAAAACAATTTCTTTATTTTTACATTTTTATTAAATTTAATCTTTTCATTTGTATGAATAGTGGAATAATAATATTTGATATCTATGTAAGTAATTTATTTTTTAATTAAATTCACTTGTGAATAAATGTTTTTATATATATCTTTTGCTTGCTAAAATTTTTTAGTTTTCTATTAAAAAATATTTAAATATTGTTGCAAATTTCTATATTTCTCTTAAATTTCATTACTTTCATGTAATTTTAATAGATTTCTGTAATAATGTTCCAAAAAGAGACTTAAGAAAATTTAATTGGAATAAGCAAGAAAATGAATTGATTAGCAAGAAAATATTTTGAAGAATCTGGTGTTGCTAATAAAAATAGAAAAGATACAGAATATCATGAGCATTAGTTGCATTCATCTTTAGCCAAAGTACAACTTTGAAGTAAACATCATAAAGTGCAACAGTTAAGTGGTATGAATAAATACATGAGAGCTGGTTTCTCCTCAGTAATTTTTAGTGATGATTGTAGTGCTACATTGGATGGACCTGATGGCTGGGCTAGAAGTTGGATCCTTTAAGGAAACATGGATGAGAAGAAAATGTTTTGGGTGAAGTGATGTAGGTAGTATTTACTTTCAAATTTGATGATAATGTCAAGATAAATATAGATTTCTTTAACAAAATGTTTTTGATTTGTGCAGTCCACAGCCAAGAAGCTTTAACATAAAAAAGTATCTACTTCACATTCTGGAAAACTGACCGTTACCCACTTTGGCAGAAATGTTTTCAAAGACATCAAACTAATAGAATGGCCCCCAGCTGCTCCAGATATTAAACCAATTGAAAACTTGTCCATCATGAACAGAGATTTATACAACAATGGAAAACACTATTCAATGGGATGTAATAAAAACTACTGCAAGTAATATTAAAGTTAATAGAGTAGAAAAGTTAATAAAATCCGTGAATGAAAGACTGATAAAGTTTATAAAATGTTAATGAGCTTATATTAAAATGTATAATAGTAATATAATTTTTCTTTGTCACAGGAGATATTGTAATAAGCAAATGTTTCTATGAACTTATTAGTAAAAGTTTATTTCTGTCTCAATTTCTAGGTTATTTATATTATTTACATTCAGACATGGACATTGGATCACGAACAAATCTATGGGGTTAAATTGTTCTTGATCCACTGTCCATATGTGATGGTTACCTGGATCAACAAACAACTGAAGAAGGCTAGAGGGCACAAGAGCTGAAATGTTCTGATAATAATAAAGATCAGGAAATTAGCTTGAATGTAAATAATATAAACTTTGTTTGCCTAATAAATTTGAATATCTCCAAAACAAGTCATTATCAATATTTTTATAAGGGTAGATACAGAGCTAAGACTCATATTTCTCATAAATATATCCTGAAAAATTTACCAATATCAATTTTATTGTGGACATGCTTGTATAATAAGATTTGTTCATGTATACATTTCATATTCCATATACATCAAGATTTAAATTCATTATTCTATGTTCTTTTCTCAAGCATGCTGAAATTACTGGTTTTCTCATTGTCATTATCTGTTATTTGATCATATAATTTTAACCAGAAGAGAAAGCATATCTTTCCAATTGTTGTTTTGAGTTTACATTTTCACAAACCCACTAGATTCTTAATTATATCCATTTAATATGATATTATATTAGAACAACAATAGAAAATACATAACAATTTCAGAGACAAAGAAAATAAAGTAAACCTACAACAACAAAAAGAAAGCAAGCAAAAGAATTTTGCAACCCATAAATTCACTTAAGAATTGTGTATGACTTAATTTGAGTTCCATTGAAAATGCACAAGGGAAATAATTTGATTAAATTGGTGTTGGTAAGTTATTACATTCTCAATTTTTTTTTTCTACGGAGCTTCTGAAACATAAATATTCTGGTGCAAATTTAATCATAGAAACAAAATGATCCATTACTTCTGATCAATTTAATTTTCATTACATACAGTTCTCCTTATTTCCCAGAATTCAATTACTCCATGATGTGTTTACTTCTACACAGTTCTGTTTTACAATAATTATGCAATCCCCTCATCTCTTTCTCGTTATTATAATCTGTTAAGAGCTTGTTTAATGATGGGAACAAAGGAATTCTAAAGAAACAATTATATCTTTCATATGCATGGAGCTACATAGATCTAAAATATGAATATTATTTTCTGTCTATATAACTAAAAGCCAAAGAACTAAATTTCATGATTTATTGTTGTATAGGCATACTGGTATATCTTTAAACACATCTTTAAAGACAGTAGAAAAAAAAAAGAAAATTTTTCATTGCATTACATCTTCAATGGAAAGATGACCAAATGTAAATAGATGTTTTTTAAATCTATTTTTTTTTACTATCCATATACCAAGGGGCCATTTTCAACAAGGATTTAGACAAACAGAAAGAATCAAAGCTGTCGGTCCTGATAATTTCCATTTATCTGATTTAGTAGTTCTAATTTCATGTAAGAAATTTTTTTTATTTTACAAAATTCAGAAAATGGATTATAAATGTTATTGTTATATATAGATGTTAATGTTATGTAATCTATTTTCAGGTTACATTTCTTTAAAACAACTGGTATAAATGTTTTAATATTGCACACCTGAAATACATAAGTGCTTTTGCATTAGTGAGACTAAACTCTTATTGCTTTTTTTTTCTTCTTCATTCTTAAACTAAACCAGATTTACTTTATTCAAATACAGGGTGTTTTTGAGTAAACGCCACACTTAGTAATCTGATTGCTTTTGGTACACATTTTGAGTCACATTCATTACATGTTAGAACAAACTCTATGCCAACATTATCAGAGAGACTGATATGAAGACCCTTACAAAGATCTCTCTGGAGTTTTTTGTGCTAGACATAATTCTGTTCAAATTCACTTTTACCATTGTGCACTGCTTCCTTCCAGAATGAATGATCTAATGTAAGGTTTATCCCAGTCACTTTGTAAGATGTTGGCATTCTCCAGGGTGATCTTTATATTTCAATTTTGGTTTGTGTTCTATGGTTTTTCCTTCAGCCAATTCACAGTACAGAAACTGCTTAGGGATTTTGTTGTCCTTCATCCTGATCACATCCTTGCAACTGGTGCTGAAGTACCAAGACTATCCTGCAAGACTGACTGGAAGACTTCAAGTATATCAATGTCCCTACATACATTTGCTACTAGATACAACTGAGAAACTTGAGATGGTGACTCATACATACAATTATACATACACATATGTAACCCTAGTCTACATCAATTATGTACATAGAGATAACAGAATTGCCCACATCAAATAGACACTTGTAGAGATGTTGCAGAAATATCAACATATTTAGCCAAGAAATATTGTGTTATAGGAGTTCTGAAACTGATTGGATCTATTGATAAATAAGCTTTTAAAGTAATGTTTAGTTCCATGTATATAGTATAAATGGTTTCAGTTATAGCAAGGGATCAATACTCAATTTTACCTTGTGTTTTGTTTAATATTCAAGGTATATTGAATATAAACAAAATGCAGAGAATCATGAAGTTGCCCGTATTATACAGGCAAAAATAATGAAATCATTACAGAAATGAAGTTGATCCAGCAAATAAATGAATCAGATATGATACAACACAATTTTTGGTTAACTGATGAACATTTTGACTTCATGAAATATGTCAGTAAAATCATTTTATATATTGGAATATTTTTCTAGATTAAATAGAGGTAATAAAAAATATGGAATTAGAGCAACAAGAAATTGCAGAGAGCTATGATTGCCTATGTTCTGAAAGGAAGCAACTCATAAAAGAAGAAAATGCTGACATATTGCCAGACCAGTTTGTAAGAAAGCTTTCCAGCTCATACTTATATCATGGACTGAATCTTTTAAATTTTAGCTTTATTTGAATAAAAATTTTTTCATCACAATAATCATTTATATAAAAAAAAATTCTGAATCATCTTATCCATTTGAATATGTTTATTTATTTATTTTTCAGCAATGGGTTTTTTAAACCATCCAGTCACATTTACAGAAAAAAAAATTGAAATTAATATATATATATATATATATATATATATATATATACACACACACTTTGTTCTATCTTCTTGCAATTGATATTTAGTACTTCTCACTTTCCTTTAATAGCTTCTGGAGGAGTGGAAGTTCCTGTAATTTCCTTTTTATGTCTGCTATCAAGACTGTGTCATAGCTTACGTTAAGATTGTGGCTGCCAATAATGAATCCTGGTAGGAATTCTAATTCTCTCAAGATTACCTTTCTGTAAAAGGTTGAATAAGTCTGGTAAAAAGACATCCTTGTCTTAAACACATTTCTATTTTTGTATATTTATTGATTTCATTTTCTATCCATATGCAGATGGTTTGTGCCCAGTATAACTTCTGGATTATTCTAATATCCTTCCCAAATATATCAAGTTTATAAACAATTCCAACAGTTCTTTATAATGTATTTTATTAAACAGGAGATAGCAAAAGAACAAAATTTACTGAGAGCTACAACAGACAGGAAATTGTAGAGAGCCATGTTCACCCACATACTGAAGGGACTTGACACATAAAAGAAGTACTTTGTTACTCCTCCTCAAGCTTTTATAATGGCTATGAGGCATGGACTTTACTAAAAAAAAATGTATTCTCCATCAAACTGGTTCAAACTTTCTTGAATGGTAGTTGAGAGATCAGTTTTACATTATGGAGCCTTGTCATTGACCATTTTTTTTTTATTTTCATGATAAATTTTTAATCTGACTTCTGTTACTGAGTTGATCTGCTCTTTTGTAGCAAAATGCATTATTATCCTAAAAATAACTCATCACCAAACTGACTTTCTATCAATGGAACGAGAAAAAGTATCTGACATTTCAATGTTGTACATTGACTGCTGAGGTAATAATTACAATCTCCCTTGGTCTTTTATCTGATATAAAACCCTATATCAAAATGTGTGGGTAAATTTGATTGTTTTTTTCAGGTAGTCATCTTTAGATGGCACCAGACAAAAGTTCCAGCATTATTGTCTTGACAAATTTAGATTTTCATCACTGAATGTCACTTTCATCCAATCAGTCACGCTTCATGATTGCTTCTCTGTAGCCCAATGTAACTGTTTTCTTTTTTGTTGAGGTTTTAGTGCTACTTTTCATTCAGCTGATTTCATACAAATCAGCTGAATGAAAAGTAGCACTAAAACTATTGCAAAAATTAACCCCTCCTTCTACCTATTTTCTTGTGCCTTTTCTATTTTCAAGGCATATTGCATTGAGTTTTCTATCCTGATTTTTTAATTTCTTGTGTGATTTACCTATTTGGTTTTCTTTTAATAACATTCCTATTTTGCTTATAAATTTTAGAGACAAATGACTGGGAACAATCAACATATTTTGCAACATTCCTTGTTAGATTTCTTGAAGGTATTTTATAAGAGTATTTCAATTGACAGATCTCTTGTTGGAACCAGATTTCCTTTGAATTAATCAAGTATAAGTGTTTGTTACCTGTAGACTAATTTATATATCTAAACTTCTGCTGGTATTTGTTTGTGATATTTCAACTAACTGCTACATTTATCAATTTAGTGAATAAATTTATCTTTGCTGAAATCATCTATACAACTGTAGTTATTCTTGGAAAGAAAATAACCTAAATAATGTAGAAGTACTGTTGACAAATAAAGACAATTATGTATATGATACCTTAATGTGCATGTGAATGAACAGATTATAGATATTTATTTACTTCAGTCTTGTCTGTGACAGAGGTAAGTGGGTTCAAGAGGTGCAAAAAAAATATTGAGTTACACCAACCTTGAAAATTCAACATCTCAAATCCTGTTTTTACTTGAGCAAAAACACTGACTACTGGAAAATTTGCAACCAACAAAACAAATTGTATACTAAGATTAGCATAGTTTGGTACAAGTTGGGCTTCCAGTGAGGATTTACTGTATGATTTGTAAAACTTGCTGACAATCCATTGGTCTACAGCAGGTGCCTGAAACAGACACATAGGTACATACACTTTGATGTGTGTTCATGCAAAATCAGTATTTGTAAAGTTAGAGTTTTTTGTCTTTTTAAATAAAGTTCGCTCAATACAAGACATGAAAACCCCACAACACAGAAGGTTATTGTTAAAATGGTTGACATGCGTGTTATGGATGAAAGAGGAGCTGGTAAGAAATGAGGATAAGCAGGATACAAAACAATTGACCATTCACTTGAAAAGGTTAAGACTGTAGTGTTCAGGGAAGCATCCATGCAGGAGTCTGTTCCACAAAGTTGCAGATCTTGGAAACAGAAGCATTGAAATTTGCCATTTTTCAGAATTTAATGACAATGGACTATTGACAATAAACAAAGATTAAATTATCAGACATTATTAGTTTTTATATAGCTACCTTTTATGATGAACAAATGATATAAGAAAATAAGACTGGCTTTTAAAGAGGAAGATAAATGATTATCTAATGAATAGATATGATTTCTAGATAATTATTTTCTTAGTGACTCATTGTTTACAACCTTTCAAGTACCAGGCCTTAAACAGTAGGCATCAAAACATGTACAATACTTCCTCGATTATCCAGATACTTTGGATAACTTCTGAAGCTGGATTAAAGCTGATGTATTCTATCCAGCTCAACTGTAAATTGATGAGATTTTGACAACAGTCTAGTACTGTGCTTAAATTAAAAAATTCTAGGTACCATAGCGAAGAGTTCATTCTTTGTTTAAACAATTCCCAGATATTTAAATTGTACTTGTTACAAAGAACAATGCCAAGGTACAGCACAGAATATGTGAAATATGTGATTACTTGTGTTATTTGGCTTCAGTGTTTATCTTTGCCAGATTGCCTTTCCATTTTTTTTTTTTTACTAATGCCCTACATATTTTTCATTTTGTCAAAACAAATACAACATTAAAGAAAAAACATATCATTTGCCACATTTATCAAAAACTGTAATAAAATTGAAAAAAAAGCAAAATAGATATTTTTTTATAACTATTATTTTCCATAAGATCACCACTGTATTTTTCATAGCATCAAGTTAGTTGTTATTATTTCTTTGTCAGTATGACTTATGAATTTGGTTTTAACTGTAACAATGGCATCTGATATAACCTTCAGTCCCCTTCTGACACTTACAAAGAGAAGTCTCTTGACATATTTTAATACAATCATGAAAGCTTGTATATTCAAACAAAACTACAGGGTATGCAAATTTATAAATCATCTTGGGTAGACAAAACTGTATCTAGAACAAATCTAGGTCTTTCTTAGTAAACATGTTATCACTTATTTCTAGTAGAGGGATGAAATATTACAGCAATAGTTGCCAAACATGAAGAGATTAGCTTCTTAAAATCCCATAATATAAAATAGTATTTTTCTTTTTCCAAAAGCAGAGGAATTAACTTTATTCCTGGACACTCCTTAAATTTAAGAGGGGGTTGACAATTTTATCAGAAGCAAAAAAAAATATTGATTTTTTTTTATCATTTTAAAAGTAGGAAGTCTTGTTCATAATAAAAATACAGTATCAAATCAATCTATTACTTCTTAGAGTTATCTGTACTGTCTTTTTATTTACAAATGTCAAGTTTGAAACTGTGTTATTGATAACTGCATACTGTTGATGCTGTCCTTTTCCTCCCTTTGTATGATAGTATTATGCAGTTATCAGTGACATAAAAAGTTTCAAACTTGATATTTGTAAATAAAAAGACAGTACAGATAACTCTAAGAAGCCAGAGATTGATTTGATACTGTATTTTTATCATAAACAAGACTCCCCACTTCTAAAATGATAAAAAAAGTAAATCCATATTTTTTGATTCTTACAAATGTTTTGGTTTGAGGAAAGTCTAATGAAAAATCTGCAAAAGTTATTCCCCCAACAACAATTAAAAAAATTCTATTTTTTATGAGTAGACCAGTCAATATAAGTAATGCCACTCTGATGGTTATTTTTTAATCTAAGAAGAATATAATAGGAAAAGTCAAGATTATTTTAAATTTAGTACCTTGTTTCTAAAGTTTGTCAATCAATTGTTCAATAGTGTCTTCCTGCCTTATCTAAGGTTTTGCTTTCCAGTTATTTATGATCAACCCCAGAAATAAATAATTCATAAGTTTTACTTAATAATGGCACCAAAGCCTAAGGATAGTGATGCTAGCAATTCAAATATGCTAAAGAGAAGCTGTAAAATGTTTCTTTTAAGTGAAAAGGTGGAGGTTCTTGACTTAAATAAATAAAATCAGATGCAAAGTATATAAGAAAGAATCTTCTATCCATCATGTAACTTTTATTACAGTATATTGTTCCAATTGTTCTATTTTATTATTATTGTTAATCTCTTATTGTGCACAATTTATAAATTAAACTTTATCATAGGTAGGTATGTATGCATGCATGAAGAACTACAGAAACAGCTCTGGTCCAACCAGTCACATGAAAACCCACAAGTAAGCTGAACAGACTTTATAAAACATTCCAGGCCCTGTACAAAACTTACTTTGCCACATTTACAATAATCATTGACAGTCACTCTTATGAGAATCAAAACATTGTCCAAACTTGTCAGTGATGTATGCATGTATTAAAACTGAAGGATAAAGATTGCATTAAGAATGCACTGCTTAAGTTCAACTTCATGCAGAATGACCGGAAAATCCTAGCTGTAGATCATTCATTCTGGAGGAAAGCAGTGCACAATAGTAAACAAGACTATGAACAGAATCTTATTGCACATGAAAAATTCAAGGAACTTGATGCCAACTTCCCTGAAAATGCTGCCAAAGAATTTGATTTAATATGTAATGAATATAGTCATATATGTCTAAGTAGGGCAGGCCTCAAAAATCATCAAAGCCACCACAGAGAGAGGTCATTAACTACACACTATGTAACATTTCTGTTTACAGAGAGTGTAAAAAAAGAATGTGCCTCAGTTGGGGGACTAAAACAACATTTGAAAGGTTACCAAAATATTAAGGGAACAACTACTGTAAAAGATACCCACCATTGCCATGTCTGCATGAGAGAATGTAAGACTCCAGTGGAACTAAAAAGCCACATCCTCACAAAAATATTCTAGCATAAAGATATAAATTTAGAAATATACAAATAATTTGTCAGAAAATAAAATTATATTGAAGTGAGTATATAAACACATGTACAATATGTAAGTATCCTTTTTGTTTCCATTTTCTTTAAAACTTTGTTGTTATTCACATGATCAGTCCATCATATTTTCAGCATCCTTCTGTAGAACCAAATTTCCGTTGCTTCAAGTCTCTTCTTTATCTGTGATGAGATTGTCGAGTATTCACTGCCATATAGGAGGACTAATATTACATAACAGTTCAGTACATTTTTGTTTGTTTCTAACATTTTTTTTCTTTGATAACAATAATGCTATTGATGTTTAGTCTTTCTTGCTTTTCTTCATTGCCTTCTGTAGTAATTCTTGTTGTTTCCTTTCTGTCATCTGCTATTAACACTGTGTTATCTTATATTGTTAAGATCGTGGCCACCAATAATGAATCCTGGTAGGACTTCTAATTCTCTCAGAATCACCTCACTGCATAGGTTGAATAAGTCTGGTGAGAATAGAAACTTTAAATTACAGAGTACAATTTTTTTTCTTTTCTATTACTTTCTCAATATTCTCCCATGCAAAAAAATATCCTTTAATAGACTTAATAATCTGTTTGCCTCACAAAGTCTTTAGATTCTATTTTTGCTCTCATCTCAACAAGCAAAATATCAACCCAATCTTTCTTTAGAAAAAAATTGACAAGTCTACTCAATTTACTATTTAAAACTGTGTCACCACTTAGATGGGTTAAATGATATAGAAGACAATAATAAGCTAAAAGTTCAATACCTTTTTCTTTTCTTTTTTTAAATGCATTTACCCCAAGAAAGGCAATAAAATCACTAAGATCTGATCAAAGAAAATATATAAAAACAAGTAGGAATCATCTACATGTGTGTTTTGTTCAGATTTAACAGCCAATGTTGCTACTAGTGTCACTAAAAGAAGAGCAGTAAATCAGTGTAAATACTAACTTGGAAAATTGAAATTACACAATGAGATATTATCACAACAATAATTTTACTGGTTCAGATTCACTAGTATCTAACTAGGGTCAAGGCATTGGATTTGTGTTTAACAGCTTGAAACAAACACCAAAAGGACTACAGCAATTCTAATTACAAAAGGAAGCAACTCAGTCCAGTGACTTCCTAAATAAGTCCTTCATACAAACTCAGATAGCATTCTGAGCTTCAACCTTCATTTCACCACACTACTATGTACCATGTCCCTTCAGGATGTTAGCTCTCAACAATTTTCTGTCTTTTGTAGCTCTTAGTAAATTTTGTCTTTTTGTTACCTCTCCTAAAGCCGTTTTTGGCATCCATTGTTGTATGTAGAACTGGTGATTGTATAAACAATGTTCAAATCTACATAATGTCACTTGTTTTCCAAGATGCCAGAATTGAGATCAACATTTTCTGAAATTATTGTTAAAGTTATTAAACATTTAAGAATTATTAGAAATACAAAGTTCATAAAAAATATCAAGCTTTGAACCATAGTTTCACAGAAGACAAAAAACCAACATATGAGATTGTTATGCACTTCAATGTTTTCACAATAAATTGCTATGGTTCAACCAATTTTCAAGATGTATTTATATGATAAATATAACATGTGAATTTCAACACCTGCCTTTATAAGAAATATTTACAATAATTTATTTGGTAATGTGAAATTTTATTATGCAACTCAAGGGTTATTTTATTATGAAATTTGAGTGTTGTGTATAAACAAATATATATATTAATATTTTTAATTTCAAATAGATAAATATTGGAATCAGTTGTAAGAAAGCTATAATTTCAAAAGAGAAACAAGACAGATTAAAATTAGTGAGTGGTAAGAACACAACTTTGAAATGTGCAAAAAAAAAGAAGAAAGTTATATAGAAATCATAGAATAAAAATAGAAAACATTGGCAATGTAAGAAAAAAACTCACTTCCAGAATGTCAAGAAAAGAAATTTGAGAAAAATTAAAAGGCTAATAATAATAATAATAATAATAATAATAATAAAAAGGGACTGACCACCACCGGCAAGAGAATATTTGAAGAAGGAACTACTGTTTGAAAATATAAACAAAAACAAAAGATGCAGAATATTAAGAAAATTGGTTGCATTCATGTCTAGCCTAACTTAAAGCAAACATTGCAACAAAAAAATATTTAAATTAGGTGAAGAAGTACATGAAAATTGATTTCTCTAAAGTAACTTTTAGTAATAAATGTAAAACTACATTAGACAGACCTGATGGCTGGGCTAGAGGTTAGGTCCTTCATGGAAATAATTAACCAACACAACTTGGAGACAACAGTGAAGAAGTGAAGTAATTATTTGGGCTAGTATTGCAAACAATAAATTATCAGTCAATTTCAATTTGACCATGCAGAGAATTATTGCAAATTCTTCAAGAAGAGGTTTTCAGTGGTAAAGATGGCAACAAAAAGTCTAATGCTAAAGATTTTATTCATGTAAGAATGCTTCTTCAGAATCTGCCAATTTGACGATTGCCTACATTATGATGTGTTAAATAACCTTGACCACAAATAATATATATTTCTCTAATTATCTCCCTTGTGTTATTCTCTTGCTCGAACTCCTATAACATTATGTGGTATAAATGCACTTTCAATTTCTCCATTAGTGAGAATAAGAAATTTAATCTTTAATCCATGGTGTATGCTGCCACTGCCATGCAAATACTATTGGTGTATTAGTGTATTCCAAGTTTATTCTAAATTGCTATGTATGATTAGTAATTATGATATATTTATTACAATTGGTTCCCAAAAACAGAAATTAGTCATGACTCAATAATAATAATAATAATAATAATAATAATAATCAGTTCTAATATATTAGATATTGTGTTAATCTGTTTCTATGGCCTATATATATCTTTTGAATTTATCTATTAATAAATACATTAAAATTTGCATAATAAAACTTATTAATCATCTTTCTTAGATATTTTAACCCCAAAATCACACTATATATTGCTCATAAATATAAATACATCCTGAAAATTTTATCAATATTTTATTGTGAAAACATTGAATTGCCTCATAAAATCTAACAGTGTATAATTAATATTTTATAATCCCCTTTATTTGTAACAAAACTAAACCCGCCCCCCCAAAAAACAAAACATGAAATGTATAACAGCCATCATTACTTTTTATAAGAAAAAAGAATGAGCATAGATGGCACACTAGACATCACTATGTTTTAAACCCACTTAGAGTTTTTTTCGTCCCAAGCAAGGCAATACAGTCACTAAGATGATGTAAGAGGTTACTGGGTGTAAAAGAATATGAAAAAAAAAAAAAACAAAAAAAAAAAACACTATTAAGGAGAGAGAACAATAAAAGAACAGAAATTAAGACAAAAGATAAATATTGAGATAGCACTTAAATTTTTGAAGATCAAAGTTGACTAGAAAATAAAAGGCCAGAAAAAATTTCCATAAGCAGAAGTACAAGAGAAGAAATTGTTAACATACGACTTACAGTTGTCAGTGTACAGAAAGGAACTTATCTTCAGATATTTAACTCGTTTGGATATTACAGATTTTACAAAGATGCTTATTGAGTAATCTTTGTAAGTCTTGCAGTGAAATGTAGGCTATTAATCTCAAATTGGCTTAATTTGAACCCAGAGTTTCAAGATGCTAAAGAAACTGATCAAAAAATAATTTATAGGGAAAAAAGCCCTATAATTCATTTTATGAGTAAGTGAAATTCTTTAGCCATGATTTAACTTGACTAACTTAGGAATAAAATGAAACAGAAGATTACACTTGGATAATACTGCCTGACTATAAACATGTCAAACAAATGATATATGCTAAATCTCACTATCAAAGGCTTTAGGAGGAAATTGGTATTGTCAGAATGTAAACTGCTTTATTATACACAACCGATATTACTGAAAAGTTATGCAAGATGCCATGACATTTGCTACAATTCAGTGGTACAGTATTCCTATTGAATTGCTGTGTAATGACTTAGAAAATGCTGTAAACTCAAGGGTAAGTGTATATGTTTAGTTGAACAAATGCAGTCATATCTAAGTTTTTATATTTGCAATGTTCATTTTATTAGTTTAGTTGGAGATAGTTGCAAATGAAACAGGTTGGGCATTCCAAATTATAGACTTGAAATAATTACAGAATATACCTGATCTTCATATTACACAACTTGTGCAATGGATGTGTAAGGTGGTGTAATGGATACCAGCTCAGGATAAGAAATCGAAGAGCCAAGTTCAAATTCCAGTTGATTTTCCTACATTCACTTATGGGCAAATAACCTTGGGAAAGGTATGAATCCATTTCTCCCCCCTCCTACCAGCTATGTGTTAAATAGCAGGGCAGACAGAGCTCTCTAGCCATGATTGGCACCTAGTCTCGGAGAAGGACAACTCTGAACTTAAATTCATAATGACCAAATCATGGGTTGCCCTTTAGAATGGCATAGCACCTGGAAGACACTCTTGCCAGGGTTACAGTGAAGACATCATCAGCAGGATGTGGGATGTGGTCAACAGCAAAATCTAACAGACTAGACTTGGCAATGAATTGCAATGGTGACATACAAAAAGTGTTACATACTGGACAATGGACAAGGCCTAATTATTCTGAGTTTGTGAATACTACAGGAACAGAGAGGAGCACTTTATGCGTAACAGAAATCCCTGTGATGACACATGTAAATTGCACCAGCAAGATAAATGTGGACAAATATTTCAGTGAAAAGGGTCTGTCAGTTTTAAAAATCATTTAAAATTCCAGCTTTTAACTGGACTTAAATAGCAACCACTGGTGCCAGTAAGAAATATGCAACAACATTACCTACCAAGCAGACCTATTGTGACTTTTATTACTACTGTTATTATTTATGCACATTTTGTTCATTTATTTATTTTTTTTACAACAAAACATCGATACCCATATGTCTAGTAATAGCCATCATATATTTCTGGCCAGATTCCAGAAAAACAAGGAAATGCGACTTCTTGGCTTGAAGCTCCACTCATTGTTTGTATGAAAGAGCAGGCATCAAAATATTAAATCTTTCATAAGGATTGCTATTATTTTAAAATATATCCGTTTCCTCTTTTCAGCCATATGTTAAAATATTGCCTTTATTTAAAAGCACTTTTTTTTATACAGCAGCAATCTTTATTAGAATAGATTAAAACATTATGGCTTTGGTAGGTTTCCTGTGTGGTCCTACAATAAAATGTGTTTATAATTTATTAATTTTATACATTTTTTTTTAAAATTTACAATGTTAGTCATTGTTTCAACTGGCTATCTAGACCAAAACCTATAGCTTTTCAAATTTTTTTATATGCAACTTACCATTTTGACCAGAATTTGGGTTGCTTAATTTTTGTGTGCAAATACTGAAGTTGCTTAAATGTTTGTTTAAATATTTTTATTCTTGTATTGATTCAAGAAGAAAAACAAAAAATAACTTTTGAATATAACTAAAATAGTAGAATTGGTATAATTCTTGAATACAGTATAAAATTATATATTTAGTAACTGTTTTTGTTTAATTTTGCTTTTTTCTTTGTTTTCCCTCTGTCTCTGAGTTGCTTAAGATTTAACCAAATATATCCAAGAAAATCCTCAAAGGAATTGGTAAAAATCAAGCTGACATTTTATTCATATGATGAAAATGTTCATACTAGATGATTTCAATCCTCTTCAGCCAGTCTTTGTAATTTATATGCCCATCTCTGAAGAAATGGACATAGAACAATCAAAAAGAATATTTTTGGCTCAAAATATTTTCTTTGAAAATCAATATAAATGCTAGCAAGACAATAAAGTTGTACCAAGGTTCTTAGCTCCATAGAAATTTGCTTCTGAATGTTACTCCATAACATGAATAACTAGTCAATAATGGTGCTAAATATCTCAGAACTAATTCCAAAATGAAATCCAAGATTTAACCTTTGATTTCTCATGAATATTCTGTAAACCATTAATAAAAATCAGAGAGCAGAGTTTGAATTCTATTTGGGGTGTGTTACATTCACTTACATGCAAATACCCTTAGAAAAAGGCATGAATACACCTTTTCTCCCTCCAGCTATGGGTTGAATAGTAGGACAGTCTATCACAGAAAGAAACAGTGGCCTACTGTGGGAAAATTTTCTGCCTAGTCAGTCGTGAATTCAAAGAGACATGATCACCCAAGTATATCACATGCAGCATTTAACTGACTGAATGCAAAAATGCCAGTATAGGACAAAAGAAATTACTCTAGTCAGGATTTAAAAACCTTAATGAAGTTAATCAGCTACCATCTTTCTTTTTATAAAATCAGTTTTAGGGGACAAAATGAAGAACTTGATCATTACTCAAGTTTTACAATGATAAAATTACTTTGAGGAATGCAGGTAGGATAAAGGTTATTAATGCAGCAAGTAGAATCAAGTTATATCCTAGTCTGTTCTATTCACTTCTGTATTAATACCTTTGGGAAAGGCATAAACCCATTTTTCTCTCCAGTTATGGGTTAAATAGCAGATTAGACAGAGTTCTCTAGACTTGCATGACAGCCAGTCTATGAGAAAAACTACTGTGAATTCAAAACTATGAAGATGATAATTAGGAAGCCACTTCATTATCTTTCCCTAGAATTCCCAGATAATAAAAGAAAAAAAATGCCTACATCCTAAAAAAAGGCTAAGATTAGAATTATGAAAACCTAAGAAAAAAATTAAATTAAAGTAATCATAATGTGACATTATGCAATACTAAATTTATGTTTTATATATAAAACATATACAGCACATGGTATATACACAGATACCCGAATGAAAAGGATCTAACAGTGTAGATTATTTTTAAAATATTACACACATATTTTATTATGCAAATCCATGTTTTAACATAAAATTGATATTAACCAATTAACTGGTAAAATTTTCACAAAATACTTACATTGACATAAATGCACATGAATTTAAGCTTATGTCTGTTTTTCTCAGAAATATTCACAATAACTTTAAATCAGCATACTCATTTTGGTGGTTATATTCACAATGTTTCAGTCACTGTACCCACTGCCTTCTTCAGGCAACTTTTCTTTATACTCAATAAACTACTTGGATTTTAAACTGAACAATTTATTCAATCCATGGTGGTAAATTGTTGTTTTCATTCAATTTTCAAAGGAAAATTTCATATATAAGTTAATACTCATGAGTTTCATTCATTCCTACATTGCTACTGTGAGATTTTATTATGCAACACAATGGTTGTTCATCATATTGTAAACAAATATAGACAATAGCATAGTTGTTATTTATTTTTAATTTCAGACATATAAAGATTTCATAAGAAATGATCTCAAAAGAAAAGAATTTTGTAAATTTATTGAGTAATGGGAACACAATATTGGGAATTGCAAGAAAGTTGAACAGAAATCACTGAACAATAAAGAAAGAAATTGTAAACACTGGAAAGACAGGAAGAAGAAAAAAGTCTGCATTAAGAAAAAATTTGAGAAAAATTAAAAGGTGGATAAATCAGCCAGAAAATATATGAAGAAACAGAAAAGATAGCAAATGTTAAGAATATTGACTAACAGTATGAATCTAACCAAACTGCTGCCTTTCAGTAAACATTTCAAAGAGAAGTGTTTAATTTGAATGAAGAAAAAATGATTTTGCACCAATAAGTTTTAATGATGAATATAAAGCTATAGTGGATGGACCTGATAGCTGGATTAGAGAATGTGTCCTTCATGAAAACAGTCAGCAAATACAACTTAGAAGATGACAGCAGGAAGGTGAAATGTTTTGGCCCAGCATTTCAGGAAGTAAAATTATGGGGCCCTTTATTAGAGTTGATGATGGTATAAAGATAAAGAATTATTTCTTGAATTTTAAATTCAATTTATTTTTTTTTTAATTTCAGTTTCCTCTCACCTTTATGTGCATTGTAATCACATCAATGTAAACATGACTTTAGTCTGAAGTCCTAAACAATGAAATGTGTCACACACAAATTGTTTTCACTTTGTCAGATTTTTCTAAAATTGTTCTAATACACAAAAATATACATATTGTTTTCCCATATTCTTGAACACAATGACATTGTTTTTGAGTGGAGTAGATTACAACCAGGAAATTTTAAGCTAATAATTTTCTGTTGTCAAACTTGCCAAAACATCTTGAAAAAGACACAGAATTAATGGGATGTCTTCCAGCCTCACCAGATATTAATCCAGCAGAAAACTTGTGAACCATCATTAAAAGAGATGGATATGAAAATAGAAAATATTCAAACAAAGAAGATATTTGGTAATCAAAAACAAGTAAAGAAAAAAAGCTTGGCATTACTTCCTCTCCCCATTCTTTTTTTTTTTTTTTGATTGTTTTTGTACTTGTTATTGTTTCTTGAGACTATCCATTTTAATCATATTTTTTATTATTTCACCCCAAGTAAAGTGATAAAGCCACTAAGATGAAAGGAGTGTTACTGAGTTGAAAGAACATGAAAAATAAAACAAAAAAAAGAACAGGAATTAAGGAGACAGAAGATAACAATAGACATTGCATTTAAATTTTTAAAGATCAAAGTTGATTGGAAAGTAAGAAGCTGGAAGAGAGTTCCATAAGCAAGAAGTATAAAAGAAGAAACTGTTAGCATAGAACTTATGGTTACATCGAGCAATTTCAACTGTAAAATAATAAGACCTAGCTACTAATCTAGCAATGCACTTAAATTCATGATGTCAAAGCACCAAAAAGTAAAACTCATATATATTTATAGAAAATTTACAATTATATTATGTTTATATTGGAATTGTGCTAATAATTTTCAAAAAAATTTTTGAGTGTTTATATGAAAGAGGAAAAGTAGATACTAAAGGGAAAAATTTAAAATAAAAAGATTCACTAAGGAAAATTTCCAGCTTGAGAAAAAAATATAATTGTTATAAAGTAGTGTTTCATATTTACAGAAATTCAAGAAAAATGAATAAAAGCAAAAATCGAATTATACTGTTATCAGTTCATGTATATAATCTTCGATTGGCTTGTAAAAGTTAGTAGGAAAAACAATGTTTCTTGTAAATTAACTTTGACAATGCAAATTCATGCTCATTTGAGTAAATTTACAAAGCTTGCACCTGTACTGGATGCAAAAATAGCCAAGAGTTGTTTTCAAGTATGATTTTTCATATACATGTTTTTCATTGTTTGGTATTTTTACAAAACTCACACACTGAGTATAAATCATTAAGGAAAAGTTTATGCCACAAGGCCTTATCTGTACACCCCACTGGTTTGCTATTAAAATATTGTGCATTCATGAAAAGAAATAGCTGATAGAAAACCTCAAATTCTAATGGGAATGATCTTTATCATTTCCAATCAACTTTTTCAACATTTCATTGAAATTTTCCTTTCTTGATTAGAGTCTTTTTTAGATTCACTTTGCAGAAAGCAACAGAAAAATATGTATTAAAGTGAGGATACCTTTTTTTTTTAAACTTTTTCTTTTTTTTTTTTTTTAAAGTGAATCTCATACTTTTCATGACTATGTACATGTGATTCCTTAAGAGTAATGTCTTATTTTTTTTTCTCATTGAATTTAATGGATGGAGGCATTTTAATCATAATATTAACATTAAATAAGTTACATTTTGTTCACTATAAGGAAACTTTCAATACAGATTGACATGCTTGTAGTATCAAACATGCAGGTCTCATTAAGCATTGATTGTGAATTTGGTTTTTGTGGGATGTCTTAAATATGGCTGATTGTCAGATTCAGTTTATTTCTGGAAAAAAAAAATATTTTGGCCAGAATTTCAACCTTAAAATAACCAAAATAAATAAAATAAAATAGAATGAAAGCATATTTTTTTATGTATAATTTTATTAAGTCAAAATTTTTTTATTCTTATAGACTGTTCAAAAATGCTATTTTTTTTAAAACTACAGTGAATATGATGTAAGTATCAAGGATTTTACTAACAGGTGCCTATTTTCTATTGCTCGTAAAATATAAGCAAGTCCTTGAAGAAGCTAAGTCCCTCTTTGTTGAGAGAATGAGGCACTGCACAGCCTCTAAAAACTTTGGCTCTTGTGACTACTGGCATCTCTGTAATAGGGTACTAAATAAGTTTAAAGTCTTTATTCCCCACCTCTTCAATTGATTTGATAAAGCTGAATGCTTTGTACATAAATTCTCCTCAAACTCTACTCTTAATTCACCTGAATAACGTACCACTTAGAACTGATTCTCTGTTAAGTTGTATGCTTATGACACCCTTCATAGTTTCTACTATCCTCTTTAACTTGGATCCCCACAAAACATGTGGACCCGATGGCATCCTTGTAAAAGTCATTAAGAAGTGTGCTTCTGAATTAGCTCCTGTTCTCTTTAAACTGTATATTAAATGCCTTGCTGGCTCCCACTTTTCTGCATGCTGGGAGTCATCATCTGTTGGTCCAGTTTTTAAGAACTCTGGTGAACTGTCTGACCCATCCAACTATCAACTTTTATTTGGGAAACTCCTAGAGGCCCTAATCAATGTTGAATTGGTTCATGATCTCTCATCACAGGGCCTTTTCTCAGACAAGCAATACAGCTTTCATTTCTCCCGATCAACTGCTGATCTACTCATGATAATTGTGGAAAGAGTCTATTGTGCTTCAGATAAAAATTGTGCAGCCTGGGCTGCAGCATTGGACATCTTGAAAGACTTTGACAGTGTCTAGCATTCAGCTCTTCTCCACAAGCTGAAAAGCTAAAATATTTTTAGGTACATTTTTTCCTATCAAATTGTGAAATGAAAGTTGTCCTGAACAGCCACTCATCTACATCCTTTCATACTAATGCGGACGTCACCCAGGGCTCCATCCTTGGTCCTACTGTTTTCAATCTTCATTAACAACCTTCCCAATAATACCAGATCTCAGTTTGGCATCTATGCTGACGACACTACCATTTACTCCTGCCTTGATAATCAGACAAGGTCAAATGGCAGCTGATGTCCAAAATGATCTCAAGAGCATTGTTAACTGGGGAAAAAGATGGCTTGTCAATTTTAATGCCTCCAAAACTAAACTGCACTCCATTTATCATCTGAAAGACCACTCTCTGCCTTCCATCAGCATGGCTGATGCTATCCTCCAGGAAAGTGTCTTATTGCGCCTTGTTGGGCTAACGTTTTCAGCTGACATGAAGTAGAAAGACTATATTGAATCTTTCGCCAGATCAGTTGAGAAAGTTGGTTCACAGCATTGGCGAGACAATTTTTCTCTCTGGACTATATCTTGCATATCCATAAATCTATTCAGCCATGCTTAGAATAATGCTGCCATATATGGTCCAATTCCTCTGCTATTTTCCTGAAGCTTCTTGATAAGATCCAAAGAAGAATCAGCAGTATTATTGGTCCTGATATTGCAGCTCACCTTCACTCACTTGCCTACTGCCATAAAGTTGCCTCTCTGTGCCTTTTTTATAAATACTTTCATGGTTATTGTTCAGATGAGCTGTATGCTATGGTACCTAGACTGTATGGATTTAAGTGCAATACTAGACTGGCAGCAAGATCTCATCAATTTACAGTTGAGATAGCTAGATGTAGCCATAAGTTCTATGCTAACAGTTTCTTATTCTGCATTTCTCACTTGTGGAACACCTTCCCGATTCTATGCTTTCCAACCAACTTTAATCTGCAAAAATTTAAATGCAATATCAATTGCTATTTACTCTTCTCCTAAGTGCTCTTTTCTTTCTCCCTATTACTAATTTTTCTGCTCCTAATTCTTCCACTCCCTGTAACCCCTTGTGTCCTAGTGGTTGTACTGCCTTTCCGAGGATGATACCGATAAAAAAAAAGTACAAGAAACTATATTCTACAGACATCTTGTCATAAAATAAAGGAACTATTTGTTTTTTCTTATGAATTACACAATTGAATTGCTGTATTAACATCAATAATACAAAGAAGGGACAAAACATAGATTATTAATGACATTATTCAAAGCAGTCGACAATATTTTAATGTACTTTAACTGTTATATCTAAAGGACTTTTTATGTTTTGTTTGTTTTCAGTGAATCTCTGGTTATAAGTATTATCTTTTTCCTCCACTCAGCCTCTTAAAACACAAATACACATCACCAATCTTATTTATAAATTTATCTTATTTATCTAGAATTATTGATTTTACAAGACAATGAAAATGTCCATGTGCTTAGTTTTGAAGTCTACATTTCTCTCTTCCTTAGTGAATTTTGTAGAAACATTCTTTAATTATATTGTACACCAAATGAAACCATGGACCTTGGCACAATCGGTTTGTTGCTAAATTGACATGTAAACATAACTGGACTATATGTTAACAATATAATTTACTGAGTAAAATTCTAGTTCTTCAAAACATTAACAAAAATAACGTGGATCAATGAGAAAGCATCTTGTCTGAGTCTTTTTTGCCAGCGAATACCCAATCATACCTTTCAACATCTAATGCAAAAAGGAAGTATACCTATGTTTTATACATTATGCAAAAGCAATAAAGTGCATCAGAATGAACTGTTTTAACTGAAAGTTAAGCTTGATTTATTTGGGAAGGATATTAGAATAATCCAGAACCTATAGTGGGAGCAACCACCTGCATATAGATAGAAATTAAATTCAGTAAATAAACAAAAATAGAAGAATACAAAAGACAAGGACATGTCTTCTCACCAGACTTATACAACCTTTTCAGAATTAGAAGTCCTACCAGGATTCATTATTCATTAACATCAGATATGCAGATAACAGTGTTGATAGCAGATATAGAAAAGGAAATTACAGGAACTCCTAAAGAAAATAGTAAAGGAATGTGAGAAGAAAGGATTAAACATAAATTCTTTAAGAAAAGGAACAGCCCAACATGCAGATTACAAACTGAAGATACCAAAATCAAGCAAGTAAAAAAATTTTAATATCTAGGAATTGTTTTAACAGCGGATGGAAAATGCGCCAACAAAATTCAAAGGAACATTGGAATAGTGAAAGATGCCTTCCAAAATCTTAAAGTATTAAAACACAGGAAAATTTCATTAGAAAGAAAGAGAAGAGTACTGAACTGCTGTGTAATATAGATCCTCCTTATGGCAGTAAATGCTAGACAATCTCTTCATAGATGAAGATACTTGATGCAACAAAAATGTGATTCTACAGAACGATGCTGAGAATATCATGGACTGAACATGTGAGCAATGACAAAGTTTTAGAGACAATGGAAACAAAAAGGACACTTATAATTAATATCAATGAGAGTTTAAATTTCTGGAGCACAAGAGGAAAGTGGGCTTAGAAAATTTGACACTCATATGACATTGAAAGCAAGATGGATAGAGGGAAGCAGCGAATAACCTACCTAACAAGCTGATGTAAATGGTTGGCAGAACAGGGATTATGCACGATAGTGAGAAGATAACATTTACTAAGAGCTACAAAGAACAAGAAATTGTGGAGAGCCATGACTGTCCATGCCCTGAAGGTACAAGGCACATAAAAGAAAAAGAAAGGGGTAGATAAATCAAATTTGGAATGATTAATTGGAGAAAAGGAAAATAATTTCAGGGTTGAATAATTTTGTGTACAATTGTGTATCTACATGGTTTCAGATTTTACTATGCAAGTCAATGTTTTCACAATAAAAATGATATTAAAAATGAATACCAGTATTATATATATATATATATATATATATATATATATATATATTTTTTTTACTTATAGGTTTTATTAGAAATATTTACAATAACATATTTGGTGGTGTGAGATTTCATTATAGATTAGAGAGTTATCATTCATATTGTGTGTGTGTGTATATATATATAAGAAACAGACTTTAATTATCCATTTTGATTATAAATTTATTCCATGAACACCGAGATGTTCAACTCTTCAGATCAAAATCTCCTCTGTAAATGGAGAAAATACGCTGGACAGACACAGATATATATATATATATATATATATATATATATATATATATATATATATATATATATATATATATATATGAAATGGAGTAAGTCAGACAATTATTTTAAAATATTTTCTGTTTATACATTATTTTTATAGATACAATTACTTAAGTAAATGCTCTGTTTATAATAAACAGTATTAATTACATTTACTGGCCTGAATGTCAGAGAAATTTTGTAGTCCATTTCATAATATATCTTGTCATTCATTTACATTCATTAAGATATGCTTCAAGTAGATATGATCATTTGAGAAAGATCATGGGAAATTTGTTGTTTAAAAACAGTAATTTGTACTTTGCTAACCAGGTGCTTCTTCTGTAGCTGAGTGATATAGCACATCAAATCAAATGACACTTTCGTGTAGGACACAGGTTCAATTCCTGTCAGAAGGACATATATTTTCTATGAAATTTCTCAGACATTCAAACCAGTAAATGTAATTAAACAGGCTGAATAATAAGAACAGCTTAATCCTATAGATTAAATCAAGAGTACAGTTAAAAATTTCCTGAAGGTTGCCAGACCTCTGAAGAAGACCAGTGAGCACAACAGCTGAAATTTGAAAATAGCAACAAAGATGGCATCATATGTCCAAATATAAGAAATATAAGTAAAAACTTGATATTTGGTCATTAGATTAGATTTGGGGAAGTGGGTTACACCCCCAACACTTGAAAACCTTTCTGCACACCCAATATGTGTGCATATATACAGTATACCTGTAAGAATTTTTATATTTTCTAATCAATAAAAATTATTTTTATAACTTGTTTCATGGTTTACTTTGAACTAATGTTTATGTTTCAAATTTGAACTCATAAGTAACATTCTTTTTACATTCTGCTGTTGATTTTTACATAAAATGCATTATATATAATCAGGCCTCTCAAATGAGTGTGTGTCCCATAACCCACTAGGTTCAGAGAGGCACCACATTTACTGCAGCCATAGCAGCAGTGGTGTGTCTGGGGTAAGACAGAGCCCATCCCTCTTTAGAGTCTTCACTCTCCTAGTCTGGTTGCTACACTAAGCGAGTCGAGTCTGCCCTGCTATTTAAACCATAGCTGGAGAAAGATTCATGCCTTTTCCAAGGGCATTATCATGAAATGAACAAAACAGAATCAAGTAGGAATTAAACTTATTCATAATTCACTTTCTTTGCCAATATCCATTATGCTAACTGCAACTTCTCTTGCATGTGTAGTTTAGTTTACTAGAATTTTTTTGCAATACGCTGAAATCCTCACTGTATTACTGAAGTTATTACTAACGCTTTTTGTTAAGATTTATAAAACTACATTTCACAAACCAATCAATGAAATTTGAAGAAGCTGATTTTGTAGTTTTTATGCATCCTAGTAAAACCGTACTTTGTACCCCCTTACCTGTTTGCACTTCTCCCAAAAATATAGTTTTAAACAGTTAATGTATGTCTATTTTAGAGGGTGTGATGAATGGATAGACTAATTGAAATTACAGAATTTTATATAGATAGATAGATAGATAGATAGATAGATAAAAGTCTGTCCTTGTTCTATACTAGTAAAATTTAGTATGAGTAGTTCAGTTAATTCTTTATACATGAGCAGGCATTTCAAAGGTGTAGTTTTTCTATACAAGTAAAATTTAGGTTATTCAAAATAGTAACTGCTATTAAATGTGCTTTGGTTTGGTCCCACAAGGTGCAAGTCTTTTCATGTATGCTTTCTGTATTACATCTATTGCTATTTCCATGTCAAATGTTCAGATGAGCTCCATTATTTAGTTCTACTAATTCAGATCTTTATAGCTAGGACTTGCAATGTTACATCCCTGAAGATGAAACACCCATATTTCCTTTGTATTCCATTGGTAAGGAATTCCTGTCAGACAGCTTTTAGGATAAGATTTGCTACTTTGTGGAACAAACTCCTGTGTCACTGCTCCCCTGAACACTACAATCTTAACATCTTAAGTAAAGGGTTAATTGCTATTTATCCTCATAATCTTAACTTCCTTATGCTCATATCATACCTCATTCTGTAATCCTGAGTGGTTCTTGAGCCTTTCATTCACTGAACTTTAGTATATAAAAAAAATCAAAATATAACTAAATGTAAAATTCCCAATTCTGATAGAAAATAAAAATCCTTCTGTCATGAGTGGTTCTTGAGCCTTTTATTCAGTGAACTTTAGAATATATAAAAAAATATTAATAAAATCATAACTACATAAACCTGACTTTGTTGTCTAAAAACCAGATAACTTTGTAGTTATAAACATTACCAACCAATCATTTTGGTAAAAATATTTGATCTCTGGGTTGTTAATCCATTGCTTTAACCACTAAATCTACAAGTGTTTCATATATGTATACAAAAGTCTGACATGCATGTAATGCAAAAGCCGAATAAATAAGCAACATTCAGTCTTGTTTGTCCTCAGTTGTAATTTACTTAAGTGAAATGGATATGAACAAAGCTTTCTCAGCCTCGCACTTTTACTGCTTTAAGAAACTCTTGTAATGCATGAAATTATCGTTTCCTTTAGACTACCCCTGGTCTCCAGTCTTTGACTCATTTCCTCTTCCCCTCTCTGAACTGCTCTCCTGCTGGGCTGAGCTAGGCTTTGGATCTGTTCAGGAATTTGTAAAGTTATCAATTATTCCTTATATATATATATATATATATATATATATATATATATATATATATATATATATATGTATGTGTGTGTGTGTGCCTTTCTCCAAACAGCATAAGAATCACTTACAAAAATAAGCTTTGATGCAGGCAAAATATATGTAATGTATATATAAATAAATGGGAGGAAAGAAAAAAAAAAGAAGGAAGAATGAATGAATGTATGAAAGGGGGTTGTCTATATCTATATATTATCCAAAGAAGCATACAGAGACACAATCTCCTATGAGCACTTGACTTCAGGAAATTGTATATCTGAACGAAAAGCATTAGCTGTGAAGAATGAGAAATATTTGCTCACACCAAATGACATCAATTTGCTATTACTGTCATTGTTGGTGTTATTTGAAAGTGTTACAATATTACAAATTATCATCATTATTATTAGCATTATTGTGTTCACTATTATTACAAATATTAACATTTTTATTATTAGGAATATCAATGATAATACTATTTTTTTTACTTTTCTTTTATATTCATAAACATGATTGTACTTATTTGTATTTATTCTAAGCAATTTCTTTTTTTTTCTTTTTTACTGGCTTATTTTCAATAGCAGTATAATTGTCAGAGTCATCAAATCAAGCCATATAATAATTATCAATGTGTATTTATATATTTCCTGTCACTTAACAAAACTGACTGAAATACAATGTGTGGCAGAAATACCTCCCATATGATAGTAAGACATTAGCTGGATGAAGATACCATTGTGACTAATGTCATACCATTATGGAGGAGGTATTTCTGGGATATATTTCTGCCACACCATGTACAAGCATGATAGTGAACAGTACTTAACATTCTGTAAATATATTTGTATATTTGCTGTGTCTGGTGCTAAAGAAATATTGTACTAATATAGTGTAAATTTCATAATGTGGTGTAAATTATCAGATCAGTTTAAGAAGGGTTTTGGACATGAGGAAAGGTTTCATGGAAATAATTACATTTTTGCAGTATATATTGTGTATTTGTGAATTTATTTTTCTGTAAATAGATGTCAAGAGCACAATAACAGGCTTTGTTTTTATTACAGTTCTCTCCCATTGCAAATTATGTTTCTCTTATGTTTTTGGCAATATGATTTTTTTTTTCAACAGGAATTCAATTTGCAAATCAAATGTAATTATCTCTATTTTAGAAAATTTCTCCAAGTAGTAGTTAAAATGCATATGATAAAATACTGTATCCAACAAACAAAAGATATATGAAAAAATTTTCTACCATACATTATGAGGTTATGATAAAAACAAGCTGTTTTTTTATGGCACATTATAAATAAGAGAAGGAATTTAACATTGCTATTAAGATTAACATAATACTTTGATGACAGCAGCAACAAATAGAAAGAAACAGGAAAATTTCATTAGAAATAAAGAAAACAGCACTAAGTAGCTACTTAATATCAGTTCTCCAATATGGCACTGAATCTGAGGCAACAGAGATGTGGTCTTTACAAACAAATATTGGGAATGCCATGATTTAGCATGTAAGTAACAACAAAGTTTTTAAGGAATATGCAAACAAAAAGGATGCTTATATTTAGAATCAGAAAGAGACAGCTGAAATTTGTGGGACACATAAGGAAGGAGGGCTTGAAGAATTTGATACTCACAGAACAAGAGGGAGTAACCTACCTAATGAGCTTGTGTAAATGGATAGCAGAAAAGTGGAAGGGAAAGATGGCACAAAAACACACCTTACTAAGAGCTTACAAGGGTCAGGTAGTCATGGAGAACCATAATCATCCAAATCCTGAAGGGATGCTACATATAGAAGATCAGCTTCAGCAATATTATTACTGTATGTTGTTATATGTCTTAAGATGCAGCACTGTGTGTAAAGGAGAGGCATATTTATTTTGTTATTGTCATTATCATCATTATTAGCAGCAGCAGCATTGTGACCAACAGCATCATCTGTTATTTTCCCAACATTATACTTTAAGAAGCTTATAATTTGCTTCTCTTTGATTTGTGATGAAATTGAATACCACAATCTGTTTCTCAATGCTATTTTCCTCTTTATTGTTCAGTTTACTGAAGCCAAGTCTCTGCTTGTATTCCATTCATGTGTACATGTATATAAGCCTACATGTGTGAGTAATGCCAAATTATTTTTTTTATTGCTCAGAGTTTGGTCCTTTTACTTTTATTTTTGTTCATGCTTCCTTCTTTCATTCATGATGGTTTATTTTTTTAAATATATTTCCAAGATGTTGGTATTTAGCATGACATTTCACTTCTATTTCCTTTCCATAATAGCTTCGGCTTTCTTTTGACATTATTTTAATCTTTACATTTTAGTTTTTCTTATATGTAGCATTTTTAGTATCAGCTTCTTGACTACATCCACCACTTCTATATAATATCCTGTACATTGTTACAAAATGATACACAGCTTTAGCATTTCAGATATTTAATACACCACCTGTTTAGTTTTTTTTTTTTTTTCTCTTTTGATTTATCTTTTTCTTTTAATAATGGTAAAGGTGAAATATAGCATTTTGGCATAGCAAGGAATATGAGGTAAAACTTAAGCAAAGTTCTCCATACAATAAAAAAGCCTATTTTAAAATTAACATTCTTAAGGGTCTCAGATATTCATTATTGTTTATATATTCTTCTATGCACCATGTCCCGCAAGAATGTGAATGATCATGGCTCTACACAACTTCCTATCCTTCATGACCCTTAGCAGCATTTCTCCCTTTGCCAAGCTTCTTGTCCACCCCTCTGCCATTCATTCACACAAGCTCATCAAGTACACAGCCTGGTGAACTTTACCTCAATACACCCTGTGAGGGCCAAATTCTCCAAATTCTCCCTCTTCATTATGTGTTCAAAAACCTCAGCTATCACTTTCTGATTTTGAGTATAAGTGTACTTGTTTCAATTTTTCTTGAGATATGCTTGCTGCTAATTCACTCTGTCCACAAAATTCTCAGCATCCTTCTGTAGAACTAAATTTCTAATAGAACTAATTTATTGAATGTATCAGATGAAGTAAAACACAGACTATTGTGTCATATTGCAACAAGCAAGTGCCAGAACTAATGATATTTAAGGCCTTAAGTGTAAATCTTTATTAAATAGATTGCTTACTAGAAATGATGTATATTTATGTACACAATATCTTCTTTAACTTTGTCAATAAAAAGCATTTAAAAGTTAATGAATTTATATGAGTGGAATATGTCCTCTTTAACTTTAATAATAAAATAAATTAATTTGTATGTATTTGCTACTTTCTGCAACTTCCCCTAAATTACAGTAGCTTATAATTAAATATCCTTCACTGATTATGCTTTTGGTTGTTCAACTGACAATATTTGGAGTGGAGGAGGAGGCTTAAATGGTCATTCTGGTTGAATGGATTTCAAAGCCATTTCATCCAATGAGACAATAGTCTAGTGAATTAAAGCATGGTTTCATGAATTAGGTGGTATACTAATTGTGAGTTCAATCCCTGGGCCGAGTAGTGTGTACTTGGACTCCATGGAAATAGGGCAAAAAATAACTGAGCAGTACTAAAAATAAGAACTAGATGAGATATCCCTAGACATGTGAAGTGGAACAAGAACAATCTACTCCCATCTGTTAAATAAAGTGTTCAGTTCGGAAGTCCATGTAGGCTACCTGAATTGACATGCATCTGATGTAGACCAGAGAGCACAATGGCTGAAACGTGATAACAACAAAGATGAAGACAATAGTCCACATGTAAATAACTTCATCCACATTCACCAATTACTTCTTCAATGTGCTGTATCCCTTCAGGATATAGGTGATTATGGCTCTTCACAACCGACTATTCCTTATAGTCCTTAGTAACATTTGTCCCTTTACCAAGCTTCCCACCTCACCATTTCACCAACCATTTACACAAGCTTGTTACTTGTTAGGTAGTTTTCTCAAGCCTTTTACCAATTCTACCTTTTTTCATTTTCCTGAAGACTTCTTTGTTGTTTATATATACTCCATCTATGATATTCTCAGCATCTTTCAGTAGAACCATATCTGTTCCCTCCAGTTTTTAACTCATCTGTGATGTGTACAAATTACAAAATAACATTGTTAACAGCTTTTTTAAAAAAAAGACTTAAAATATTTGCTAATTATTCTTTACTCTTTATCGTAAAGTAACACGTGCTGTATTATATTAGAATTTCATTATGTTCTCTATCTTGATAGGACATATATATATATATATATATATATATTAATCATTCCTCACAATCAAAGCAACAAAGCAAGGGGTTACTGAGTGTGAAAGGATATAAAATAAAGAAAAACATTATTAAGGAGCAAGAACAATAAAAGAACAGGAATTAAGATAACATATGATATTGCATTTCAATTTTTGAAGAGCAAACTTGAATGGAAAGCAAGAAGCGAAAAGTGTGAGAAAAGAAACTTAGCATAGAATTTATGGTTACATCTAACCATTTCAACTATATATGAGTTAACCTATTGATTACTGTTAAAATGGTCATGATGAATGACAGGAGTGATTTGAATGAAAGATGTGATAGATTATGAGGATAATCAAGACAGATTTGAAGAGTTAATCTGTGGTATTCAGGGAAGCATCCATGAAGGAATCTGTTCCACAAAGTACCAGTTCTTAAGGGGAAAAGCTGAGTAGAACTTTTATCTTAGATTTGAAATAAGGAGGTAATGAGGGTGAATTCAACTGTGGAAGTAGCATGGTAATTCCTAATTATAAAAATGGAGCTCAGCTGAACATTAGCCAAGGAAATTGTGATAGAGTAGCAATATGTTAAAAGAGTTGTGACAGGTAATGGAGATGTTACAAAAAGTTCAACTATCAAACCCATATATGAAAATAGTGTATGTAAAATATTAGCACGATAAAAGCAGGCATAAAAGATTAAAAGAATATTCATAACAAAAAAGAAACAATTCATAAGGTATAATAAAAAATACATATTACTATAAATTGGCAATACCAAAATATAAGGATTAAAAAAGACCTCTCAAAATTTTTTTTTTTTTAGTCACTGTGGTCAGATAAGGAATCAACCTGCTACTGGTAACATGTAACTCAGTACAATCTGCCATATGGATGGGTGGTTGTCATTTAAACCAGCTCTCTGACTATATCTGGGTTGAGGAGAGTGGCGTGTCACCTCACAGGATGAAAATCAAGAGCTTTCAAAGGGCAGGTGAACTTCTTATAGGAGCCAATGATCAACATATATTAGTTGACTCTCCCATTGAATTCGACGTATGAGGGTCAAGCAGATCAGTTCCTAGGAAACCGACAGCCCAACAACAGCACATGATTATAGTGGTGAAGGTTTCGTGCAGGACCAGCCACACTTTTTGAAGGACTGAATACAGAGACCTGGTGCACTATGTGCCACAAGGTCCCCAAACGACCATCCACAGGTTTTGAATTCAGAGTTGTCCTTCTCCTAGACCTGTTGCCATCCAAGGCTATAGAACCCAGCCTGTCCTGCTATTTACCCATAGCTGGAGGGAGAAGAGGAGGATTCACACCTTTCCCAAGAGTATTAGCACATAAGTGAATGTAATGGATTTGACTGGAATTCGAACTCGGCTCTGTGATTCCTCAATCCAAGCCTATCCATTACTCCACCGTGCCTCCTATATATATATATATATATATATATATATATATATATATATGGCTAGGAGGGGTCTTTGATGTACTTGGACTACATGAGTGTCTGAGCTGGGCATCAGGAAGAGCATCTGGCCTTGTAAAAACATGGTCTCAAATCAATATGACAAATGTTTTGTTAGACAGGACCAACCTTGCTTTGTGCAAGATTAATTCTAGTCTTGTCTCAAAGAATAAAAAACACAGCTATGTATGTATCTACACATTTTTGTCTTCAATTTTGACCTTTATTAGAGAAGGCTGATAAATCTATTTAGCAATTTTTTTAATCATTACAAATTTACAATATATAATATAGCATAATATATATATATATATATATATATATATATATATATATATATTACCCCTCTTTTTTGTTATAAATACCTTTTAATATGTTGGTTTTGATTACTCCAATAAAATTTTGTACTCCTGCAAAAATATGTAAAATATTCAAGATGAAATGCTGTATTTCTGCAAGGAATAAAAAGTTTCAGCTTTCCTTGTCATCAGGTGTTTGAACTGTAGTTCTTCTGATCTTTGGTTCAATAAATTAACTCTTAAGCTACAACACAGCAAATATTTCATGTGTAGTGGTGATTCGGAAATTGTAAACAGTGAAATAACCATTTCTCTTTATAAGACTCCAACACAGTGTAATTCATTTTCTCCCCATCCCTGTCACTTTACATCTTGCTATTAAAATCCTCCTATTAGGTCTCTTTGCCGAAACAGAACACATGGCTTTGACAGGAGTATTTTTGTACTGGATAATAATAAAATAAAAATGAGGTAAAATATTTAAAGAAAAATAGGGAGGAAAAAAAAAAAAAAGAAAAAAAAAGAAATTTCTATTAGTTTTGAGTGTCCTCAAATAACCTCCACTGAAGAGAAGTCTTTAATTCCCAAGATG
Organism: Acanthosepion pharaonis; assembly: GCA_903632075.3. Taxonomy (NCBI): domain Eukaryota; kingdom Metazoa; phylum Mollusca; class Cephalopoda; order Sepiida; family Sepiidae; genus Acanthosepion; species Acanthosepion pharaonis. Next base: position 767,474 of record CAHIKZ030000360.1, on the reverse strand, counting down.
TCAATTGGTAGTTCCATTCCCATTACAAAGTTCCCATTCCCTCTCCAACAAAACCTTTCCATCCTTTCTTAGAAATTCTATTTCTAGAATTTGAATCATTACTATCCACTGGTAGTACTTACTGTCTTAGTACTGCCTGGTAGTCATTACTATTTGCTGGTAGTAATAAACAACTGTATCAACCAAGCTATAAACATGAAAATCTGCACCAAAAGTTTAAAAATAAAGCATGATTTTTTAATTTTAATTTTGGCATGGCTGGATACATACATTAGATGATATAGCAAGATGAAACCTAACTTGCAGCATAGTTAACCTTGAGATGGCTTGAAATCCACCATTCATTGATGACAATCTCTTATTGTTTTTTTTTCCTTTTACTAAATCTCACCCAATACAGTGCTCAAGAGCCATCCAAAGTAAGATGTTACTGCATGAGGTATGTGATATGAATATAAGTAGTAAGGATTATGTTTGTCTATATTTCTGAGATGAGGTATTGTAACTATTTACACTACATACATTGTTCAGACTGTTGTTTCAGCTGTTGTATGTTTCAGCCCTCTTCCGATTTCAAACCAAACCCATTATTTAATCTACTGAAGTAGATTGTTCTAGTTCCACATGCCATGCCTTTTTTGGATATCTCAGTTTCAGTTATTTAAGGACAACAGTCCGAACAATGTAAATCGTGTAAAATGATTATATTGATATGGAGGATAGGTAACACTTGACGCTTGCCTTAAAAGGTTAAAATTGTAGCATTCAGGGAAAGCACACTTCCTCCTTATAAACTGGAATATGGAAGGAATGAGGGTGATTCAATTCCAGAATGCAGCACAACAAGTTTTAGCTGAAAGTATTTGAACTGGTGAAACTAAAGAATGGAACTTGTCAAAAACATTTGCCATGGAAATAATGATAGAGTAGTGATAAGCTTATGACATTTGTGGAAAATATATCACCCACAAGGCTGGAAAGTATGGCTGTGCAGCTCCAGCCCTAATATGGCAGCAATACTCCATTTCTGAGCTAATTTGACTTTTGTTATTACTATAAACGTTATTCTATGTTTAGTGGTACACATGTTGGAGTTTATATCCCAGTTTTTTTATTTTCTTAAGCAGTGAAACTAATAACAAGCAGGTCTAGATCAAGAAGTCCGACTAAAGAAAAATATGCCTACCAACAGGAAACAAACCTGTATTCCCTATTTCCATCAAAGAAACCACTCCTATAGCTGGAGTGTGCCCTTACTAATTAGGTTATGGGAAATCGTCATGCAAAAGCTCAATTAACCACTGATGTTTACATTTCAGGTATGAAAATAAAATGAGCAGATACAGATTTGAAAGATCTCAGGTGTGCACTCTTCAAGTAGGTAATTTTTAGGTGTGTACCCATATAGGTATTTATAAAGTTCAGGTTAGTTATGTAAGAAAACACAGGCACCTAATGAGGATCGTGTGTGTGTGTGTGTGTGTGTGTGTGTGTGTGTGTGTGTGTGTGCATGTATTCATGAGCTGGTGTTTGCAGAAACAAAAAACGAAAAAGAATTTAACAAATACTTATCAATAATACAGAAATGTTGTATGATATAAACTGTAAAAAACAAATTATTAGAAGCATTAACCATAATAAACAAACACGCATCAATAAAATTTCAGTCAAATCCATTACATTCATTTATGTGCTAATACCCTTGGGAAAGGCATGAATCCTCATCTTCCCACCCCAGCTATGAGTAAATAGCAGGACAGACAGGGTTTTATAGCCTTGGATGGGAACTGGTCTACCCTCAAACGTTTATACCCCACCTACATATTAATAGAATTATTGCCTTGCTTGGGGTGAAATAATTTTAGAAATTTTTTAAGAATGTGTTTTTTTTTTTTTTTTTTTTTTTTTTTAATACAATTCCTACTATTTAACACATAGCAGGGTGCAGAGTAAAGATAAAAAAATTAAAGTACACTTTATAAACAATGCATTTTGCATATGCAGTGTAAACAGTCATAACCACAATTAAAATCAAAAATAGAAGAAAATGATATCAAATGTAAAAAAATATTAGCAAATCAAGCAGTCATAAGAATGTTTTTTGTTGAGCAGTGAACCACCCACAGAAACAATCGTTAAATGTCACTCAACCAGAAAGCTAAATATCTGGATGAAATTGTCATCAGCAAGAGTTTATGTCCCTTTTGTTCATTGATGGAAATATTACAGATTAAAACTACTTGAATATGTCAAACCATTACTTTTTTTTTTCACAATTCTCCAGAAAGGCTTTGTCAGTACTGATCTTTCTGCAGTATAGTGCATCTGCACATTAATCCATGTATTGTCAGAATTTTTTCATAGAAAATTACCTAATTGATGGCTTGTGAGAGCATTACTGGTGATTTGGGGAGCAAGATCCCCTACTGCCACACCTCTAGAATTTTTGTAATTATTAAGAATGTTGCTTGCAACAGATAATCTGAAACTTATTCTTTTTAAATAGTAGGAACTGTACTTGGGGGGTGGGGTGGGGGAATAAAAAATCAAAAAAACAAAAAATCAAAAAAACCCTATTTGCATGTTTGAAGGAATATGACCTCTACTACATTTGGTCAGCTTTCATTCAGATGTGGTTTCAAATGAAGACCAATGTTCCATAGAGAACAAGAGGAACTAAAGATATATTAAATTGGTGAAATTTGGTCAGTAGTTATTCATTTATACAAAACTGTTTAAAGAACAATTAAAATTCTTTGCTAAGGATTGTTTTTATTTATTTTTTTCCATGCTGCAGACTATTTTTCTGATTGGTAGTACATATGTAAATATAAATTTCAAATATTTAAGTATTTTGCCTTTCATAAGCCAATATCAAAGAGCTTTTGTTTTTGGCAATATGTCAGTCTCATCATTTTCAAACCCATTACTTATTACAAAAAAGTCAAAACCTCCAATATGATCCCCACCAATGAAACAAAAAAAGAAAAAAAAAGAAAAGAAAACGTAAATAAATAAAATAAAAAATAAATCAAAACATGAAAAAAACCAATGTTGCTGATGAACTCACTTGCCCACCTAGAGGATCTCCTTTGGTTTCACAACTACTGCATTAGCACACCAATTAACTCTTCCAGCATCTTGTTTTCCAGTCAAATTTTATCTTAAAAAATTTAAATACAATAACAGTTGTTATCTTCTGTCTTAATTCCTACTTTTTTATTATTTTCTCTCCTTAATGTTTTCTTTTCCCCATACTCTCTCACACTCAGTAACCCTTTGTGTCTTAATGGCTTTATTACCTTTCTTGGGGTGAAAAAGAAAAAAAAAGCAATTTATCTGATATTAGTTCAATTAAATTACATATCACCAAGCAAGACAAAAATAATACAAATAAAAAAAAAAAAAACAATTAAAAATCTGAAAAATTCTTACTAACAAAAAAATATGATATCACATAAACTGTAAAAAAAAACAACTACAAATATGAGAAACATTGAACAAAGAAAAACACCCCAAAATCAATAAGATGTTATCAAATTTACAAACAAACATTGTTCATATATTTAATTACTAAAAAAACAATAATAATGACAAACTCTCAGGTGAAGATGCAAAGGCTAATTATTGGAAAATAATGGAACCAACATAACACACACAAAATCTCTTTGATAATACTCTTATGAAAGCTGAATATACACAGACACTGGACAATTATATTTAAATATGTACCAATAGTACTGAGAGATAGAATATATATAGGAATCAAAACTGCATGCTTTGTCCACACTGTGTACATCTACAAATGCTCTATTGCAAATATTTTGTTTAATATTTGCTTTATTTTAAGAAATGTGTTCATTATTTTAATAAAGACTGCTCAATATCAAGTATTCATAGATATAAAAAGTGTGGACACAGAAATCAACACATTCATTAATACTGGAAAAAATGATAGCTACTGGGTTTGAGAAACTTATTTTCCTGAAAAATTGTTTTAAGAGAAAGATTTTATGAATTCAACTTAAAGTAGTACTGGCTGTTCAGTCAATGAATGGCAAATATTTCCTTGTAGGGAAATGGCTAATATTACCTTAACTGTAAGGTAACTATCAATTCAACGCTTTAAACAATTATCAGGCTAATAATTCACCAGTTAAAATAAGAGACAAAAATAGATAATTTTGAAGTTCAGATTTTCACAGCTTCCAAAAGTAATATTTGTTTTATTTCTATTTAGAAACTTTTGATTCAAGCCAACATTATTTGATTACAAGAATAACAAAGAGGGAGTTTGTTTCTGCTTATTGGTTTTATCTTTCTTCCATTGTCTTTTATGCATTTTTTTTAGGGATTTCTCATTTTGCTCATGATATACACATAACACCTCCATTCTCTAGACTTTCTTGGTTTGTTTTAAATATCCCGCTTTGCATCTAGACTTCTGCCTATTATGCTCATTTCACTCCGAGCGGCTTTCATTATCCGGCTCCTTCCAATCTTTTCACATTCTCCCCACATAGCCGTTTTTTTCCTTTCCTTTTTGCTTTTTTCTTTTCTTTCTGTTCTATTCATTCTGTTTTTCTTCCTCTCCCTGACCTGCACTGTTTCCAGTCACTCCAATGTAGCCAGCAGCCATGCAGATATTTGCAGGAAGCACTCTGCTAAGAACTGTGACACTTGTTGGCATGATAAGGTTTCAAATGTCTCATGTGGGAAGCATTAAAAAAACATTTGCTCAGTGAAACTCTAATTTGAGACATTTCCATTAATCAGACTTGACTAAGTACAAAATAGTTGGATAATGGAGAAAAGTACGAAGAAGCCTGGTTCTTTTCTTTTTCTTTACCATTTTTTTTTTACCTTTCCTCTTTTCTTTCCTTACACTTCTGATGTTGTTTTTATGACAAAGGTATTCGTATTCTGTTAACAGCTTTGGTGAATTGGGAGAAAGCTAAGCAGCAACGGTGTTATCAATGTCTTAAGCCGAGTTGTTTTGCGAGACAGACTGTGGTTACATTTATAAAGTATTGCTCTGTAATGACATGCATGTATCCATTCCTTTGCAGCTCGCATCACTTGTTTTTCCTCTTCTCTGATACCACCAACTAACTGAAAATTTTCAAAGATCTATGCCATCACCGCAAGTTATGAACAGCCAGTCCAAACTTCTAAAATATAGTAATAAATTATAGCATCTTTTCTATTTATTAATAACTTTAATAAAAGACAGAAAATGTAGTAATGTTCCTTCTTGTATGTGTCAAGTCCTTTCAGGATGCAGAGGATCATGGTTCTCCACAACTTCCTGTCTTTTACTTTTGGCTAACTACCATTATTCTTTGTCCTTTTTCTCATCACAAGAGTTCATTAAAAAGATTTTCTTACTTTCTTGTGCCTGCAATATGTCCTGCAAATGCTAACATCTGTCCGCGTGCTTTCCCAGAAACTGTCTCTTTCCAAGTCTGCGTTTATGAAGTTATACTTCAAAAATCTTATTTAAATTATAGTGCACACATTATTAAGTAATCAGTTTCAGACAAAATAAAAACCATACTTTTTTGAAAATTATTAAGATACAATATCCCTACTGTATGGATATTAAGTTAAAATAAAATTTAATTAACAGAAAAAGATAAAAATCACAAAGCATTTAAAACAGATATTAAATTATTAATATGCAATATTTTAGCTTTTAAGCATATATAGTTATTAGCAACTTTATATTCTCGTAACACATTTTAAAATCTAGCTGAGCATTTTTCTGTTAAATATTTGTGTGTATTTAGTGTCTAATACTACTACTGCTACTATATCTGTTCAAATATTTAACAGAAACATCCATTTTAAACAAATTTTAATTCATGCAGTTTTTTAAGCCTACAGTTAAATCATGTAGAGAACACTGTTTTTTGGTCACCCAGTAAAATTAAGCTGCATCAAGCTTGGTAAGTATTTAGACAGAGGCTACTTATGTACAGGGGGTACTATAAGCAACACCCTCCAATCCAAAATATATTTCAGATTTAAATAACCCACAAAGAATTCATAAGTGATAAAAAAAAGATCAGATCAATATAAAAATTTGTAAAGTTTTTCTTCACAAACACTAAAACTTTCCTTGTCCCTATTTTCTTTAAGATTTCCTCATATTATTCTTGGACAAAAGCAGTGTTACATATATTGAGCATCTAACAAATTAAGCTTAGCTTGTGAAACCGATGTACTGACCACTATAATATAAAAAAAAAAACTAAAACTTAGTAAGTAGGAGATAAGATATTAATGACTTAAGTTCAATCTAAAGAATTTGATATCTCCAATTCATATTTTGCAGCCCGGGGTTATTTCTCTTGCTGACAATTCACATTCAGTGGTAAGTTGTCCATCCCTCTTTTCATTCCCTAAATTGTATACCAGTTATTACTTTTTATCTGATAGTTCCTGTTCAGAGAGTAATTGCAAAAAAAAAAAAAAAAAAAAACAAAAAAAACAAAAAAACCAGATTAAACTTATTTTTATATCTTAATTCTTTCAAAATATTTGATTGTTTCATGTTAGGAAAATTGATGACAACGTGGAAAAAATCTGTTGTGTGATGTGCTTCATCCTATTGGATTTCATTGGATTAACTTCATCATAACTATACATGTGTACAAAGGGGAGGGTGAATTATAAAAATGCAAACATTGGCTATAATTCTGTATAGATAAGAAATGTTAAAAATGTTGACACGCTGAAATTTTAAACTTTTTTTTTTTTTTTTTTTTTTTTAAATCACTTTTGATAATAGATCTACCAAAAATGGTGAAATGTAAGAATCTGGATGTAAATTTAATGATTAAAGCCATTTCTATATTCTTTCATCTTAGTAAAACAGAGACATCACTTTAGTCCAGTGATGTCCTAAAGGATGAAATGCATCACACAAAAATATTTTTCCAACTTTGTCATTAAATTTCCTAACTTTGTTCTGGTATATAAAAATTTATATATCCTATTCTCCCAAAAAATTGTTACTATTCATAATTACTGCATGTTCATCCACAAGTTTCAATTTGGGATAAAATATTATTGTCTGTGACAGGTTATAAGTCTGTTACTTGTAAACTTTATTATATTCCAATATTATGGTAATTGTTCTGATGAACTTTCTTCAGTGGTACCTAGACTTTATAAATTTAAGTGCAATATTAGATTGGCAGCAATGTCTCCTTATTTTATGGTTGAAATGGCTAGATGCAATTATAATTTTTATGCTAAAAGTTTCTTCTTTCACACTTCTCAATTGTGGAACTCACTTCTGATAACTTCTTTCTCGATCAACTTTGCATTTAAATTTTTGAAGATCAATACCAAGTGTTACTTATTGTTTTGTTAATTCCTGTTTTTTTTATTCCCTATTTCCACTATTCTCAGTAGTGTTTTTTTTTCTCCATATTCTGACACTCAGTAACCCTTTGTGACTTAGTGGCTCTGTTGTCTTGCTTGGGGTGAAATGATTAAAAAAAATAAAAATTATGTATATATGTATGTATGTGTTCACTTGATGTCTTCATAAGTGTGTATAGTACAATAGGAGACTAATATAGAACAAGTTGCTGAAAAGTCTCCTGAAACTAATTCCTGAAAATAGTCATAGAAGATTTAGCACCTAACCAATGCAATTGGGCTTAACTGGCGAAAAGAGTCTGATGTTTAAAAACCTGAAACTTTTAATGAAACCAGGCAAATATCTCAGAGCATTCAAAGAATCTATGTTAGGAATCAGCTCCTCTGTATATTTATGACATTTAAATATTGTAGGTTTTGAGTAAAATCCTTTTTGCAGGTGGGAGCAAGAAATGAATCTCTGACTTGGCTTACTATCAATTATAACAAGACTGAATGCATGGTTGTCAGCGAGAGAAATAACCCAGGCTGCAAGATATGAATTGGAGATGTCAAAATCAAGCAAGTACAGAAGTTTAAATACCCAAATATCCAGGAAGTGTTTTAACAGATAATGGTAATGTGACACCAAAAGTACATTAGAATAGCAAACTAGACCTCAAATCCAAGTAAAGTATTAACAAACAAAAAAATTCATTAGAAACAAAGAAAATTGCGCTGAACTGTTATGTAATATCAATCCTTTTATATGACCATATATTCAGGACAATTTCCACACAGATGAAGATATTTAAACTTCTGTACTTGCTTTATTTTGATATCTCCAATTCATATTTTGCAGCCTGGGTTATTTCTCTTGCTGACAATTCACATTCAGTGGTAAGTTGTCCATCCCTCTTTTCATTCCCTAAATTGTATACCAGTTATTACTTTTTATCTGATAGTTCCTGTTCAGAGAGTAATTGCAAAAAAAAAAACAGATTAAACTTATTTTTATATCTTAATTCTTTCACAACGAATAGGAAATAATATGCATACTACACACACACAAATTCAATACATTCCAACATGTATCAACAACTCCTTGATTATATTATAATATTTGTTCACCTACCAGGCAAGTCCTTTTAAATGAAACTATAGTAGTACTAGGGGGAACAATTACTGTATTAGTTTTTGTAATTTTATTGCTGCCTTGCTTTTGAATATTATCATTTTCCAAGATGGTGTTTATGCAGGGTTGTAAAACATTACAAAATGTGGAATATAATAACAAAATTAACTGGTATACATAAAATTATGCAATTTAATGTATGTCAGGATGAGCAGAATTTTGGCAATAAGTGTGCTTAATAGATATCCAGAGCAATAATTATTATCAAAAAATAAAAAACTTAAATAACTGCACTATCAACAGATTATATATATATACACACACACACACACAGTAGTGGAGTCTCCCATCAACTTCAATATATGTGGATTCAATAGTACCCATACCAATCATTTGATTGTAGCAATGATGACATGTGTGGAAACAACCACACTTTTTGAAAGAAATAATAACAGAAATGGTTCACACTGTACCAGGAAATACACACACACATATATATATATATATATATATATATATATATATATATATATATATATATATATATATATATATATATATATATAGCTCTCAATTATAGCATCACATCAACTCATGAATTCCTTCAAATTCTAAAACCTATACAACCAAATGAAGACATTTTAGCATAACTCAATGTTGAAAATTTCATTGATCAAACTATCAGCGTAATCCTTAAATCCATATCTAAAAATAATTTCATTCCACTTCCATCCATCAAACCAAATATCCTCAAAAAATTATTGCATGCCTGCACAACTGAAGTCCTTTTCTATGACCATAATGGCAATATCTACACCCAAACTAGTGACGTTAGTATGGGGAATCCTCTTGGCCAATGCTTCTCCAATTACTACATGTCCCATGAAGAAAATACAATATTTAAACAAATCACTAAACCCAAAATATATGTCTGCTATGTAGACAATATTTTTATTTTAGTGAATAACAAACAAGAAATTGATAATTTCAAAACCGTATTTAAAAAAAAAATGTCCTTAATTTGACCTATGAACTTAGTCAAAAAAATAAACTCCTATTCTTGGACATTCTCATAGAATTCAGTAGTAACACATTCACCACTTCATTATACAAAAAATGCACTAGCAGAAACTCTTGCCACCTTAATTTTAAGAGTGAGTACCCACTTAGATATCAAATAATAGTTATAAAAAATTTCCTAAAGTGAACACACAAGAATTCATCCTCTTGTCCCATTTTCCTTAAAGAACTCAATAATGTAACAGACACTAGTTAACAATGGTTTTCATAACTACCTCATCAAGCACCAGATTCGACTATTTCTTTCTAAAGTAACTAATAGTGATACTGAACATACAGACACAAACAATAACATTAACATCTACAAAAGCCAAATAGATATCAACCATAAGTATGACAAATTTTATCTTAGAAATATCGTAAAGAAATACATAAACCAAATTGGCTGAACAAGAAAATTAAATTATCTATTACAAAAAATTTAAAAGATCTAAATTTATCTTAAAAAATGACAACACACTTGCAAAATCAAAACTGCAAAGAACCAACATTATTTACGAGTTCAAATGTCCTTGAAGGAACTGTGATTGTGATCAAACAAAACTCATAAATAATTACATTGTCTTATCTAGACAACTTATGTTACACCTACCTGACCATAGCTCAATTAGGACTCATTTAAACACACAGAAACTTACTAAACTCCATCCAAAACATACTAGTAGAAAATACAAGTATAATAACCTCATCCACATGTAAAAAAAAAAAGATTAAAGATAATAGAAACCCTAATAAAAAAGGAAAAGCCAACATTCAATAACATTAACTATGAACATGGCCACAATTTGCTGACCATGTTTGAAAAATAAAACATTCCTATAACTTCTGACGCATACATAAAAACCTCACATTTAGTTAAAAATAGAAAATGAACAACAAAAAGATCACCCTTGATAATGGCTAATCTTTAATGAAACATGTATAAAAGAGGGATTGCTACCCAAATACACAATTATCAGATAGATAGATAGATGAAATGGAACAGTTTTCATGTGATATGTTTCATCATTTTGAACTAGAGTGATATTTATGTTGATGCAACTACACATGCACATGAAAGAGAGGGAATGCTGAGAATTTAGAATTTAATTTTTTTTGTGGGGTGGGTATATAGTCTAGCCAATCTCATTTTGTTCCTTTTTCTTTTTGTCCAGGTTTCCATCACTTTTATAATTAATCTTAATATATAAAAATTTATATATCATTTTGTGATATGAAATAAACCAGTATGATTGTCAGGTATATTAGAACACTTAATCAATGTTATAGTATTTATAAAAAAATTAGATTGGACTGAAAATAGCCATGTAAGTTACAATGACTACCTGAATTATAAATCAGTTTTACAAGTACATTGCTAGCAAGAGATGGCATGTGTTATGAAATGTTCAACCACTATCTTGATCAAAATTCTTTAGCCTGAACTTAAGCCATCAATATCTATAACAACATGGCTGGTTAAAGAAGCAATGTCTTCTTGAGGTAAGCTGTAACTCTCATCTCCATTCAACAGCAAGATAATAACTGCATATCAAACTGGAGCCAGAGCTTGTTCATCATTGTCTTTGTGTAAGAACAATACAAATTTGTGCTGAAAGATACATAGATAGATAGAAAGAGAGATAGAAAGTATGTATCAGGACAAGTTAGATGCTAAAATTGATGTGCTTAATGTGCTTCTTGAATTGGATATATTGTATAGAAAGGCAAGTGATCTTAAGTTGGGAGATTACTTGTGTATGTAATAAGTTGGTTGATGCTTAGCTTGACACAGTGGGCAATGAGAAGATAAAGATTTCTCTGAAGTAGACAGAGAGAGAGAGAGAGAGCTTAGCAAGTTGGGAGAAAAAGACAGAAAGGAACAAGTTGGAATAAGGAAAACATTTGAAAGAGAGAAAGCAGTAAGAAAAAATATTTTGAGAAAGAAGGAATAAAATGAAAATATCGAGGCTAAATGGAGAAAAATAAAAGAGAGATGGTAGGGGATTATAACCAAGGAAACAAAGTTAGAGAAATAGAGAGAAAAAAAAAGAGAGAGGGACAGAAACAGAGAGTAGAAAAGAGAGAGAGAGAAAGGGGGATAGAGGCTAAAAGAGAAGTGTGGAAAAAGGAACGGGAGTGAGAGAGAAAAAGAAAGACATGAAAATGAAGAATAGATGAAAGAAAGAAATAAGGAAAGTAAAATTATCTTTAGAAAACAGAGTTTTAAAAAGAGAATGAATAACAGAATTGAGGAAAAAAAGGAAGCCAAAAAGGAAAAGAGAGGGAAAGTAGACTGAAAAGGAAATGAGAGGGAAAGTCAACTGAAAAAGAAAAGAGAGCCAAAGAGAAAAAGAAAATGGATAAAAGAGAAAGATTAAAAAGAAAGAAAAGAAAATGAAATAAACTCTGAGATGAAAAGCAAGAAATAGTTGGGAATAAGAAATGGCAGGAGATTATGGTGGCACTGAGGTAGAGTTGGGGATAAAGATTGAGCCCCCAAGTTAAAAGTGTGAGTGTGCACTGTGTGTCTATTCGGATCAGGAACTGATTAAAGAGACGGGGCATTTGCCTGCAGGGACCCAAGCTGAGAGGATGAAGCAGAAGGAGGAGATGAGGTAAGAGAACCCATCAGATTATGGGGTGGAGGATGGGAAAGAATAATGTCATTTACTGAAGGTTGTAAATAGGCGAAGAGAAGCCCATGGCCTAGATACTCAATTGCGTTGCTCCAGGTCAGCATCTCATTACGTCCATTCTCGATAAGGATCAGCAGGGAGAGTTGGAGATGAGCAAGAAAAGTGATTTCTCATGAAAAATGCTCACCTTCTCTTCATCTATCTTTACCTAGCTGACTTTTTCATTTTTTTTTTCCTTTTTCATCTACTTATTCTCAGTTTTCCCCACTTCCACACTGTCATTCCATCATCGATGAGGATTCATGTTTACGGCAATAAAACCCAAGTTACAAGGTTTCAAGCTTAACACTTGCCTGCTTCAGAAGAATTTGTTTTGCAATATAGGAGCAAAGAAAAATCTTCTCATAATGTAGAGTAAAAAGTGAAAGAAAAGAATATCTCTTTGGATTTCAGAGGTTGAAAAGGTCTCCAGTTCAATTTGTGGGGAAGTTTGGCTTATTACTTTTTAGATGCAAATCACTAAATTCATTTTGGATTCATAACAGAAAAACTATTTGGCAGCAAACAAGAAAAAAAATCTATAAGTATTACTACTAATGATGTGTCAATTTTAAAAAAAGTTTGTAACACTACATCATTGTTAAGATATAATGCTCATGAAAAACTTTGATAGGATAATACTTTGAATTTAGTGTTTTTATTTAAGTATTATGATGGAAACTTGCATTTTCTGAAGAGGATCGCCATTATGCTGAACAAAAATAACTTATTATAAAATATAATTTATCAATCTATATCTATTTATCGACAATAGAAAGGTTTATTTTTATACAATGAAATTTTTTTTCTGTCTGAATTTCTGGAAGGAGGAGTTATCATTATTTACACTAGTTATAGGGACTATTGTCCTCATCTTTGCTATTATTATTACGTTTCAACTGTTGTGTCCTCCAGCCTTCTTCAGCTGCTTATTGATCCTGGTAACCTTCAAGGAATTTCAAACTGATCTCTTTGCTTAATTTACAGGGATTGCTTGTCCATGTCTAGGCATATCTCATTTTGTTTTTATTTAGTATGGCTCAGTTATTGCTCACCCTGTTTTCCCTGAGTTTAAATCTACACTGCCCATGCCAGGGACTGATCTCACTATCATTGTCAACAAATTCGTGAACCACAGGACATTAGCCTGGTGGATTAAAGTATTGGTTTGTGAATTTGGTGAAAATAATTGGGAGTTCAAATCCAAGGTGGAGTAGTGCAAACTTAGACTCAGTGGAAAGAGGGCAAGCAAAAACTGAACAGTATTAAATAAGAACAAGAAATCTCTAGAAACAGAAGAAAAACAATCTAACCCCATGGATTAAATCAGCAGTTCAACTTGAAATTCCCTAAATGGTAATGGTACTATTAGCCATTTCCCTATAAGGAAACATTTGAAATTCATTGACAAGAGCAGCCAGTACTACTTTTAGTTAAAATTTATAAAATTTTTCTCTTAAAATAATTTTTTAGGAAAATAGGTTTTTCAAGTCCGGTAGCTGTTGTTGCTCTTTCCAGTATTGAAGGTTTCCTTCTTAACCTTTTGTTTGAAGTAGTATGGAATGTCAATATCTTGATTATGTCACTTTCTCTTTGAGTTACATGTGATATCTATTTTAGTTGTTGCCATTGTTGAAAATCATCAATTATCAAGTGATGTGGTTTCTGTTATTGGTACAGTTCTTCGCGTTTCTTTAGTGCCAATCCACAAGGTTCAAAGAAAGATGGTCCTATAGGCTTCATTTACTTGAAACCATTTTTAATCACTGATCTGAGAAAGTAATTGTACAGTTTATATACAGTTGATAACACATGTAACTCAAAGGGAAAATAATGAAAATCAAGACGTTAACATTCTACACTACTTCAAACAAAAGATTAGGAAAGAAACCTCCAATACTAGAAAGTGCAATAGCAACTAGTGGACTTGAGAAATTCATCTTCTTGAAAAATTGCTTATTGGAAAGATTTTATTAATTTCAAGTGAAAGTATCACTGCCTGCTTAGTCAATGAATGCTGAATGTTTCCATACAAGGAAATGATTCCATATAAGCTAATATTAAAAAAAATCAAAACCCTTTCTATGAAAAAGATTATTTCTTCAAGTAGAATACTTTGCTAAAGGGAAATTTGAGTCTGTAGGAGATCTTCAAGATTACAGTTCCTATGTTTTTGCATCTGTTAAATGTCCAAAACAACAAGAGCAGGGAAAAAGTCTGTATTGTAAATCCAATCTCACAAACCCAAGAAATAGCAAGAAATAATTTATTCAAAAATCAGAATCACAAGTTCAATGTCAAAAGTCCAAGAAGCAAAAAAGTAAATTAAAAAAATAAAAAGGGTGGGGAGGTGTATCCAACATATGGATCATAATACAGCAAAATCACTTTCACTAACAAACAAAAAAAACCCCAAAAACAACACTCCCTTGTCAAGGAAAGTAATGGCTTTTATTGAGGAGGTAAATTTTACAATTGCTGGGGATAGTCAGGGAGGATAAAAAAAAAATATATCTTACCACATGTGAGGTATAATTTAGGCAGTAATTATCTAGGATTTTTTTTTTCTTTTTCCCTCATTTCCAAAATATTATATTTTCCTTGAGTTTATACAGGGTGTGATGGATAAATTGTAATTTGAATTACGAAAAAATCAAAATAACACTGACATGACATTTTAACAGATATATTTACCAAAATTACGCAAAAATATCTTGAAATACTACAGAGTAAATTTATTCAATAAAAAATTGCCATTGGCTTCAACCATGGTCTCCAGATGACTTTGGAATCTCCTGCATCTCTTCTGGACAGTCTCCTTGTTTAAGTTGATGAAATGCTGCCATAATCATTGACTTCAGTTCATCTTTGGTATTACAAGGAGTTTTGTTGGTCTTTTGCTCGGCTGTGCCCCTCACATAATAATCAAGGGAGTTGCAGTCTGGGGAATTAGGTGGCCAGATATAAGGGGTGATGTTGTTGCACAAATTGTCTAACAACCATGACTGGGTTCTGCTTGTGTTTTGAGTTTTCCAAGCTGCCATACCTTTGTAATCACCATTAGACACATCCAACTCTTTTCAAACCCTCTAAACTGCCCTCAGATTGACAACCAAACACTGAAATGTTCATATTGGAGCTTCCAGCACAACTGCAAGAAGTACAGCATGCCGGTTCCAAATTTCTGGCAGAGTGAATTGTATCATGATGGTTCTTTACTCAGAGACGGTACTCAACTGACCCTACTATACTGTGTATTCAACAAAATCAAAAATAAAGTGCATGCCTGAAATTAAAAATATAAAATAGCGACAATTTACCCATTGCACAAAGTAATTGAATTTTAAAACTGGATAACGGAAATTATAAACCCTATTGACAAGAAGAAAAAATGTGATGTATTTAACACTTCTACATCTTTATTAAATTTATATTGTATGATGTTGATGTATATATACATTTTCAAGATACTGAAATGTCGCTACCTAGCAAGTTATAATTTCTGAACCAGCATAGACCCATTTTATTATTTTATTATTATCATGTTAAGTGAGTCATTTAGCTCAATCTGTACTGCAGAGTATCCAATTGAAACAAAAATAGCAATGTCCATGACAAATTATCATCAGCATCTTTATAGTCATGTATTTCAGTAAATGGCAATATCCTATTTTTCCCAAAATGGGCCAATACAGTCAGGTAACACTGCTATAACAAAAGAGACATGAAAATTTCATCTTCAGTCTCATATGATTTTGAAGTATTCATTTTAAAAATAATTTGGCCCTTTAATTAATACTGGTAATTAATTTGCATTTTGGCTTATGCCTTATAGCATTGCTGAGTATGACCCATCATTGGTTATTTTTCTAAATCAAGCTGGTGCTGTCTTTGTTTAATTATTTAATATAGACTTGCTTTTGTTTCTTTCTCCCTTCATTCTTCAGGCTTGCAGTACCAATCTTCTATGTGCAAAAATGTCAATTATCAATGTATGTGCTCATATAAAATTCCAGAGATTTAAAAAAAAAAAAAATGATTCTTTCACCTGGTGAACGTGGAAACACTTTAAGGCTTGAATTTTGGATATGACTGATACTGTAAATTTAGATTAACCTAATCCTTTTACTTTCCTTACACTTCAGGTATCTTCAGGTTTTGCTTTCTGTGATTTCCATGAAAAATTCTTTGGAGGTTCCTTTTAATTGATTGATGGATTTGTTTATATATATATATATATATATATATATATATATATATATATATATATATATATATATACACACACACACACACACACACACAGATTAACCCCTTGTGGACAAAACATTTTAGATTGTAAGAATAGTCCTTTTCCTTTTGGCAACTAAATATTACATAATAATTTTTTTTTTTTGAGAATAACAGTGATTCTTCTGATTACAAGTCCTACTATTTAGCATAAAGCTGGTGGATGTGGGAGATAAGTTTCTTTTGAAAGGATTTTGAATTGTTTTCCATAGCTGAATCAATTGAGGTAGGCATAAAATTTATACTATTATTAAAGGAAACTTGACAGTTTTAACAGAAATAGACATTTTATAACAGAAAAATAAATTTAACTTGTGCATTTTTAGATTGACAACATTATTTTCAGAATATATTATTTTGTTTGATATTAGAATTTACAGACAGATGCAATTCTTGTCATTTATTTGGTAACAGGAAAAACGGGATAGAAATTAAAAATTGATAAACTGGGGAGTCTTATTTAGTCTAAGTAAATAAGAATTCTCTTTTTTGGTAAAAGTTTTTGTACTGTCAAAAAAAACAAACATTATGACCAGAAATAATTATTACAAGTTTTACAATTTTTGGTGTATTTGTTGTTTACATTGCTGTTATTTTTTACCAGCATCATAATAATAATAATAATAATAGCTAAAACACATTGACAAAGTGGGTGGTTGTGTTAATAACTCAATCCTATAAAATTGTAGCCTCAAATGCACCAGGATATTCACAATCCACTTTTTTCAAATCTAAACAACAATGCAGTTCATATATCAGCATATATATATTAGTCATGAATCAATGATAATTTATTTCTGAAATAAATGCAAAAATTGGTAATGAAATGACTTTTCAGACTATCCTACTAAGGTAAGATATCATTTTCTGAATATAAACACAAAAGCCAATTAAGTTAGAGAAAGGTAAATAGTCACAGAAGAAAGTTGTTTTTTTAAAATCATTTCACTCCAAGCAAGGTGATAAAGCTACTAAGATGCAAGAGGTTAATGAAAATGAAAGAAAATGGTAAGCATTAGTGAGAAAGGACAATAAAAGAACAGGTTTCAGAAAGACAGAAAATGACAATTGATGTTAACTATGATTTTCAAAAATTTAAAGGTAAGAAAACAGGAATCTGGAAGAGAGATCCACAGTTGAGAAGTGCCAAACAAGAAACTGTTAGAATAGAACTTGTGCTTATATCTAACTATTTAACAATAAAGGGAAAGAAAAAATTTCCTTTTGAGATTTTTTTTTAAATACATCTGTTCCTCCAGAACTGATACGCTATACATAACAATACAAAGTGTCTACCCAAGTCAAATTTTACATGAATATAATATTCTTTGAACAAACATTGGTGTTTATGGTCCTTTAGAACTTCTACTTTGTATTATGTCTGTCAGCAGTAAATTTTATATTAAAAAATTCCTATATTTTTGTAATGCATTTTAAAATGTGAGCATTCCTTCAATTTCTTTTTTCTATTTACTTTCAATGTATGGAATTACTCAATGTTGTCACCTTATTAAGGTAAAGTTTATTTTAATGATATCTTTTTTTTAAAATGAGCGAATGTATACTAAAAGATTCTAAAGATTTATCTATTCATAAAGTTGCTTTTTGGTAGTGGGAAAGAGAATCATTTTTCTCAGAGACTAAACCAAAAAAAAAGGATCCTGCAGCTCATAAAAAGCTACAGGTTTACCTATGAAGCATTTCCCACAAATGTTTAATGATATACTTGAATAATGTTGCCTTTATACACAAACATTTTGCAATGCTTACATCGTGTACAGTAATGATTTTCTTCAAATTTTTTTTAGTCTATTTTGTATATTTTCACCTTATATCCAGATAATTGTTAGTCATTGTTACTTGTCTAATCTGTTGGAAGTTATCAACACCTCAACTGATGAGAAAGATTTGAGAAGACTCATGAAATAATCAAGGTGAATATTTTACCAACCAAAGAAACGAGGGAGGGAAAGTATTATATAGTAATGATTATCAAAAAATGATTCCTCACTTTGTGTTATTTTTTATTGATTTATATATAATGTTTTTTTTTTTGGCTGGGAATAGATAATTTTTTTTCTTTTCTATTTATGAGACCTCTGATGTATTTTATGATATTCATGAGAGTCATCACAATATTGTTCAATCCATTGAATATTTTATACAATAAATCTTGGAAGGATAAGTCTGTCAGACACCAGAAGATGCTCATGAATTATTCAAGTCTTTGGTTTCATGATGCCCTTCTCATTGCCTCTTGACATTTTCACAAACCTTTTCATTTTCAAGACACATTGAATTCACAAGTACATTATCTAGCTTACCCATATTTTTATCATAATCATTATTATTATTGTTATCATTTTATTTACACTAGAGCTGGTAATATAAAATTATTCTAATGAGAAGAGGGACACGCCTGGTAGCTTAGTGGCTTAATATAAACAATAAATAAAAACAATAGTTCAAGAGACTTTCAGTTCCAATGTGCCATTAATGGTGTTTATACAGCTTTCATTTATTTACAGTTTTTTATCAAATTTGAATTTCTAGCATTAACATATATAAGGACAAAGTTGTTTATTTTTCAAGGAAAGTCAGTATTCAAATTATTTTATAACCATTTAGCACTTTCAATTTAAGAAAATTTTGTTAATATATAGCAAAAATATTTCTTAGTTTGATAATGCAATGTTGACAAAACATGAAAATATCTCTGTAGCCATAGTGTAGAAGTTTATCTCATATATTTCTAAAGAATTAATGCATTTTATTTTTAATCCAATATCATCTATTGCTCCAAACATTATTTATAGTGGATACTAATGTTTGAGTAGATTCCATTTTTTTTTTTTTTTAAAACAGTATAAATTATGTTTACCTGCCTGCATATTCAAGAGAGTTAAAGAAAATGTGCTCTCCAGCAAAGTTCAAAACTCAATCTACCTTTGTAGGAGAAACCACCACCTGATCTGGCATGCTTTAGACCATTCAACCATAAATTATCATTGATTCATGACTAATATATATGTATGATTTAATGGTATAAATGATGTAGTTATAGAAATCAACATTGCCTGGTGAGTGATAATTTCATACCTTAAGCATCGTCGGGTCTGATGATGCTTAAGGTATAAAACTGACAGTCACCTTGCAGTGTTGATTTTCATGTCCAAATTATATAAAGAAGTTTACTGTAATACTGCAGTAGATGCAAGCATGTGCCAGAAAAGGTTTACAAAAAAAAAAAAAAATAGAGAGCAACAAGTCCTACAAAAATTTATTATTGGCAGACACAATCTTAACATAAGATATTCAAAGACACTGCTGATGGCAGACAAAGAAAGAAAATTGCAATTACTTTTAGAAAAGGAATACAAAAAGAAAGGACAAAACATCAACTGCAAGAAGACAAAATGTATGATCTTTAGCAAGAAAGACAGACAAAGATACCAGCTATGAATTGGAAACTTGTTCCAGACACCTTTGGATGATCACTTGTTTTGTTCCATGCCACACACCTTATCTGGTCAGCAGTTCAAAGCCAAGATATTGATAGATTCCTTGTAGAACTCAAGGAATCAAATTCAGAATTTTGTTTTATGATGAAATACACAATTTACCTGAAAAGGGTGGTGCAATTTCACCAAATGTTAGAAAAATATTTTTTCTTGGCTGAATAATAATGTTAGGAGTTTAAAGAATTTATCAAAAGAATAAGAGGAACTTTTGTATTTACTGAGTAATATTTGGCCATTAGAGGCTATAAAAGAAATAAAACAAAAATTTCTCTTTGTTTTGTTTCAATAATAGGCAGAGAGTAAATCATTTCTGGTATTTCTTTCTTTATAAGGTTTATCTTTTCTTTTCTGTTCAATGCTTAATTGCTATGTTAAATATAGGTAAACAAAATTAAGAAAATGGCTACAATGTAAGACAATGACAGAAAAACTAAGCAAACCTTCAGTCATGTCAGACCATACATCTTGTTATTCAATGAATTCTCATTAACAAGTTTTGCCAATTCTGAAAAGAATCAATGAAACTGTAACCTTCTATTTTTCTCATAAGAAACACTATTATTTTTCTCTCAATGTATCTTTCCATAAATCCATACTTATTGACTAACAGAAAAAAAAACTTACCTTGCATAGATAGATAGATAGATAGATAATGTATATAAATGTATACAAGATAAATTCGAATAATGGCAAAAATCACACTGAACTGATTATATGTACAAATAAATATGAATGAATATTTTTCCTATCATGTGCCTGCACAAGTGTGTATATATTCCAAAACACTTGCTTATGGAATTATAAGCAAATTTGTACTATGGCTGCTTAATAGTAAACAAGTCTTATAAGTTATTGTTTCTGACTATTTTTTTATTGTGTTTTCTTGCACAAGACTTGATGAAATTTAGTAAATCATGCATTCACACACACATGATAAAATATAGTTTTAAGTTATGCTATATTTATGAGTAAAAGTGCTCAATATCAGGGATAGAGTGTATGTAAATATAAAAGTCAACACTGAGTGAAATCTTCAACCTGAAGATTGTCTCCAAGCCTGAAACAGACTGTCGTCACTTGGTGTCCACTTTTATATATATATATATATATATATATATATAAGGATTGTATTTTGCAAGAAAAGTTCAGTGTATTTCTGGAAATTAACATTTTTAAGACTAGCAGTTTTTGTAATTAAAGTGCTCAATACCAAGTGATTAATAGTAACAAAAGAATTTTTTTTTTAAATACGTGTTCATTTATCATGCCTCTATTAAGAGTTTCAGAGATTACATCCACTCATCAGGAGACTTAATTGTAAAAATTAAGATTATTTGAATTTGTTCTGCCTTAAAAATGTTATGATATGATGTAAACTTATGCTGGTAGATGGATATAATCTTTATGTGTCTACTCAAAGATAGGTGAACATTTTATTTATTACTACATATATTTATATAAATGCATAATTAGGTTTCATGATAAGCATGTAAATTCATACCAACAAACCCAAACATACATTAATCTTTATGTGTAGTAAGCCATAGAAATTATATTGTGTGAGTGCGTGTGGGCCCATATACACATCTATCATTAAATGTGTATGTGCATATATATATATGTGTGTGTGTGTGTGTGTGTGTGTGTGTGTGTGTGCTAGTATGTGTATATAAAATAAATAAGCCTTTTCTTATTTTGTAGTGCATATTATAAATGTTAACAGTTTCTAATGTGACAGCACAAAAGGGGTACAGTGATTGATCCAACTACCTTTATTTTTACCTTCATTCATTCCCTCAAGCTGGAACCACAGGAGAGGGATATTAATAAATTATCTACATAAAGGCTGATACAAATCACTTGTAATCTGTATGTTTGGCAAATTTCTGAAGTGATAAATGGACATATTGATTGGGTAAACTGGAGATATTTACTTGCTAGATGTTATTTAAATGATTCAAACACAAACTATACAATATCTTTACAATTTTTCAAATGAAAGAGAAATTCACACAATAATAATAATAAAAGAATATTATATTGTTTGCAGATCAAGAATAAAGACAGTTCCAATAGAACTGTAAACAACCAGGTATTTGTATTCAACTATGATTCTTTCTAGTTTCTTATCTTCCTTCCTGTTTTTCTTTCCTTTTTCCTTGGTTCTAACTTTACTTTCTTTTCTCTTTTGCCTCATTTTCATTTTTATGTTTTGTTCACCTCTTTGCTTTTTTCTCCATTTCTTTGTCCTGCTTTTTCATTTTTTTCCATTTTCTCTCCTTCAATAGGTTTCATTCTCTTCCCATTTTGTCAGCTGACATCTCTCTTTTTATAACCTACCTATTTTACTATTCATAAAGGGAGTCTGCGATCAAATTAAGATCTGTTAAAATTTCTCTTTCTCTTTGTTACTTTAACTATTCTTTCTCACATTCAGAGAACCAAGTTTATATCCCAGTCAGGTTTGTTATATTCATTTACATGCAAATACTCTTGGGAAATATATGAATCCATCTCCTCCTCCAGCTATGGACTAAATAATAAAACTTGTATATGAAAAAAAAATTATTTAAAAAAAAAAAAAAAAAAAAAAAAAAAAGTAAAATAATTGTTAATGCAATATTCACTTGCAAAAAAAAAAAAAAAAAAAAAATTTTTACAATCCAAAATATGTTTTGAATTTAAATAACCCAGAAAGGGTTGATAAGCCATAAAAATATAAAATCAATTCTATCTCTCCCACATACATTCTTTTTCTCTAAGAGATGGTGAGATGGTTTTCCAACTTAGAAAATAAAATGGGCAAGCCAAGTTCAAATTCTAGTAGAGATTGTTTGATATCACTTTCACAATTATACTCTTTAAACATACTCTGCTCTCTTCTGTTAATTATCTGAACCATAATTCTATCATTGATCCAGCACACCAGCAGACAGAAAAAGTTGAATGAATAGATACACACTTCCCAAGTTACCTTTACTACAAACAACAAAATAGCTGCTATATCCATTTTCAATCTTGATATGAAAACACTTTTAATGCTCTTCATTGATCTTCTGCTCAGTTCTTTTCCCAATGCCCTTTCACTTAATATTTTCCCAGTTTCTTTCCTATTCTCTTCTCATTAATATTTGACATAATTATTTTCTCATGAGGTCTTTCTCCTTATTTCTCTCTATTATTGTATTCACTTCCTTTCCCCTCCAAACCCACATCATCTTAGAAGCTGGTATGAAATATCTATTTTTTTATCTTTCGATCTTGGTCTTCCAATATCTCTTACTGTGTTTTTTCTCCCCTTTCTATAGAACCCCCCACTCTTACTCCCTTCTTACACGGTTTCCCCCATTCATTATGAAATGCTTCTTTCCTTGTAATCATCTTCTCAATTTGCCCACCAAACAGTCATGTGTACCATGTTCTCCTGTAAGCAACAACATAAACGCTAAATCTTTTCTCAGTCTTCTGCTGTGAATGACAAGAGAAATCCAGAAAGGAAGTCCAAGAAAATGCTATACAACAATAGAAGCCAATTCATGAAACAATAAAAAAAATTATTTATTTATGGTTAATTAGACAGATGAAAATATATGTAATAATGAGAACCAAAGCGAAGCATTTTATTATGGCTGCTGATGGCTTGTAAAAAAGTTTTATTCTACATTTAATATCAAATGCACAATAGAAACAACAGTTACTTGGCATTTAGAAGTGAGTGATTATTAGCAGACCTATTACTGTATTACAATTTATGTGTAATGAATTCACAGGCACAGCCACTCTCATGCATGCTAACAAGTATAATGATGCATTTATGTATGGATCTAACTCAATTCCTAAAGTAGACTTATTGTTGGTATAATTATATATTATAAACACACACATATGTACATTATGTGAATATATATATATATATATATATATATATATATATATATGTGTGTGTGTGTGTGTGTATCTGTTCACTTATCTGTATAAAGAGTTTTCCTAAATTGCATCCACTCTTCAGAAGACTTGATGGTGAATTCTTGATTTATCATCAGGTCTCCTGAAGAGTGAATATAATCCTATGAAACAGAGTAGAGACAAGTGTAAGACAAGTGAACAAGTATTGTTATTATCTATCTCTTGATAATGAGCACTATAAGAAATGCAATCTTTGCTATTGTTCCTGTATATATATATCTCAACATGTATCCATTTTACTCAATATAGATTTTATTGGTGAATATCTATGTGTGTATTCTTCTACAGAGGGAAGAGTAAACAAAGTATATCCTTGTCAAGATAATCAAGGAGGCAAAAATGGCACATTTATAGTGGGTACAATACATAAATTATCACCATTTTACATTTTTAATTTTATTATTGATTTTGTTGACTGCACAGAAAAGTGAAGTCAGTTGGGCACCGTCTGTGAGGAAAGAAGCACCATGATGCAATTCACTCTGCCATAAATTTTAAAACAGCATGCCATACTGCTTGGTGCTCATACTGTAAGCTCCAATACAAACATTTCAGAGTGTTTGAGTGTCAATCTGAAGACAGTGTAGAGTATTCATAAAGAGTTGGAGGAGTTTAATGGTGATTACGAAGGTACAGCAGCTTGAAAAACTCACTCTGATCATTAAGAAAAGGACACCCCCATTTGTTGGTGAGGACCTCAGACTCAACATGGAGGCCTACATCAAGTGTTTTGAGGATGTAGTGCTGCCTAGGGTCAAGACGCTGGCTGCTGGAAGGTCCTGTGTCTGGCAATAGGACTCTGCACCATACCACACAAGCAGGAGAACCTAGTCATGGCTGTCAAACAATTTCTACAACCACATCAACCCTTACATCTGGCCACCTAACTTCCCAACTGTAACCCCCTTGATTATGTGAGGGTCACAGCTGAGCAAAAGATTAACTCCTTGTAACATCAAAGATGAACTGAAGGATTATGGCAGAATTCACCAACTAAAACAAGGAGATCGTCCAGAAGAGATGCAGGAGATTCTGAAGTCATCTGGATGCTATAGTTGAAAACAATGGCAATTTTATTGAATAAATTTACTCTTTAGCATTTCAAGATATTTTTGTGTAATTTTGCTAAATATATATGCTAAAATGAGATGTCAATGTTATTTTCATTTTTGTGTAATTTAGACTACAATTTATACATCGCATCCTGTACATATATTCACTTAAAATTAAATATCTACTTACATCAATTACCCATAGCATGATGAAAAAAAAAACAAACAAAAACAAAAAAAAAAAAAACATTATTTTACACAAATATTAATCAAAATGTTAATGCACTTAATTCATCAATGAATATCAATCATAACTGGATTAAACAAGATTTCAATGAAAATGTCAGCTAACTTGTTAGGCAGCAGATATTGATCCACCCATATAATATTATATGACAGGTTTAAAATTTGCTATATTTATGATGGAAGGTGTTCAGTATCAGGGATATATGTGTGTGAGAGAAATTTTTTTTTTATGAATTTGTTTTTCTGACATTATTTCTTATTACTATAAACTTAATTTTTAGTGGACACACATGTTAGAGTTGCTATCCTAGTTTGTTATTGTTTTTTTTTATTTTCTTTAAAAAGTGGAATTAATAACAAACAGCCTAGATAGAGAAATCCTACTAAAAAAAATCATTGTGCCCCAAACAGGAATCTAACCTGTATCCCATATCAGAAAAGCTATTTGCATAGCCAAAAACGTTTGTTTACATTTCAGGTAAAAAATAAAAATCAGCAGATATAGATTTGTAGAAGTCCAAACCAGAGATATGCCTTCCTTAAATACATAGTTCAAATCTTGTTCTATCAATGCAGCCTCCATAGCCAAACTGGCAACAGCACATTTCAACTACAAAAATAATTTCCCCAATGGAAAAAGTGATACACATTCAATTTGTCGGAGACACAGGCTTTATTTCATAGGACTTCTCAATCTAGACCATTTGTAATTAATTTCATTGTTTAAAGAAAATAAAGAAAACAAACATGTATACCAACTAAAATCATGAAAAAAATGTATACTAACAAAAAATATTGCTTATAGTAAGATAGAAATATAGTTTATATAAAGTGAAATATGCATGTACAAGGCTTAAGAACTGTGTCAGACCCACATTAAAGATGGGTATGAATGCTTTCAGTAGATATCATGAAGAACAGTAATGCTAAAAAAAAAATAAGGAGACAAGAAACATTTTGGTTGTCAAGCTGTGATTTTCTGGATGAGCTAAAAGCATACAAAATTGAGTCTTTTACGGTAGTTCCCACCGAACATTAATGTCTATAAAATTTAAGTGGAAGCTTAAAAGGAAAGGAAAAAATACAAAAAAAGAGATTTGTATTTTTTGTCTTTCACCTAAGTTTCTGCAACAGATAAACTAACCCAGGGTAGGGGCAGACTAACAAATATCAACTTAACAATTCTCACTAGTGACAAGCATTTTGACTAATACTAAACCCTATATTGCTAAATTTTTCTTATTTCAATTTTTTCAAATTAGCATCCTCAAAGCAGCAATAATATAAAACTTTGGCTGATCTGAAACTGAATTAAAAACACCAAGACAAAGAGAAGAAAGCCTGACATGTTTTCATTCTCCAAAATCAAATTACAAATAAATAAAACTCCAAATTAACACCAGAGCATTTCTAGTCTTTGAGGAAAAGAAAATGAAGATTAATTCTTTTTCTTTTTTAGACATCTTTAAAAATTATAGATGTTAACTTTTGTTAGGGGACTAACAAAGAAGCTTCCTTATACTGTTGAATATTGTGGACCAATAGAAAGGAGAAATGACTTGACATCAACTTTAGGTTGGAGGGAGTTTGTTACAATGAACTTTAAAATTAGAACATTCTGAAACTAAAATAAAAACTTACTTTTGTGATCAGTCTTAAATTTATTGAAGAATCTGGTTTTGAAAACAAATATTGAAGAAGTCTTCAGCTGCTCTGCTGTATTCTAAGAACAATATAAGGCTTCAAATGCTTATATTTTTGCATTTATTTCAAGTAAATCATGGATGTGCATGTGGTGTAATGGTTAGTGACTTGGAATAAGAAATCATTGTTGCAATATCTTTGGGAAAGGTATGAATCTATCTTTTCTCCCCTAGCTATAGGTTAAATAGTCAATCAGACTAGGTCATTAAGCCTTGGTTTACAGCTAATCTAAGAGAAGGCAGTCTACCAAAACCCTGTAGATAAAGCTTGTTAGTGTTGGAACATGTGGCCATCTAAGGAGGGAAAATCCTTACAGAAGAAATAAAAATTAACACTTCCTCTGAGTAAAAATGGTTGAATGTGGGGCCAGTCACCCCACCCCATGGAACAATGTGATGACAAATCTCACTAGTAGCCTAGGAGCCATGGGGCACTAGATAGAAAGCACATACTGAGATTCAGTGTTGTACTTATAAAATCAGTTATACTTGAGAAATAAGTATGTATTGTAAATAGAGTCATCATGGATCAAAAGCACTTAGCTTTAATAGTCAATTACCAGCAACAGATTTCTGATTTTCTTTTTATCATGTAGCAGAGAAGAAAAACTGAATTCAAAATATAACCATAGAAATCAGAAAATGTTCTCATGAAATTTTCAATAACTATGTTCTATAAATATCTGTAGACTGTTAACTAAAACTATACTGATATTAGAAAAAACATGAAAAAATGTGACAATAAAGAATGAATTAAGAAAAATAATTTCTAATAATGTCAGTGATTTACACTGCTTCTCATGCCATTGAGAAACAAGTTCATTAAGTTTTTCAAAAAGATTTAATTTCAGAAAGCACTGCTTCATTGTTTTTGTTTTGGAAATTTTCTTATGGTTATTGCCTGATGGGAAAAAGATTCTACTGATAATCTATTATATCCAAAGGAATCCGTAGTTTAGGTCAAAGTTCATAAACAATGCTTATACGACTTTCTACTGTGCACTTTGAGGTCTTTTGATATTTTAAACAAAAGCAACGACTTTTCAATTGCTTAGTATTGAATGCATTTAGGATAAGTATTTAAGTTGCTCTTTTTCTTGCTTGCTTTTCCTTGTCAGATGCAAATGCTGAGGAATAACCACTTTTATGATAGGCTTCGGTTCTGGAGAAATAGTATTTATTTTCAGTTTACTGTCATTGATTGCAACCATTGGTCCTTTACAAAATGCATTTTAAAATGATTGATTTCTAAACAGAAAAATGGAACTGATTGAACTTGCTCAGTGCAATTACTACCTGGGATTTCAAATTTTGAAGATGCTACTGTTGACCATTTCTTCAGGTTTTATGTTGGGTTGATTAAAAGATTAAAAGTTTCCCTATTTCAGTGAAGCAGACATTAAACAAATACAAGTGTTATCAAATCCTCTGTCTTTTTCCTTTTTTTAACTGAAACCAAGCAGTATCTACAATACGTCTTTTCCATCTTTCTTCAGGAGCAAAATGGAATAGTTCATTATTTGTAAGGTACTGGCAGGACATAACATTATGCTAACTAAATAAAGAACAAATTGAATTATAATATGATTTTGCTCTCAAATTGTCGTCAACATTTTGGTTTCAGCTTTTCCACAACGTTATTGCTATGGTTATTTGAGATGCTAATATAAACAGACAACACATCTTGTGTTTTTTTTGTTTTTTTTGTTGCAGAAATATTAAAATTAACGTCTTTAAAAAAATTGGATATTTTCTGTTAATTCACTCCAAAATATTAATTCACCCCCATCCATTGCATTCCAGCTGGGTTGACCTTTGTGATCACTCCAAATGTAGGTGATTTGGGTGCACTATTTTTAAGTGTGGGATCCAAAATAGCCAAAAGCAGATTTTTTTTTTTTTTTTAATTGCAAAAAATTCCTTGTAAGCACCTCAAATATCATCTGCACTTACAAAATGTGAGTAACTCTGATTTTTGGTAATTTTTCATTCTGAGAATTGGAGTTGTTGTGAGACAAAATTTTGAATTAAAATTTATAATTTCAAAAGCATGCCAAAATTTAATAAAAAAAGACAAACAACCTTTGGTTTAAAATTCATAATTTCTTGGGGGGAATTAATATTTGTGATAGGTAACTTTACGCTACTTGGGGTCAATTAACAGGAAAGGTCCAAATAGTTTGTAATTTCTTTATCTACAGACATCCTTGTTACTAAATATATTGCATCTATTGGAACAATAACTTTAAATGTATCTTACACTGTGGGTGAAAAAGAAAAAAAGTAATATCTGAATACCAAATGGTCTCAAGTAAGAGTTTTTATCCTAACTGGTTGTCTAAGAAACTAAAAACTAATTTCCAGGCCACTGCAGAGTATCTCCTATCTGAACAATTTAATACTTGACTGATAAAAATTCTTATTTCCTTTGTGTTATAGATTTATTACCCCAGGTGATTAAATTGACATAAAAGTAAAGAATTCATTAAAATAATTGTATTTTTTGTGTAAGTCACAGAAAGAATTTATTGATTTATTCTTACTCTAATTTAATGACCAGTTATGATTTTTTTCCAAACAAGCAAGATTACTGGCATTGCCCAGTTTAGGAAAAAAATCTTAAGTAATATATAACTTTTGTTTACTAATTCTTTATCTGATCCAAATCTAACATTTATTAAATCTAAAGAAGAAAAAGATTATAGAAATATAAGTCTATGAATGAGCAGAAATCATTTTACCAATTACTGCTTACAACAAGAAATAATGTATTTTTCAACAGTTTGAAGTAGAAAAAGAGTGCCTTTCTTCAATTCTATTTTATTCAATACACAATGTCTTTCAAGTAAAAACAGGAAATTTGTCATGTTAAAATTAAGAAAAAATATCAAATACTTTGCAATTAAATGTTTCTGCAAGTCTGCTGAAAAAAAAAAAAAAAAAAAAAAAAAAAAAGGGACCAGTTATTTTTTGGATTTTTAGTAGAACTGGTGCATGAACACAAAGAAAATACCACTGTTTAATAAGGTTTTATAAAACTGTTTCCTCCATTGGCAAAAAATCATTTCGATGAACAGGTTCATGGTCACAAATAGACCTTACCTATTTACTGAATTTTAATTAATTTTTCATTTGATGGAGCTGGGGTCTGGTTCTTGATATTAATTTATCCTAATTATTTTCTCTAGCAACCCGATCAACTTCTAAGTTATAGATTACTTGAAATATTTTATGTTAATTTGATTTGTTTTATTCATATTGACTGCACTGTTATTTGCACCAAATGACATTCAGCGTACAGATAAATACTTAGCTGCCAGTCAGAGTTAAATTTGATGATATGTGTGTGTATATATATATATATATATATATATATATATATATATATATATATATATATATATATATATATATTCACATACACACGTAATTTCAAGCAAATGTTTCAACATATACCTCTGTATGTGTATCGTGTGTGTGTGCATGTATTAATTATTCATTAGCATCTGCATTATATATGAAGACATCAAGAGATGTATAAGTGTATCCATGCATTCAGTGTGTTAGCTACTTGCCTATGTATGGATATAAAGTTACATATTAACATCACTATACATTTGTGTGTGTCGATAGCATTATATTTTCATGCTTCTATGCAGGTAGATATGGATATACGTGATCAATTCTATGCTCAATTTCAACTTATGAATGATCAGTTACAGTTCATTATAAACCCTACTCCTGATATAATTGCAGGAACATCGCATCAAGTATTGGGTATCAGAGCCTGCAAATAAATTGGGTAGCTCTCTTCAGCCTTTGGTTATGACACTGGGGCCTGATCCTGATGTGTATATAAAAGGACCCATTTTATGCATTTACTACTCTGGAATAAGATGCAGCAATTTAAACAAGCAAAATAGCCTGGCAATGCCTGGGTATTTTAACTGCTTCACTATTAACCTTTCTTGATGTGATGTCAAATTCACTTTTAACAGAAATGGTAGGATTTGGAAAAAGATGCAATGATCTTAAATCTTATAACAAATGCAATATTAACAATTCAAAATATTCTCTTTCCAAGTCTGAAGTCTGAAAATCTTGCCACAGTTTTCTTGTTAGAACTCTACAGAGTATAGGCATTTTTAAACCCGACTGAAGTATTTTAAAATTTCCAGTTAGAAAGAGAAACAGCAGACAAGAAATAGTTTAAGCTGTTTCTCTTTCTATATCTCTGAAGCATTCTCAATGAAATTTTATGCATATAATTTAATTGAAAATGCTTCAGATACTTGATACCAAAAAAAGACAAAAATTTATAATTTTTATGCTAGTATGCATGAAACTATATCCTCTTGGTATCAGTTTAAACTGACAGCTTTTCTATATTTTCTATCTAAATTTCTGGAATTTAGAATCAAATTATTGCCCACATCTTTGTTTTTAGTCATCACAGTGTTTCAGCCATTGTGCCCTCCAACCTTCATCAGGTTTACATCAATCCAGGTAACCTACAGAAAATTCCAAACAGAATCCTTTATGGAGATATCCCTAGACACTTCCCATGTCTAGGGATATCTCGTCTAGTTATTTTTAACTGCTCAGTTGTTCCTTGCCCGTTTCCACTGAGTTCAAGTACACACTACCCGGTCCAGGGATTGAACTCACATTACTATGTCACCAAATTCACAAATCAATGCTTTAAACGACAAGGCTATTGACCAGTAGCCTACCCAGATCGATACACACCTGATGAAAACCAGAGAGCCCAATGGATGAAATATTATAATGCTAACACAAGTAGAGCAATAGTTCAAATGTAAATAATCTTTTCTACATGTTGTGATCCTTTTGCTTAAAATTTGTATCTTCTTGATTTCAGATGAAACACTTGGAAATTTCAGTGAAGTTTTTACTTTACAAAATTATAGCTTAAATATAAAGAAAAAAAGAATATATCAAGAAGATATGGGTTAACCAGAGATGATCTTTCTGGCATGTACACATGTAGTACATGTGCTTAGATGTATTGCAGATCATTTATCATACATAAGGAAATTTTACAAAAGAATTTCTTCACAGTGCTAGGAAGACATATTGATCTTATACTTGCCTTGAAATGAACATTAAAAATACATAATCTTATAAAATTTCCTTATAGCTGAAGTTTGAATATAAATGTATCCCTTAAATGTCTGTCGAACAAGAAAAATAGCATTATAAATTTTCTTACAATAATGCTAGGAGGTTCAAGTATTCATCTTTTTAAAAAGAAATAAAATTCTTTTCAATATGTTATTGGCAAAAAAAAAAAAAAAAAAATACATTTGTTTTGCTCATTAGAGTTAAAAATCAACTGACAGGCACCAAGATCTTGGCAATTTTTTTTTTCCTTTATGTTTGGCAAGTTAAAAAAAATTTATACTTGTAAAATATTCTGTCTATAAATTTGAGAAGATTCATTAACATATCCAGCATTATTTAGAAGCTTAAATCTTTGTATTCAGATGTTCAGATCACAATTTGGCTGAAGAATGAATGGTTAAGACATCATGTTAATAGCAAGGTTACAAAAAAAGAGATTTAAGCAAAAGATGGAATTGTAAAATTTCCAATTTATATTGAATCTTGCTTGTTAAAGTTTATTGATTAGTTATTGTCATTTATCATTGTTCATCAAGTAGCCAGAAATGAACACCAAGAATTTGAGCAAGTATTTTGCTTCTTTCAAGGAATACTAAAATATTCTTGGGCTAACTGAAAGGTATACTGAAGGCAGAAATTGTTTCAATAGCTCATTGTAGCAGTTTCATTCAGAAAAAAAACTCACTCCATTAAATTGTAGTTAAATAGTGTACATGAGATAAGAATTTGGTCATTACCTATATGCACAAAGAAATGGAAAACAAAAATATATGCTAAATGGTTCTCTCTAACCAAAGATAAAAGAGAATGGTTAATCCTTATCATAAAAACTAACAAAAAGCTATCCATGGAACTAAAAAGAAAAAAAATGATCAGAAAAATATCTCTTTGTAAGGAACCAAAATACATAAACATGTCAGTAAAATTGAAGGGAAAAACAGTTTTCTATAATAATGTTCAATAGAATAAGACAATGACAATTTTTGGAAAACTGTCCATTGTTACTTTTTTTAACTTTTTGTAAATGTGTGAATGAATTACTGATAAGCCCTTTATTAATTTTATTTTTAAGAATTTTATGGTTTCATTATAATATGCATCAAAAAGTGTAAAGTCATGGATAAAAAAGGAAACATTACAATGATTGCTTATTGTTGTGTGTCAACATTATCTTATTGCTGTCCTTTTATTATTGTCAGTAATACGATTATTGACAAGATTATCATTTTTATTCTCAGATTATCATTTTTATTCTTTTATATTTACAGTATTCAATATTATTACTAATATACTACGATTATTAGTTTTACTGTTATCATCATTACTATTTTTACTGTTATCATAATTCTTATTGCTTATGGATGTAATAAGAAAACTATAAGTAAACTTTTGTTTTCTCTTCTATTAAAACTCTGTCTTGATTGGGAATATCAGACAGAGGAAAACAACCTACCAAGCGAGCTTGAGTAAATGGATGGTGGAGCAAGGTATAGGAGTAATAACAAAAAGATAAAATTTATCAGGAGCTACAAAAGACAAGAAATTGTAGAGAGCCATGATCGGCAATGTCCTGAAGAGACATGGTACAGAGAAGAAAAAGAAGTACGGGCATAATAATAATTTACTTATTTTTTTCAATTTGCATAATTTTATTTTCTCCCTGATAATTTGACTATTATAATTATTACCTTCAATATTATTATGAAAATAATTGTTTCTATTATCACTATAACTATAATTTAATTATCAAAATAGATATTATTTTTCTTGTTTATATTTTTGTTATCATCATCATCACCATATTTATAATTTTCATTGTTAATATTACTTTCATTACTGCTAGGATTATAATGCTCATTAATATTGCTGTCTAATATTGCCTTTGTGCTGTTAAGTTACATATCTTGCCAAAGAGGAGTGAAGCAATTTAATTTAGCTCAAGTGTTTATCATTTTTCGTGAGGGAGAGAAAAGTATGAAGTGGGGAGGCTTTCTCAAAATATTATTAATCTATTTTATATGAACTGGCAAAGCTTTAATAATTATTTGCATTCTGCCTGTAGCCTAGAGGCTTGCAGGGCAACTTGATTAAGATTATCCAAGTCTTAGTAGAGAAAGTAGAAGATGAAGAAAAGGGAAAATGATAAAGAAGACGACGTGGCAGGAACGGAAGAAGGTACAGTCATGAGTAACACAAAGAAAAACAGCTTTTCAATCCTTTTAGCCTTGGCTAGAGCTTGTTAAACAAGCTGTCAATAAACAGTGTTTTGCAAGTGATTTAAAAATTATTGGCAAAAATGTTCTTTCCAATAGAAAGACATGCATTCTCTTTCAAATAGTCACATGAACTTTTATACTCATATATACCTATAATGAATTTATATGCCTTAATTACTCAATAGGCAGATAAGGTTAATAAAAAAAATATAAACTATTACAAATCAGTTTTTCTTTATATAAAGATGTGAGTAATGAGGAATTTTTAAGGAAAATGGAAAGAAAAAGGATGCTCAGAGTTATAACCCAAAAGAGTTTAAATTTCGAGGACACATAATGAGAAAAGAAGACAAGGAGAATTCAACACTCACAGGAAATATTGAAGGCGAGAAGGACAGAGGGGGAAAAAAGCAAGTAACTTTGTGGAAATGGATGGATGGCAGAACAGGGAAAAGGAAGGATGGTGAAAAGACAAACCTTATTAAGAGCTACAAGGAATAGGATGTTATAGAGAACCATGACTGCTCCATGTCCTGAAGAGACATAGATTTATCATTGTGGGGATATTTTCTTTAGGCCACTTTCTTTCCTTTCTTCAACACACACATTCATCACTCCTGTTATTTTTACAAGTATAATAATCGTGAAGGATTTTAACATTGCAAAGATGGAAGAATATGGTGATTTTGATATATGAAACTGTTCAGGTTACCTATATGCTCAATCCAAAGGTAATATTTATATCAGAACCAATATATTAGCAAGCATAGGTGTATCAGGTGAGGGGGGGTCCTGAGGGGGTTATACCCAACAGGACAAACAAATTGTACAAGTTTCAGGGCAAATTCTTTCTGTCCTACCCCACCATTAAAATTTCCACCCATATGCCTATTAAGAAATAATATCACTCACACACATCAACATTATGCCCACCATCATATTAACATTATTATCCTCAAGATCCTCAGATTCAAGACAAAGCTTCTAACATTCAGCTTTTTTTTAAATCTTATATCAACAATCATTAAATAAAATTACAACTTTTGTTGATTTCATTTTCATATGAGCTCTTTAAAACACTCAAAAGACATTGTTTAGATTATTGTGTATTTTACAATAATATGAGAAGTACTCATAGTAGTTAAAAAGTATAATCTTTTAAGTTTACTTATTGTAAATTCAAAACCCTGTCTAATTTGTATCGAATGACAAATGGTGATAATATAGTCAGTGATACAGATAACTAACCACCAAGCTACTGGTTTCTTATGACAAGAGATAAACATCTCTGCTTTAGATTTTCCAAGAATTTGTTCCCAGTCTAGAAAGCTTGCTCTTTGATCAGAACCCCCCACTTCCTTTATTAAGGAACCCAGCTACTCATGTCTATAGATATTTTTAAACTGAAGAGCACCAGGAAAATATTTAATTGAACAAAGAGAAACATTTACGAAAACAGTTTTTGAGAAATGTAAAAAAATCTTGGAGGTAAAGAAAACAAGAAAAATCTCTATTGAAAAGAACATTGTACAAACCATTTTTTTTTTTTTAGAAGACAAATAATAAAAATATAAAATGTAGATTGTATTGAATTAATTCTTAAAATGAAGAAAAAATATTTGGTCTTTCTACATAAATAGTGCTTAGGTCAATTAGAGAAACATTAATGTTCATGAGCAATGAATGACTATATTTTTCATATTATTATTAAAATACTTATAACTTTTAAGTTTAAATATAAAAGTTATTTGCACTGAGAGTATTTTGATTTTATATTATTTCAACAAGCTAATTTACTTTATAACTTACATAAGTTATTAGACATACAATTTTTGTAACCTCATAATTGATTTTTAAAAATATGCTAAAACAGAATACTTTAGGCTATTTATTAAGCTGAGCTGACATATGACAAGGCCACAAGTATTGGAAACTAGGTGAGGATCAAATTCAATGCAACTGTAATAGTCTGTGAGACCAGAAATATAAT
The DNA here is from genome assembly GCA_903632075.3 of Acanthosepion pharaonis. Lineage (NCBI taxonomy): Eukaryota > Metazoa > Mollusca > Cephalopoda > Sepiida > Sepiidae > Acanthosepion > Acanthosepion pharaonis. The sequence goes on along the minus strand of CAHIKZ030000360.1, from coordinate 731,102 downwards.
CTAAAAATAATGGTTTCTAAAACCACTAAGATGTAAGGGTTATTGGGCGAGAAAGAAGATAAGAAACAGAAAACATCATTAAGGAGAAAGAACAATAAAAGAACAGGAAAACAGAAGATAACAATAGACATTGCATTTAAATTTTTGAAGATCAAAGTTGACTGGAATGCAAGAAGCTGGAAGAAAGTTCCACAAGCAAATAGTGCAAGAGAAAAACTGTTAGCATATTAGATGTAATGAAAATTAAAATAGCTCTATTGGAAAAGAAAGAATTCATTAGAGAAAGTAACCACAATTGTGAATACAAAATAATAATAATTTATGAGACATATAAGTTAATAAACATTTACAGTCTGACAGGAAGTGAAAATAAGTCAAAGTTCTCTACTAACAAGAAATCAAAACGAAGTGCACAAAGTGAGCACTTTAAAAAGATGGGTGGGGACATACATGTAAAATGAATAAGAAAAATTAGAAACAAACAAAAAAATCATTATAACAATAAAAAAACTAAATTAAGTATAATTTCTTTTATATTTCAGGTGTGATCATCATCACAATCATGAATCAAGGTAGGCATAACTTTACTTTGTTTACTATAAGCCAATTTTATTTTACCATGGTCTACTACTACCTTAGATATACTGAAAGAAATACATCTCACCGGAAAAAAAGGTTTGATTTCATTGGTTTTCTATAGGAGGTAAAATTACCAATCCCAGCAAAAAAAAAAAAAATTGTTTCCAGATTACATCAAAAACAGAATACTTTTTTTTTAAAAATATGTTCACTTGACAATAATACAAGAGAAAAACTAAAACTAAAAGTAACAACGAACCTACTTTTATGTCGAAAAATGGAAAATTACTTTAATTTACCTCCAGATGGTAGCAAACATTGAACTTGGACAGGCAGAGAGGCAACAGATTCAAGACAAAGATTCTAACATTTTTTTAAATCTTATATCAACAATTAAATGAAATTACAACTTTTGTTGATTTCATTTTCATATGAGCTCTTTAAAACACTCAAAAGACATTGTAAGTTTTATCAAAATAAAGTACATAAAATATATTAAAATAAGAAGAAATCAATCCCCCACTTCAAAAAAGACTGATGTTTGATCATTTGGTCTGGCCGAGAAAATTTCAGCATCCCCATAAAAAAGGTAGCCGTGATATATGTGTGTGTGTGTGAATATATTTGTTCTCTGAGAACTGCTGAGGCATAGAGTTTGAAATGCACTTACTAGTTGTAATGTAAATAGTTAAAAAAATGCAATATTTATATTTTTAACAGATGAACTATATAACAAACATTTTTTAGCAAGTTTATTTATATAATTTGCCTTAACGGTTTTCACACACGCACAACAAAAGACTGGAAGCAGAAAAAAAATGTTCAAAGTCTAGATACCCAATTTTAAAGGCTATGGAGCTGAGTTAGAGCATGTTAAATAAAAGCAACAAAGAAACAAAAACAAAAAAATAACAGTAACTTTACAAGAACAATAAAGTTAAATGTTATTTACTTGTGTAATTAAATTAAATATTCAAATACCTATGAAATTACTTTTTCATTTAAAATGCCATTTTTCTTTAGGATGTAGGTGATCACAACTCTTCAGATTTTTTTTTTATTACTTGCAAAATATCATGAAATGTGGTTTACCGTTCCCTTTAGCGCCGTTTTGAATTCTGAGTGGCCCATCTTTTAGACTGGTTACCATCCAAGACTAGAAGGCCTAGTCTACCCTTCTATTTAAAATTCATAAGCGGAGGATGAATTGACTACAATGAGCACAAAGTGTAAGACACTTTATTTAAATGTATGGTTTGTTGATACTGAACTAAACTAAATAAACTAGTAAATCAACTTTATACACTGGAGTTGTGACTGCTTTTTTACGCAAGTATTTGAATTTGTTCTCTCTTATGGATCACTGTTCATTAACTGACTGACTGAAAAAGATTAAAGATTTCCCGCAAAAATTTACATGCACAAGAATAAACTTGAACTCAAGATCAATAACTGAATTGTATAAATCAACATCTTTATCGCATGAGCATTAACGCTCATTGAGAAAGTGAAAGTAGAAATCTATCCAACTTGTGTACGACTGAACTGAATGAATCACACAAACTGACCGACTGGCTGGCTGTCGTCTGCGTGAAGTGAAAGAATTTTTTTTTTAAGATCGAAGCACTTCTGTCTTGAACTTAAATCAACAAAACACAAGACAAACACTTTTTAAACCAGTGAAAGTAAAAATTTATGCAACTCATTACTGAACATTCATACAATATACCTGGGGTGGTTGCCAGCAGTAAAGGTGTGATATAGTGAAACGTCTCTTTTAGTTTTGTTTGATGTAATTTCTTTTTAATCTCTTTGAAATGAATGCTAACTCGTAAGCTTAAGAAAGAAGGAACAACCTTAATTTCTGAGCCACTGCAGTTACAGATGGTTTAGGTGTGGGGGGGACTTGTGGACCTTAGTATACAATCTGACAGTAGTGGACAGAACTGGTAAGAAGAAGAACTAAGATTCCGCTAAAATCAAAAATATAGAAATACAGAATAAGTGGTCGTTACAAGCTGAGCTATGACACTCGCTTAGAAAAAGAAAGTAGAAATTTATACAACTTGACGATGTTAAAAATACTTTCACGCTGGTATGATGAAGCGTGAAAATTGTCAAAGCCAGGCATTCTCAGACTGATTGGAATGAAAGCCTTCCTTTTTATATTTATAATTCTTTGGAAGAGAAAAAAATCACCAAAGAAGATTTGAACTATTTTTTTGTATTTTACAAGAAAAAGAAAGAGTAACTGAATTGTTGTAAAAGTATTGATTTAAAAAAAAAAAAAAAAAAAAAAAACTTGCTCAATAGAAATGCTTCTGCACTCAAACCTGAAGTAACTAGTTTTTTTTTTGTTGTTGTTTTTTAGCGAATATAAGTGAACCTGAAAAACAAAAACATGGTTTTTACTTTTTAGAGAGTATTACTCACATCATGTGCTGGTAAAATCCGTAATTTATCATATAGATGAATATCAATTAGTTTCTTGCTTGATGTATGAACAATTCGTATGTATTTTTTTTTTTAAGATGTTGGTTCCTTTCCGCGTCTTTAGGCTACAAAAACTCTAACAATTTGAAAAGAAAATTTACTTTTTTTTTCCCAACAGTTGAATAAAAGATAATCCCAAGTTCGGAAATAAGTGATGAATGTGATCTTTTCTTTTTTTTTCTTTTTTTTTCATATAAATAAAAAACATCAACAGTAACTAAAAAAAAAAAAAAAGCTTCGAGCCAAGAAAAAGTTAACGAACAATTAAAAAAATTAACTTGGGCGTTATCTCATGAAGAAGTTAATTCTTTTACAATTTTTTTTATTTTTAAACATTTTTGTCAAGTTTTAGATAGGCAAATAAGCCATACACAAGGTAAGGAAAATCATTTTATTTTTATTTTTAAGCAAATTTTTTTACAAAAATGTTCCTTTTTTATTTTTTTTTTAAAAAAGCCAAAACATCAACACTCTCCACAAAAAAGAAGACAAAATAAAAGAGTAAATACAGAAAAGTAGGGGGAAAAAACCAAAAACAAAAAACAGGAAATAAGACGCGAAAAAAGTCCATGCCAACTTACCTATGTCGTTAAATTCGCTTGACTGGTAGGTGAGACGGAATATGTGTCCCGGCGTAAGGTTCTACTGCTACTGTGAATCAGACGCGTTGGGTACGTGTATCTATAGTGAAAGTGTACAAGCAGTGGAGCCCCGCTCTTCTACCACGTGCGATGCTCCGAATGCTTTTGCCTGGCTCCGATTGGCTAGCATGCTTCTCATTGAATACAGAAGAACAGAGAAGGATCAGACTCTCTCAAGCGAACAACGGTAACCAACACAGTAACATCAACAAAACTGACAGTAATAATTGTCGTAGTTAATTAATCTATATTTTACTATGTTAGTGTTAGTTACGGTAAATTAATCTCTTCTGGAACGAAGCCATAACAAAAGTTACTCGGTGAGGATCGAACTCAATAGCAATAGTTTGTGAGAGACGAGCCTGTTCAATGTGCTCAAAATGCTCTACGGCAAGCGACTTTAAATGTAGCCATAATAGAAAATTAATAATATTAAAAGTAAAACTAAAGGTAATAATTTCAGTGTATTTAATTAACACTAACAGTAATTGTTACCAAAGTGTACATAATGGCTATAATAATAATAATAATAATAATAATAAAAGTGCTGGAGTAAATTTGTTGTCACTTCATCTCTAGTGTAAGCCACCTGTGGCTACCAGTGGAAACATTTAAACAGTGAATAATTGTTGTTGTTGTTGTAATCATCATCATCATTGTAGTCAGAATAATATCAATAATAATTGTCAGGTTAACAGTCATTCAACAGCAATAACTCTTAAAAATGTAATTTTCTCACCTGAAAAAAAACAAAAGCATGAAAGATGATTATAACCGAAAAAAATTTGCAGGTAGCTAATCAACATTTGATTTCCAAAGAAAGTTACTGTTTTAGTCAATATTTTTATATAATTCATTCATATGTCCCTCAGAACATAATATAGATTGAGAATTACCTTTATCCTTTTATATAGTAATTACAACAATTACTATCTATAATATCCATGACATTGTAAGTAATAATGGTAGAGCTTCCTATTCTAGTCATTACCATCAATAATCATGATTACAGGGTTGTTTTTTTATTTAAATACTAAGACTAAGTCTAATAATCTTAACTGGGAGAGGTAACATAATAGGAACTGTTAATATTAGTTAGGATAACCAGGCCTTACTGCCAAAATATTATTTCACATAATTTTCATGGGTCATGGAGGATGGCAAATGATTTCTGTGAGGGCAGTCCCCGTCCCAACCTTGGAAACAATTTGAAAAATAATTATAATATAGTTTCCAAGATTTTGAAAATAGTTAGCATTATAAACATAAACTGTTTTTTTTTTTTATAATATAGAATAATATAATATAGAATATAATATAGAATAATATAAAATATATATAGAATATAATATAGAATAATATAATATAGAATATAATATAAAATATATATAGAATAATATAATATAGAATATAATATAGAATAATATAATAATAGAACAGTTACTCTGAAAATCATAGCTATAATGATAATTATACCCAGATAAAATGTATTTATAACGAAAGAACATGATAATATTGTTATAGTAAGAAGTTGTTTTGAGTTATAAAACTTGTAATTCTGGTGATAAAAGTCATTGTGAAAATAAAAGATGCAAAAATACTTAACATTAATTAGAAGAATCCTTGCAATGATCAAGTGTTCAAGCACAAAATTGAAAGTAACAATTTCAGTACTAAATATTAATGTTATTCTGAAGCATCCCTTTTGGGAAAGATACAAAGTTAAAAAAAAAAATTCACCATAGAAACAGTACAATTACACATAAACACATTTCACTACAAGAATTTAAACAAAACTGGTGGCTAAATTACCACCATCCACTGAGAAGGAAGATCAAAATGAGTGTAGCTACAAACTTGTATCACAGTTTGAGGTTGATACCCAAAAGCTGTAGTATCCAATTGACTCACTTTGCATTTGGAAAATTAAGACCAAATGCTAAAAATATGAAGCATGAAAATGATTGTTATAGTCATAGTAATTATAATAATAACTCAGCAAGCTAAGTTCAAATTCTAGACTCATTTCTTTTGTTCACTTTTGTGCACAAATACTCTTAGAAAAGGTATAAATCCATTTCTTCTCCATGTGCACCTTTTCTCTGTTCTCAGCTCTTTCTAAAAAGTATGGTTGATTCTACACAGGCCTTCATTGCTATAATCAAATCATCTGTGTGGGTAATCTAGCAGTTCAGTTCAAAACTGAACTATTTGGCCTTCACATGTTGAAACTGAAAAGAGAGTCCCATCTATCTATCTATCTATCTATCTATTACTACATGAAGATTGCAGGAGCATAAAATTGTGGTGAGTTGAAGCATTTTACACATTTTAAGGCTCTGTTTTATTGTTTATTAAAGTTCTGTCTTGTGACATTGAACATTCAGTTTTGTTTACAGTTTGAAGCTTTTCAGTTTATTCTATACAAATGCAATCATTTGTCATACATAATACATGCATGGGCCATCACGTCTCTTTCACTTCATGGCTATGTAAAAGATATTCCCACAGTAGGCTACCATTTCTTTTTGTGGTAGACTTGTTGCCAAACAAGACTATAGGGCCCAGTCTATCTTGCTATTCATCCCATAGCTCGGTGGGGGGAGAAGAAATGGATTCACACTTTTCTGAGGGGTATTTGTGCATAAGTGAATGTAATGAACCCAAATAGAATTCGAAGTTGGCTCTCTGATTTCTCATTCTGAGTCGTTATCCATTACACTACACTGCACAGATATATATGTTTTATTTCAAATGTTATTTTTACAGGATACCTGTGTTTGAAGTAGGCACCCATTTAAAAACAATGTGTATTACGTCTATCAGCCTGCTTAATCGAGAAAATTTAATCAAGAAAATGCACTATACAGGTCTCTTCTACAAAGAGGGACCCAATTTCAAATCCTGATGGAGGTCACGTTTTCTTTCAGTTTTCTGGAATGTACAGGCCAGTAGACATAATACACACTGTTTGAAATTTAAAAAATAACACAGCATTGACTTCAAATGCAAGTTTTTACTAAAAACAACATTTGAATATATATATATATATATATTAAATTCGTCTGAAGATCACATAAGCATAAAACTCAGATTATGACTAGGGCCAACCTTTCATAGGAATTAATGTTGCTAAAAAGTTTTTGCTCTGTCTAAGCAATCTAGGCTTCAAACACTTTACTTTACCGAGAAGCTAGGTTTGCCTTTAGGCCTTTTTATCTTTCTCTTTTTTCAGCATTGTCATTTTTGTTTGAGACTTTATCTGGATAAGGGTTTTAGGTTTTGGCAAATTGTCCATTGGTTCCCTCAACGATTTTTGGTTTTTCTTTAATATATATATATATATATATATATATATATATATATATATAGAGAGAGAGAGAGAGAGAGAGAGACTAGTGGGCATTGCTTTGTAAGTCACAAAAGATGTGTATGTTTTTGTTAATATCTAATCATGTAGGCCAGATACACTTTTCATATTTTGTATATTTAACTTCAACATAAATCTGAATAAAATAATGTAAAAACAAAAATTCATTTTGCATATTTACAATGTTTTAGACCATTTTTAAAATCTCAGTACATGAAATGGGGGGGATTGATAAAGTGGTGGGATTGATCACAACATATATCAGTAATTTACTTATCTTGTTCAAAGAACTACTCAGAATTCCAAAACATAGAGAAGGCAATGGGAAACTACTCCACTATCTTTCCCAGAAGTCATAGTAATTCACAGATAATAAAGAAAAGGAATCTGTGGAGAGACATAATAGCCTCAAGAGACATTGAATTAAAATATAATAAAAAATGGTCTACATACATTTTGAAGACACACTCCAGTTTTATAAGCCCTTTTCTTTTTGTTAATGAAAACATCTTAGTTAATTTCTTCATTCATTTTTTATTCCACTTGAGCTTTCAGTTTTCAGCTTTCTATCCATAATAATAATTTCATATGCGAACACATTTTCAGAAAAAATATCTTATATATCTTATATCTTGTAAATGCAGTCTCCTTTGACCTAGCTCTAACAGCTAAGTGGAAGAAAAACTGGCTGGTTGCATATAATGCCTTGAAAACCAAACTAGTAACATTTTACCATTGCTGATCAGACCTAGAACTTTCACCAATTGTGATAAATGGCTGTCCCCTTAGGGAGGCCCCTTGCCTTGAGTGCCTATTGGAACTTAAACTCAACCCAGAACTCATACATACGATCTATCACCAAAGATGCAAAGGAAATGGTCAGTTTCCTGTACCACTCCTGCAAGTACCGCAACCTTCCTGCTACCCTTTACAAAAGCTAGATGAGGTGGAAAATGAAGCACTGCTGCCATATATGAGCAGGAGCTGCCCACTCTTCACTTTCCACTCTTGATAGAGTTCAAAAGTGTGTCCGCATCCTTGTGGGTAATGAATTATTTTCCACCCTACAACCCCCTTCTTACAGAAAAGATGTTGCAAGCCTTTCACTGCTCTATCACTATTTCTATGGAAAGTGTTCAAATGAACTACACGTGATGTGCATGTAAGTGAATGTAAGAAACCTGACTGAAAGCTGAACTCAGATCTCCAACCTCATCCTGAGCTTTGATCTTGATGTATAATTTGCTTGAAAATTTGAAAAAAGACAATAAAAATAATTAACAGAGAGATCTTGTGGGTTGAATTTAATAAAACTTGTATATATATATATATATATATATATATATATATATATATATATATATATATACTACAGTCCAAATATTTGAAGCTACCTCAGAATTAGCATGGAATAAACTTGACAGAAGTGTGAAAAAATTAAAAAGAGCTCTTAGAGTCAATGAAAAAAGAATGGAAGTAATTATCAAACTTATAATTTAAGAAATTTTTGCAATGAAAGCCAAAACTTTGTGCTGCAGTAATCAAGGCTAAAGGAGGATATTTTGAGGAGAGCAAAATTTAATCATAAAATGCTTTTTTCTTTTTGTCATAGTAAAATTGATAATTAAATATCATGTCTCAGGTTTTTTTTTTAACTATGTATAATAATTTTCTCCTATTTAAAGTACAAAACAACTACTTTTAAACCAATTTAAAAAATTAGCAGGAGTGACCTCAAACTTTTTTGAAATGTAGTATATATATATATATATATATATATATATATATATATATATATATAATTATTTATTTAAAAATATGATTCCAACTCGTGACATAAGATTTTTTTTTATTTGAATTAAATTGAGTTAAAGTATATATATATATATATATATATATATTTGTATGTGTGTGTGTATGTGTATGTGTGCCTGTGTGTGTGTGCATGCAAAAAAAAATTATATGTAAAATAAAAAGTATATATGTAAAAAGACAATATGAATAAAGACAAAAGCAAAACTCTTACCAATGTGTTTCATCCTTTCATGGACAAAACAAATGCAAAATAAAATTCTTACATTTACCCTGATCTCCATCAGAGGACAAAACAAGTCAGTAAAGAAAAGTTTTTCTTTTGTCTTTATTCATATATATATATATATGTGCGGGTGCACATATTATGAATATTCAGGCTAATAGACAAAGATAAATATATTGTTTAAAAAATAAACAGTGCATCTACTCAAATATGGGTATTCACTAAAAATAATATTTAAAGTGATATATATATATATATATATATATATATATATATATATATATATATATAATTAATACATGTAAAAGGTTTGTCACTTAGTTGATTGATGTTACCTTCAGCATCCCAACTCCAGAGTTTCATAGGCAGACCCAATAGGTAAACAGAGACAAAGAGATTTACATTCTAAAAATATGACTAAAATCCTTATCATACCTTTTGGTGGCATAATGTTTATTTAGATAAACAATAACTGGTAAATATTTACTGAGTTTAGCTTAGTCTGGGACATGGTAAAACTATTGAAATCTCCAAGGATCAAACATTGAAAAAGGTCTGTGAAACAAGCTTCTTGACTAGACTTCAGATGCCCATTTAAATAATAACTTACAAAATTCACTATAAGAGTTTTTATTATGCAAGTCAATATTTTCATTATAAAATTGGAATTTAATAATTTTTCAGCATTTTCAGCATACAAGCAGTTGGGTTGCAATTTATAATTTAACACCTTATAAAAAAACTGATAATAACTTGTTTTGGAAGCTGTCAGGTTTTATTATGCAAACAAACTGCAACATAAACATTTATTTATAAATAAACCCAAGAGATGTTAGCCATAGAAACATATATTTGATTAATATCCCATCTAGCAAACTAATTAAATATTATATTACATATTAACAAAAACTTCTTTACATTCTATAACTTTCATCAGTCTTTCAAATGTTGATATTGTTAATGCTTCAGCATTTTTAGTATACAAGCAGTTATATCATACAGTTTTGAAAGGGTGAGACATCAGCTCCTGTGGAAATGAAGTGAAAATACTGCTCAAGGAAGAACACTGGAGAGTTAAATGTCTGAAAGAATTAATGCATATGCGAGGCTATGAGGACCTCCTTTGTAGGCCTCACATAAAAACAGATACAATATAGGAGCCACTAATAAAGAAAGAAAGAGAAATGACAGCAAGTCTTCAACTGCATCAGCAGTCAAAACATGACAGACAGAAGCAGCAGCAATAGCAGTACAAATCAACAGTTAGGTTAGGTTTAAATCTCTAAGTTCACTACAGCAGGACAGTAGCCTAGTGGATTAAAGTATTGTGTGTACAATCCCTGGACCAGGCAGTGTGTACCTGAACTCGGTACAAGAGGGCAAACAACAAGTGAGCAGTACTAAAAATAAGAATTAGACATGATATCCCAGATGGGCAGTGGAACGAGGTCTAGATTAAATAAAGAATTCAATTCAGAATTCTTCGTTGGTTACCCAGATTGGTATATATACCTGATGAAGGCCAAGGGACACAATGGCCGAAATGTTGTGATAAGCACATCAAAGATGAGAACAGAGGTTCAAATATAAAGTGTAAATAATGATAACTCCTGGTCCCAGAAATTCAGAGAGAAAAAATATAATATAAAAGTATATAAAAGTATAATATTTTTCATTGTCATAATTAATACAACATGCATATATAATTCTTTATAAGCCTTACACTCATTTATTTCTGAAAAATAATAAGCTTGGATAGGAAGTCCTAATCTGTTTAGTGAAAGCAAAACAGTGTAACAGTAACTGCTCCTGGTAATATTAACCCTGCTGAGAATACAAGCAGCAGCAGTTACAGCCATATTAAAAAACATCGACAACAACAATAAAGATCCAACCAAAATAAAATATCCATGGCATTGTGAAGTGAAAACTTTGGTGTAAAAGGAAGTGAAATGAAAGAAAATGACAAGCAAAAGAAAAAAATAGTCAGTGGAAAGAAGAAGCTAATATCGAAAATAGATATGAAAATTGGAAATTAGAAAATTCAATAGGATCTTAGAGTATGCAAATTAATGACATGATGATGATGAGTATTATTATTATTATTATTATTATTATTATGATGATGATGAGAAGAAGAATGATATCACAAATTTTTCCCTAGTTGTTACATTAGTATAAAGAATTTCTTTTAGAAAGAAAGAATGGCTCTCTATCTTCATATGTGAGAATATCTGTCTCCAAAAACTACCAATAGTAGATTTTTTGCATATACACGGTGCGATGGATAAATTGTCATCTAAATTATGCAAAAATAAAAACAACGCTAACATCTCATTTTAACAGATATATTTACCAACATTACACAAAAATAACTTCAAATACTAAAGAGTAAATTTATTCAATAAAATCGCAACTGGCTTCAAGCACAGCCTCCAAAAACTTCGGAATCTCCTGCATATCTTCTGGATGGTTGCCTTGTTTAAGTTGGTGAATGTTGCCATAATCCTAGCCTCCAGTTCATCTTTAGTGTTACAAGGAGTTTTGTTCGTCTCTTGCTCAACTGTGCCCCACACATAATAATCAAGAGGGTTGCAGTCTGAAGAGTTAGATGGCCAGATATAAGGGATGATGTGATTGCAGAAATTGTCTGACAGCCATTGTCTGACTGGGTTCTCCTGCTTGTGAGGCATGCTGCAGAGTCATGTTGCCAGTCTTCCAGCATCCACCCTCTTGACCCAGGGCAACATTACTTCTTTAATACACTTGATGTAGGCATCCATGCTGAGTTTGAGGTTCCGCAGGAAGATGAATGGAGGCATAATGTCATTAGTGATCACTCCAAACACATTTGTAATCACTATTAGACTCATCCAACTCTTTCCAAATCTTCAGCACTGTCCTCAGATTGACACTCAAACACTCTGAAATGTTCGTATTGGAGCTTCCAGGGCGAATGCCAAGCAGTAGACCATGCCATTTCTAAAATTTTGTCAGAGTGAATTGCATCATAGTTCTCTTTTTCTCATAGACAGTGCCCAACTGACCCTACTATACTGGGCATTCGACAAAATCAAAAACAAACATGCATGCACAAATTTAAAATATAAAATAGCGACAATTTACTCATCACACCCTTTATATATATACTAGCAGCATGACCTGGCGTTGCCCGTGCTTGATTCAAAAATCAGACAACTTATACAGAAATCGCTATCACTTGACTTAAAATATTTTTGCTCTTCCTTGCCTTTAAAGGAGTGCCCTTTGCTGTGCTGATGTTGCTACATGCCTTACTTCTTGCCTATCTCACACAGCAAATTTTTTCTAAGCTCTATACTAAATATTAAATCTGTTACGAAAAAAGAACTAAACAAAATGAACACAAAATGATCAGCTTTAAAAAAGGACTCGTAACTGGAAAAACTGAATGAAAAAAGAATGTTAACAACAAATACTTTTTCACACCCAACCCAGTTCTGCGGAATCAGAATCAACGTTGAGTTTAAGCAAGCAAATGAGCCAATTGAAGTAAAGTGCCACGCAGATTTAAATTTTTCCCAATTGTGCCGAATGCAGCTATCGATTTTTTGCATGCTAGCATGCTAGTTAACATTCATGTCAGTCAGCTGTTGGCTCTCATGCTGGCCAATAGAATCTTCCTGCCTATTCATGGCAGCCAGCTATAGGCTCTCACTCTGGCCAGTAGAAAATAGCTGCAAACTACATGAAAACTGTCATAGAAGCATGAAAAAATTGATTATTTCCACTATCAATGGGAGTTGGGAAATGCAAAGTCGGTCTTGGCCTTCCCACTAACTTGGAGCATGTGTATGTAAATTTTGGTGCAAATCCGTCGAAAATTGCGGCCGTGCATTTGTTACACACACACACACACACACACACACACACACACACACACCCTGCCTTTTATATATATATATAGTAATGATACAATATGGTAATCTGTATAGAATTTCCATGAGGACATAGATCCAGGGAGAGCTCTATGTCAAAAGACAGAGCAAAATTATTATTAATTAAAGAATATCAAACACTTAAAATCCCATAGTGTGTCCCAGAAACTTCAGCTGCCTCTTCCTGATATTAAGTATAAGCCTCCTTGTTTGAAACCTCTCTAAGATCTCATTGTTACTCACATGCTCAGTCCATGATATCCTTAGCATCCTTCTGTAGAACTGCATCTCTGTCACCATGAGTCTCTTTTTCATCTTTGAGGAAATTGTCCAACATTCGCTGCCATAAAGAAGGACAGATGTCACGTAACAGTTCAGTATTCTTTTCTTTGTTACCAAAGTTATCCTCCTGTCTTGCAATACTCTGCCCAGCTTTTGGAATGTGTCCTTGACCATCCCACTATGCCTACAGATCTCAGTGTCACAATTACTGACCTCAGTCAAGATGCTTCCCAGGTAGTTAAACTTCCACAACTGCTTGATTCTAATGTTTCTGACCTTCAGATCACATTTTGGGCTCATTCTCTTACTGACGATCATACACTTCGTTTTCTTGTAGTTTATGCTTAGTCCCTTCTTCTCACTCTCCATTGCTAATTTCTGTAGGAGATTTTGTAATTTCATTTCTGTGTCTGCTATCAGTATTGTGTCATCTTTGTATCTTTTGTTGTTAAGATTGTGGCTGCCAATGTTAAATCCCATTAGGGTTTCCAGTTCCCTCAGGATTGCCTCACTGTATAGGTTGAACAGGTCAGGTGAGAAGACACATCCTTGCCTTATGCCCCTTTCTATTTTTTTTTATATATTCACTGAACTTGTTCCCTATATGCATGCATGCTGTTTGCTGCCAGTATAGGTTCTTGATTATTCTGATATCTTTCCTGAGCAGGCTGCTGAGTAGTTCCATCAGATCCTTGTGGTGTATTTTGTCAATGGCCTTTGCATAGTATATGAAACATAGGTACACGTCCTTCCACATCTGTATCGCTCTTTCTGATAACATTCTGAGCATGAATATTGCGTTCCTTGTTCTAGTGTCTTTAATGAATCTACACTATCTCTGGCCTGATTCTGCTGCATGCTCTATTCAACAGAATACGGATGATGAGTTTTGTCACATGGCACAGTAGGCATACCGTTCGATGGAGTCTGCATTCATTTGCACCTAGTTTCTTAGGCATAGCTATGAAGATAGATCTGCTGAGGTCTTCCGCTATATCTCCACTGTTGTAGATTTCATTTGTTATTTCGGTGATCTTGTCTATGCCAAAGTCATCTAAGGCTGTCAACATTTCCATTACAATTCCATCTGGTCCAGCTGCCTTGTTTCTGTTCAATTTGGCCAGTGCAGCTTTTACTTTGGTTTTCAGAATTCCAGCTCCGTCAGTAGTTCTGTGTATTGCTGGTTGTTCCCTTACATCGTGGAAAAGTTCTTCAATATACTCATTCCAGCATTGAAGAATTTTTTCCTTTTCTAATATGAGCATTCCATCCTTTGATTTCAGGAAACCTGTTGACCAGCATGTCTTTTGTCCTGTTAGTTGTCTTATTTGTTTGTGCATGTCTCTTTTGTTGGTAGTACTCAATCTTTCTATTTCTGCACATTTTTCATTCAGCCATTCTTCTTTAGCTTGCCTGCATTTGGTCCTTATTTCCTTGTGTAATTTTCTGTATTCCATTCCATATCTTGGCTGAGTTTTCCATCTTCTTTCCATCAAATCAAGAATCTCATCAGTCATCCATTCGTTTCTCCTTCTTCGTCCTGTCTCCTTTGGGATGATATCATTTGCTGATGTTGTCCCATTTCAAGTTTCCATTGTGTGTCTCGTATCTTCTTTTCACATTGTCTATGTATTTTTCTTTTAGGTTAGGATCGCTCAGGAGTTTGTTGTATTGCAGTTTGGTGCTGTGTTAGGCTTCAAGCTATATTATGGTGGTGGGAAAGTGACTGAAGTAGAGATGCTAGGTCAGGACCAATAACATTGTAAATTCTTCTCTGGCTTTTAGCAAGGATCTCTAAATGTATAGCAGGAGCACACACACACACACACACACTAGATATATATATCTATATATATTTAGGAAAATATGATAACTGGAAACTGTTTTGGTGATGCATTTCATCCGTTAGGATTTCATTGGACTGGGCTTTGTTGACATTGCCACATCTACACATGTACATGAAATAAGAGATGCTGGTAGTTTCAAAATTTTTTGAAAGAATACTTTTGGCAACGTCAACAAAGCTTAGTCTGATGAAATCCCAATGCATGAAATGCATCAGAAAAAACGTTTTGAGTTCGTCATATTTTTCTAAATACTGTTTGTTGCTATATAAAATTATAAAAAATTATATATCGTTATATCATATACTTATATATATATATATATATATATATATATATATATATATATATATTCCCATACTTGGGAAAATAAAAGTTATTCAAAAGAAAACTTTGGTATTTTTCTTACACAATTTTCTAAGTCTACCAAAAAATTAATCCGTGATCTTGAAAGGATCACAACAAAGACTAATCAACATGATATGTCTAAATTATTTAAACAAACCTGTTTGAATCATATATATATATATATATATAAAAGTATTAATGGATTGGTTTTTAATATGACATATTTAAACATTATTATAGCGAATACTTTGAATTGAAATAAATGCCCGATTTTCATTTATTAAGCAGTGTTTAATATGTCTATTGGCCAGTACATTTGAGAAAATACAGCCTTGCTTACTTTGATGTTCTTCATGGCCAAGCAGTAAAGCAGAGATGGTCAGCAGTGGTTTCCACTACATAGGGGGACACAGGTTCAATACCTGCCAGAGAACACATTTTCTTTTGTAAGATTTCTTGAATGCACAGACTGATAGATGCAATACACACTGTATATTAAAGAAAAATGAAGTGTATATTTCAAATATGAACTATACACAACAATAATGTTTGAACATATATATATATATATATATATTTATATATATATATATATGTATATATATATATACATACACTAACATCTGGGAACATCTTGCATCAGACAGGGAGGTGTGTAGAATTCTGATTGCTCTTACTTTTAAAAAATTTGAGAACAAAGTTGCTTATGTTGAGCTGAAATGAGCTAGTAGATATATTGAAAATGTCAACCTTCTTCCTGAGGGGGGAATGAAGAAATCCCTCTTGTGTGATGAACATATCCACATCTGCTTCCAGAGAACAGAACTCCTCAGCCACAAACGTAGACACAGAAACACCTCCATCTACCAATATGATACCCAGCAAGACTTTTTGTGAAGCATTTGTATCAAAGTGTGTCCATCAGCCAGTGGAATAACTCAGCACCATAAAACTAGACATCAATATAATCAAGTTGCTGTAAGAAGACTTGCCTGTAGTCAATGACTTAATGTGGGATATCTTGCAGGTCACTTGCGGTTCTTATGAACCATTTAAGAAATCATCAATAACATGGAAATAATCTCAGAAATGCTCATTTAGGAATTATGCGTCTCTTGGTCATAAGTCAATTTCCACCATATATACTTGAACCAAATATCATAGTAAAGTACATAAACATAAAGTCTAACCACCCTCCCACAATTATTAAGCATATCCCGAAGGTCACTGAGTGCAGACTATCAAGGAATTCCTTGTCCAAGAATATCTTCTGAGTCAATCAAGAAAGAATATGAAACAGTATTAAAAGAGGAAAGGCACAAAAACAAGTTGATCTTCAACCCGCAACCAAACCAACAAGTGAGAAGCAAAAACAGGAAGAGAGATATTATTTGGCTCAACCCCCACTTTCAATATGGAAGTAAAAACAAATATAGGTAAAATATTTTTCAAATTGTTAAATAAGCATTTCCCCAAAATCTCTAACCTACAAAAAATTTTTAATAGAAATACTGTAAAACTAAGCTACTGCTGTAGCAACAACCTAAATAGCATTATAAAAAAGCACAACATGAAGAAGTTCAAAACAGCCACTAATAGCAACACCACTAATAGCAACACCACTAATACAATCTCTTGTAACTGCAGGTAAAACAACAAATGCCCTTTGAAAGGTAGCTGCAATGTAGTGAGTGTGGTATATAATGCAGATGTGGAGTATCCCACAAAACAGAACAAAGTATACATAGCGTGTACTGAAGGTGCATTTAAGAAAAGGTGGTACAACCATAAATCCTCCTTGAAATTGGAGAGCAACTAAGCTGGGAGACCATGTGTGGGAATTTAAAAAGAAATAAAATAAAAGCCCCAGCATAAAATGGAGTGTATTAAGGAGAGTTAAGCTTTACAAATGTATTGATAATATTTGTAGGCTCTCTCAAGAAGAAAAACTGGCCATAGTGACATACCCAGACAAGACCAACCTGAGGTGATATCAAAATGTAGACATACCAATAAATAGATTCTGTGCCAGTATGAGCCCAGATGAACAATTTTTTTTTTGCTTCCAGTTCCTCCAACTCTTCCCTAACCCATCCCCTTCTGATATATCTGATTTGGGGTGCTTTGTTAATTTATTTAAGCGGGCATGAACAGTGTTACAGATTAACCATCCACAAGTAACTGCCGAAGTAAAATTTTTTATACTACTCTGGCACAAATATCTCCAGTTATTTCTATCCAGGGCAAATCATTTGTTGTTAGTATGAGTTTGTATTAACACCTGAGAGGTTACTCTTTAGCTTGTCTTTATACCTGAATCACAGCCATCCAACAGTTGTTTCTCCACTGTGAAGCTGGCTATACATGAGAACCTTAGGTGTTCTGTCATCGCTTATCATTGCAACATGACCAGCCCATTGGAGTTGTGACTGTGTCAGGAAAGTTTCAATTCCACCAATGTTGTCTTTAACAAGAAGATCAACATTGGACACACTATAGCCAAAATTAATGTAAATATTTTTTTTATATCTATATCTAGTTATCTATCAGTGTATATGTGCAAGCATACACACACACACATACATACACACACATATATATATATATATATATATATTGGGAGAGGGGTAGGTAGTGAGAGAGGAAAGGAAGGAAAAGAGAAATCATACAAAATAAGAAAATGAGATTATATGAAACAATAAATACATTCAGTAAAACAATTTTTGTTTTCTTTTTTTTTAATGTTTTTGCTATTAGTAATTTAGACTTGAATCTACTCAAGAGATTGTTTTCTAAAAATGAAATAAGATTTTACAAGATAGCAGTTTGTCCAATACTGCTCCCACTTAAAAAAAAAGAATTTTTTTTAGTGACCCACCAAGGAAAGTTTTTGGACATATAAGAATTAGTGCAAGCCACAGGGATGCTTACTCTCATGCCTTCCTTATAAATTCTAGTTTGAACCGAAAGTGTTTTTTTAATAGGTTTTCTGACTTGTATGTTTAATTGGGAGGACTAATGTCCACGCATACCCCGCAAATTAAACATAACAACACACATTGGTGATCCAGGTTCAAGTTCCAGTTTAGACAGTTTGTGTTCACTTTTAATTTAAGCCCTTGTGAAAGGCATAAATCCATCTCTTCTACTGTCAACTATGGGTTAAATATCAAAGTAGACTGTGCTCTCAGGCCTTAGTTGGCAACCTACTAAAGAGAATGACAAATCTAGATTCAAATCCATCGAAAGGCCACAGGAAACTACTCCACTACTTTTTCCAAGTATAATTGACAGAAGAATATGGAAGTAGCATTGTGGTTATTGGTGTGCCAATTTCAAATTCCATAAGCTAGCATGACAGACTGAGCTCTTTAACCTTGGATGGCAACCAGTCTAGGAGAACAGTGTTGTAGGAGGTTAGATTTATAATTAAATTTTTATTTATTATTGTTTGAATTTAGGTACATGTACACTTATGTCTGTGTTTTGTGATTAATAAACTAGTGCTTAAATGGTAAAATTATTTTTTCTATTTTTTAGGTATTAATTATTGTTGCTGGATTTATAGTAGCACCTATGCAATTTTTTTCATCTGTGTTAATGTTATTAGTTACAATAGCTTTCTATATCATGCTGTTAGTTAAACATTTATTATTAAGTGGGCAATTTTCTTTGTTTCTACAGTTACATTTGATGGTGTTATTTTGCTGGTTGTTATTGATGTTGTACTTGTTATTGTTTTTGTTGAGCTGTTGCAATTCATTAGAATTAATAGACCGTTGTCCCTGTATAGATCTATATCTTCTAACAGAGGACAGAAAATGTGACATTGAGATCTGAAGATGTATTTGGATAGCCAAAGATGCATTCCAAAAGCTAAGCAGAGTATTAAGAAACAGAAAAATTTTGTTAGCAACAAAGAAAAAAGTACTGAACTGGTATGTGATATCTGTCCTCCTGTATGGCAACAAATGCTGGACAATTTCCTCAAAGATGAAGAAGAGACTTGAAGCAACAGAAATGTTTTTCTGCAGAAAGATACTGCGGATACCATGGACCAAATATGTGACTAATAACAAGGTTTTGAAGAAAATGGAAACAAAAAGGAAACTTATACTTGACATCAGAAAAAAGGCAGTTGAAATTTCTGGGGTGCATAATGAGGAAGGAGAGCATGGAAAACCTGATACTCACAGGACAGATTGAGGGAAAGAGGGACAGAGGAAAGCAGTGTATAACATATTTGATGAGCCTGAGCAAATGGATGGTAGAACAGGGTTTGGGAGAATTAACAAAAAGACAACTTTTTAAGAGCTACAAGGGACATTTGGATGTGGAGGGCCATGACCGCCTACACCCTGAAGGGACATGGCACATAACAGAAGAAGAAGACTTATATTTTAGATATATATTTCAGATTCCAACTGGTTTCCAATTCTAAGTAGGCGGCAAAGTAATTTGAAAATGAAACACCTTATATATAAAAGAATATTAAAATTATACAAAATTTAAATACATACAAAGATATTATTATAGTTTTTCTATTTGACAAATGTACAATATGTGTGTGTGTGTATATATATATATATATATATATATATATATATATATATATATATATATTTATTTTTAGGATATTAAAACATGGCAATTTTTAACATGTTTTAATATCCTAAAATAAATAATATTTAACTCTGCTCTGTACTGAGCCCTCTTTTAAATTAAACGTTACGTACAGTGGGATTATACTCCATTTGTTCTCATTTTACCTGGATATATATATATATATATATATATATATATATAGATTAAGACACTGGGATTAGTATAATAAGAGTAATAACAGTATAGAGGGTGTAAAACTAGTGCCTCTCATTGATTGGTTCTTGACTTCTCATTGAATAAAGATAGAAGCCGACACTTTTTGAAATAGACATTCCCCCTTGCCTCACCCCATTTCCCTTTCCATGCCAATTCATTGTTAACTAACAGTTATTCCATGCACGCACCTACACCATGTGCATGCTTGCACCGGGGAAAGCAAGCAAGCCATAGCAAGTGTTCGATTATATGCACGCATGTAAATACTTGATTGTATTTGTGATTACATCAATTCCATCATTTAATGATAAACTGCAAATCATAATCTTCATTTCTCTTTCTAATGCAATTTGCAGATTTTTCTATTTTTATATCTTGGGTTCTTTTCTTGGTGTTCTCTAAAACTGCGGAAGTCAGTTGATTACCATATAAAACAGTTAACTCTTACAGAAAGAAAGAAAGACAAAGTGGGAGAAAGAAAGACAATGTTTTTCTTTCTTTTGCTTTATTCTGTTATATTTCAAAAAGAAGCCTAACATTTTGCTGAAATATGAATTAAAATGCCAATAGCTGGAATAAATAAGAAGTGATGAAAAGTGTTTACTTAATAATACTTTCTTTCTGTTTTTTTTAATTCTTTTTTTTTTTATTTGGTTGGGGGATAATGTCCTTTCGCATTGAAGACTGTTACTTTATATTTACAAATAAATGGACAGTTTTTTGATTACCACTTTGAATTCTTCAAATTCAAAACCAGTGGTTATCCTCTTTCATGATCAATAAAGAATCTTGAACACACAAAGGCAAGGCTAAACTTTTGTCGCACCAACAATAGGAATTAAATCGTTATCATCTAAAATTGAATCAATAGGTTTTTTGGGATTTTTTTATAAAAATCATTAAAGATTATTTAGATTATTACTTTTTTTAATTTTCTTTTTTTTTATTTACAATTTTTCTTTCTTTTTTTTCTTTGTCTATTTAATTTCTTTCTCAATTGATATTTTTCTTTCTTAGTTTCTTTCTTTTTATTGTTGGATTATAGAAGGCTTTTATTTGACAATGACATCAAATTAGCTTGCATTGAAAAAAAATCTTTATTTTTTCTTCATTTAAAAAATGTTCTTTTAGAAAATTTTTATATTATTTTTTTCATATTTTAATCCTTTCTCAAGTATTTTTACCATGTTGCCTTTAGGAATTTCAATTGTCTTATGTAATTTTCTTTTTTTTTTCCTTTTATAAATGAATCTTATTTAAAAATTTTTGTCAAATATTTTTAATATATTGACCATGCTGGTTCTGAAATAGAATTCTTTATTTTTCCATTTCTATTTCCTTTTACTTTTTCTCTAGATCTTTTATTTTTTTTTTTTTAGCAAAGGAATGAATTGATAATTGAAAAATTTTTCAATGTAAAGATTTGCAGTGGTTATTTTAAGTCTCTGAAACAAAAAAAAACTTTCAAGCAAAATAATATAAAAATGAACAAACAGGATAAGATTTTCTTATTAGATAAAAAATATACTTTAATAATCAGACTGTTACAACTGGTTTACTGTATTTGTAAGAAATATTTTTGAATGCATTGCATTTTGGCATAGGTGGTATCCATTTGGGTGAAAAGTAAAAAGAATAGGAATAAACCAACAAAAGAGTGAATAAAAATGTGGGCAAATTATGTTTAGCCGTTGGTTTCGATGTTTGTGGGACAGCTTTAGAATTGTCATAATCATCTTTGATAAATTTGACTTGAAAATAATGTTGGTAATGGGGTCAGTTTTGTTGATAAGCAATAAACTGATCAGCCACTTACAACCTTATAAATAAAACAGTTTTGTAATTAAATATAAAACATCAATTCATTTATCCAAATTTTCATTGACAGATTTTAATTAAAATTTGATAAGTATAAAATGGAGATTTCAATCTGTTAAAGTATGTTTATCTTATTATTTTTATTGTCATTTGGTTTTGGGAGACTAGGCATTGGAAACTTTTGTTTCATAACTAATCTCATTGTTATTATGCTTAACAAATCAAATCCATCATTATTTTAGCCTTACACTAATTCTGCTCTCAATTGATATCAAATAAGTTTTTTTTTTTAATTATTTTCTATAAAGCATTGTTAGCTCCTATTTCATTTGTACAGTAAAACCTCGATTTAAAGAACTAATTAGGGGCAGAGTATGTGCCTTAAATCTGATAAAACCCTCATTAAGAAGCAAGTTCTGAATTTAATGAACATTGTTTTGTTCAATCTAAGACAGCCAGTATGCAAATGAACAATGTTATGTAAAACTGTATTAAATATTCAAATAAAACACTCATACATACCTTTTCCTTTTCTATATTGAAAGGAATTTTGGAAGTAGTGCTGTAAATGTAATTTTCTTTGTACTCATGAGTGAGGCTTAAAAAATTTCCAAAGTTTCATATTGAAATAGTACCCATCAAAAATTGATAGAATTATGCTTACAGAGTCGTCAGCAATGACTTTTTTTGGTGAACTACTTATCAGTTCTATAGCCCATAAATTGAAGAATTGATTTATTTGGGTTCAGTATTTTTTAAATGTGTTTAGTTTGTAGTTGAAAGGCAGAAAGTATAGGTCAGTTTGTTATTATTTTAATATTAAAACATCCTTGTGTTCATATGTTGTAACAACTGCAGACTGGTTCCTGATGTTTATGAGCTAAAGTTTTTTTTAGAATTTTAATTTTTTTTATGTCAGTTAACTCTGAGTGATACTAGTACTATGTAACCCATTATTACCTGCCGCATGGTTGGGTCATTGGCAACTAAACTGGTTCCCTCATGAGGCTTGTTTGGTGAGGATGGCTAGACATCTCACAGGATTAAAAACAAGACCTGTCACAGAGCAGTTGAGTTTTGTTGCAGGATCAACAACCATCTAGCACGGTGGTTCTAAATCTTTTTTTATCCAGGGACCATTTTTACTCTTAATTTTTGTTTTTTTTGGTGGACCCCCATTCGATGAAAAAAAACTTGTATTTAACAACTAAATTCTATGGAACATTTATGTACACTAATAAAATGACTCAAAATAAACCATTTTAAAATGGACCTTCATAGATTCCAGTAATGTTACATGGACCCTCAGGGTCCATATGGACCCCTGTTGAAAACGACTGATCTAGCACAATGGAATAGACAGGGCTTCATATCTATATATGCAGCCAGTGTAGTGGTGACATTTCATTGCTGGGCGGAGGGCTTTCGAGACATGAAGTCAACAGCCAGAAGGGTGGGTCCTTTAATTTCTGAACCTGACCCTTTAAAATATTAATATTGATGAGCACTCATTATGGTTGTAAGTCATTCAATGCATGTATAAATCTTATCTTTGCATACTCACATTATAACCATTGGCATTTTTCATTTTCCTTGAAAAATGAACAATTTTATGTTAAGTAGAGAGAAGGGATATAAGGTCATAAAATTTTTCAAATATATCAATATATAAAATGAAACTTTCAATCACATACATCAATCCACTATGAAATAAACAGGTTTTTGCAAATTAAAATAAATGTTTTAAATATATTTATATTATATATTATAAATTAATTGATTTAAAAAATTTAATTTTGTTTTTAAAACCCAGTAGTTTTATTTCATACTCCAAAATTCATGTTTCAAAAACAAAATTAAATTTGAACCTTCCATTTTGAAACATGGTTAGAACTGTGTAAAATCAATTAATTTATAATTTAATGCTTGTAAATTATACATTGAGCACTATTTTGTAAAAATAAAAATATCTATAAGAACACCGGATTATATATCTTACTGTTCTTTCTTTTTATTTATACATACATATATATATATATATATATATATATATATATGCACATTTCATATATTATACAAATGCTGTCATATTCAATGTTTAAAAGAAATGTTGCTTCCCAAATATACATTTATATACACATGCATATATTTTATATAAATATATATATATATATACACATCCATATATTTTATATTATATAAAATATATATAAACACACACACACACATTATATAAATATTATATACACACATGTGTATAATATATAAATATTACATACATGTATGCATATATATATATATACACACACACATATATGTACGTCTATATGTATATATAATATTCATATATTTATACACGTATGTATATATAATATTTATATAATATAAATATATATATATATATATAATATAAAATATATGCATGCGTGTATATATATATATATATATATATTTATATAAAATGTATATAAATATATGCCAACAACATTTCTTTTTAGACATGTTTTGTTATTTCAGCATTTATATAATATATAAAATATGTCTGTGTGTATGTATATATTTCATATGAACAAAATTTTTTCATGTAGCTGATTGATGTTATACTTATTACCTTAATTCTAGAGTTTCATAGACAAACCTTTTTGCAATTATTTAGTCTAATCTTCAGAAGGTTTCAGCAACAGACTGTTGTTTTTTCATTTTTCATCATCTTTATACAAATCTGATGTAATTAATTTATGCACTAGTTGTCATCGGCTCTTATTATTGGTATTAGGTTGATTCTTTTTCCTCATTTTGTATGTGTATGCGTAAAATACCACTGGTATTTCTCCTTTCCATCAATAATTACATAATCAAGATTTTGACGTTCCATACGACTACAAACAAAAGGTTAGGGAGGAAACCGTCATCAATACAGGAAAGTGTTATAATTGTTAGTAGACTTGAGGAAGCTATTTTCGTAAAAAACAGTTTTAAGCCAAAAATTTTAATACTGTTTAGTCAATGAGTACTGAATGTTTCCTCATAAGGAATATATACCATTACTATTTGTAGATTAGAAGAAATGAATTGACAATTTTTAGCGTTTCATTTCAAAAAAGCAATATAAAGAGACTTGATAAATACTGTTGTGTTGTTATCTTAAAGCATTTAACTTTAAAATATTTGATCTTTCTTTTCTTTTTTGATGAATGAAAAGCAAAAACTAACATTCAATTTCGTATATTTATTAGTGAATTGTGATAATTGATATATGGAATACAAAATGTTAAAGTCAAAAATAACTTTTCTTCTGTTAATGGTTTTATATTTTAATATTAGTGTTTCTAAGGTGAACTTTTTCTCTAGGAAAAAAAATATATACATACATACAGACATAACCATTTTTTTGTTGTTGAAGCAGGACTGGGATTAAAATTGCACAAAGAAAGGTGGGTTCTGCCTGAAAAAGAATCTCTTGTCATAATGATTTGAGGCAAGGTTTTACAAAATCACATGCTCTTCCTGTTACCCAACTGAGATACTCATGGTAGTTCAGGTACACCAAGTGTATTTATCAAGACACCATCTCTAGGAAGTTTGTCAAACAAGGGGCTTGTTGACCCTTTTTATGTATATTATTAATAGTCGGACTATTGTCCTAATCTTTTTTGTTATCATAATGTTTTGCCCTCTGGCCTTCATCAGGAGTATATCAATCTGGTAGCCTACAGGGAATTCTGAACTGAACCCTTTATTTAATTTATGGAAGTAGATTGTTCTCATTCCATGTCTAGGGATACCATCTAATTCTTATTTTTAGTACTGTCCAGTTATTTATCATCTGTTTTCACTACAACTGCACACTGCCCAGCCCAGAGATTGAACACATAATTACTATGTCACCAAATTCATAAACCAATGCTTTAATCCACTCGGCTATCATTTGTCATTGTATTATTATGGATAAACATGTTGGCCATTGGCTCCTTTAAGAAGCTCATCCACACTTTGACAGGTCTTGTTTTTCATCCTGCAAAATGACATGCCACCCTCTTCACAAGCAGAAATGCTAGAAAAAAATAAACAGTAAATCACAAAAATCTGTACAAATTCTTAATTTATAAATATCATTCCTTGCTATTAGCATTTCATTGATCTACAGAATCTATAAGAAATGAAGTTTGTTTACAAATAATATAGTGATGACAGTGATCCATTCTATAAACACTTTACTTAAATGTAAATGCACACTAAAAAATGATTTGTTTTTGCTAATAATTTAAATATCTCGGAAGTGTTTTAACAGAGGATTGAAAGTGTGACAGTGAAATTTATAGGCACACTGGAATAGCAAAAGATTTAGCAAAGTATTAAGAATTGTAAACATTTTGTTAGAAACAAAAAAAAAAAAAGAGTACGGAATTTTTACGTAATATGAATTCCTCCTATATAGCAGGAAATGCTGGACATTTTCCTCAAAGATAAAAAAGAAATGTGAAGCAACAGAAATGTTGTTCTATACAAGGATGCTGAGAATACCATGGACTGATTTAGAGAAAATGGAAACAAAAGAAAACTTATCCATATCATCAGGAAGCAGCAGTTGAAATTTCTAGGGCACATAATGAGGAAAGAGGGCTTGGAAAAGTTGACACTCACATGACAGACTGAAAGCAAGAGAAACCGTGTAAAACAACACATAACCTATGTTGCATAAGAGTAAGTGTCATTGCTGACACTGTAGTTTGAACCTTGATCACCAGTGAGCAACACGGGCAATTCCATTATTAAGTAGCTCATGTGATCATAAAGGAAGTGAATAAATAGGAAGTAGCGTGATCACTTCTTGTCTATCCACTATTGCTATACGTTCACTCTCTCTACTCTACAGATTACAATTCTCTTCTGATCATTATACTATTTGGCAATTACTACTTGAACAAGTATTACTAGTACAAATATTATTGGAAGGTGTTACTACTAGTACCGGCATATATAAAGTCCCAAATATAATGAGCATTTTTGGAAGTGATAATGAGCTTTTGCTTGACATTGCAAAAGTATATATCCAACATCACAAAAACCTACCAAGAGAGCTTGAGTAGTAGTGAGAAATCATAAAATTTATGACAAAAGAACATAAAATTGTGGAGAGCCATGATTACCTATATCCTTATATATATATATATATATATATATATATATATATATATATATATATCAAATTTGATTAAAAAGAAGTATGTTTAATTTTTTATTATATTTTACAATTTTTGGGATAATGTGTTGAGTATTGTACTTGAAGTTGTGGATAAACTGTCTGAAGTTCATATTTTGTTATTTTTGTTTAGTTTTTTCAATTATTGCTTATTATCAAGACCCTAAGGTATCATTATAATAATTTATTTCACCAGAGCACTTTTTGGGACTACCCATACGGATTACCAAGTTCGTCATAACTTATATATATATATATATATATATATATATATATATATATGTGTGTGTGTGTGTGTCTCTCTCTCTATATATATATATATATATATATATATGCATGTATGTATGTATGTATATATATATAATGGACTCTCCCATCGGTTTTGACGTATGAGGATCTGACAGCTTATTGATTCAGTTTGTGCAATAATCTTTAAATGGCATTTAAGACCTGCTAGTGATTTACAAAGGAGGCCACATATGGAGGATATATATATATATATATATATATATATATACTAGTAGTAGAGCCAGCGTTGCCTGGGATGTAACAGTAAGAGATAGATCAAGTATCGACCATCATAAAGACTGAAAAATAAAATTGACAAAGATTATTGTTTAAGGTTGACGGACACGCATGTCTTAATTAGTTTTTTTTTTTTTTTTTTTAATTGGTCAAACCCAAATTCAAACAAAAACATTGTTTACAATCGTTATGAGTCTATCGATTGGTGAATAGAATTTTATTATAAACAATTGTCTTGTAAATGGAATTTTTAAAGCATTCTGAATGTAAATAAAGAAAAAAAGTGTGCAAGACAATAAGAATACTACCTGCCGAAAAAAAAAAGTGGATCTTTGTTTTATCGGCTGAAAAATGTAAGAAATCCGATCCCATATATAAAGGAACACACACACACACAAAAACATCCTGGTTTTTTAACCTAAGTCACTCCACGGAATCGCTAAAAACATAGAGCATAGTCTGATGAAAAAAGACGCCAAAGTTTATGAAAACAAAATTTTATCATCAAAATGCTTATTTTTTATGAAGAGGATAGACTAAATTTTTTTAAATTATTTTAAAAATTTTTCCATCTTTTTAGAATATTCTAAATTTTGATTTAAAAACCTTGTTTCTCTTTGTCGCAACAAGGGGTAGTAAATAACATAGATAATTTTTAGCGCATTTTTTTTTGTATTTACACACATTAATTTGGAAAATCTTGCAAAAATAAAAAATAATTGTCAGATGTTAATGAAACTTTCAGAAACTATTCACAGATGATCGAAATTATTATAAATATGTTTTTTTTTGTATTAAAGTCATGGCAGAAATATTTTTTTTATATATTTATTAACACCCCCATAACTAATTTTATGAAAAAACTCTAGAAATTCGAGACCATCGGTTTTAGTGATTACAATAGTTAAAAGCACAAGGCTTTGAAGAATGCAAATCCTGTTTTTTTTTATAACGTACCTGAAAATTAGCTGTGAATTGTAACATACAAAACTCAATAAAACAAATATATTATTTAGTTTCAAATGCTTTTATTTGTTTTAATTTGTTTTTATGAATATGGACAATATTTTCTGAAAGCAAAAAAATTTTTCAATGAAAATTGAATTTTAATACAATTATTTCTTATTTCTTTAATTTTAAAAAGATTTTAAAAAAATGTTTAAATTGAATTTTAAAAATATTTTAACATTAGTTAAAAGCAAGATCAACCTTTCAAAATGTCTGTGTGAGATTGTCATTGTCTAGCGCTTTGAAAATTGTATAATTTGGACCAATCAGATTAGCCATGGTAATTAAGAAATGTAATTTTGTGTTTATAGTCGGACAGTAATTATCAAGTACGGAAGACCAACCAGAATACAATTTAGTTGCATTATTTGAGTTCAGCATTGTTCTCCGCTGTTAAGCCCTTTACTTTTGCTAAACACGTATGGATGTTAATTTGAGTTTTCAATTTCAACTGAGAAGGGTACCTACAAGTAACAGTATCATCTTATGAAATTTAACTACTGCTAAACTTTAATTTATATGATCTTATTTTTATATTAATCTCAGTTATGACATTTTTCCATAAATGAAATATCAAAATTAATAATAAAATGAATGGAAATACAAATAACACAGTAAATGTAATAAATGTACATAAAATTATGGTATTTTATATACACTTTGATAAAATTTCATAAGAAAGGTACCTAAATTAATTAGATACCTTTTTCTTATGAAATTTAATCTCATTAATTAACAGTCTTATTTTTTAATTTTTTATATTTTCCATAAAGCATCGTAAACGTAAAAATGAAAGCTAAGTACAAAAAAAAAATATAAATAAATAAAAAATAAAAAATTAGAGCGCTGAAAGTTTTCCTTAAAAGTAACAAGGTAAATAATTTGTTCACTTAAATAATTTCACTTCCTTCCATCCGTAGAAAGAATTCTCCTCCCAAAGTTATCTAAACGTCATGAATGTGCCTTTTCATCAATCGTCAAGCGACGCGAAAGGTTATGACCTGCTTTGTTTTATTTTCAAATTACATTTTTCGGCGCAGAAGCTAAGTTAAGCTTGGTTCAAAATATTTTAAATAAACAGTATAATATCTGTTTTTATTAAAATCAGTTTTGAAAAAATGATAATTGACTTTAAAAAATATCAAAGTAAGATTTTAATCTTTTTATCAAATCGAAAAAATGATTGAAAATGATTATCTGCCCTTTTTTTTTTAAAAAAAAAATATTTTTAACGAAAATTTCAGACGTGCTAGGAACGATGAAAAAATGTAAAAAATACCCCAAAATACTTTGATCTTTCCTCTTTAAATAATATGAACATTAGACGATAAAATTTTTGTTTTCGTCAAGTTCGGCGTCTTTTTCATCATGCTATGCTCATTCGTTTACATTTTCATGGGTGAGTTCTCCCCTTTCATTCTCACGATGTGTCTTAATCGTGTTTTTCAAATTGATTTTATTAAAAAACAACTGTATTTTTCCCATTTTCGGCCCCGTTAGAACCACCACAAGGTAATTTTATGTAGTCCTGTGAAGTGTTGAAATCGGCTAAAAAATGTAGGAAATTCGATCCAACATATAAACGTTACAGACACACACACACACACACAACCTGCATTTTATAATAAGTAAGATATATCCAAGTATATGATTGGTATATACGGAATGAATTCCAATAACCAACAATTACTATTCTTAAAAGAGTGCCCAATACAGAGTAGAGCAGATATAATTATTTATTTAAAAATTATATAAAAAAGTGATTTTATAACATAGTGATTATATAAAAAAAAATTTATAATATAGTGATTATAGTGATTATATAAAAATAAAGGTATTTTATAACATAGTGATTATATAAAAAAAGTGATTTTATAACATATTTATGTTATAATTTTTAAATAAATAATTATATAGTCACCCATAGACAGACTGTTTTGCTTATCACAGCTAATAAGTGTGGCTAGAGATATGATTGCTTCAAACAGGGATCAAAACCTGACTGATTTGACATCGGAACTAACAACACTATAAATAGCCAAAACCTGCATTTAGATCCAAAATTATTCCCACTCAATAGACCCTAGAATAATTCAAAACACAACCATTACTGCTTACCAAAACAACCATTAGAAAAAATACAACAGACTACCTACAAATCATCACTGACTTGTATATATAAATAGTTGAGCAAAAACACAAGGCACATGGCCTGACAATTGTGTTTAGGATGAAACAGTTTGTCACCTCTGGGTGTTAACTTCAATGTCCACTTATATTTGGTTGAAAAATTTGTTTTATTAAAATAAATTCTCCACTTAATAAGCAAACAAACTTTTTGCTCAATATCTATAAGATGGAATTATTTTCTTGTTAACCTTTCGCTGTCAAGTATTCTCAGATATTTCATATCAATCATAATATATACATACACACACACACACACACATATATAGTCAAACCTATATTATTAAATATAACAGACAATGAATGTCTATTATGTTTGATCATGGGCTGTTCAAAACTTTGTATGGTTGCTTTAATTTTGGGTGAAAATAAAGGCAAAATTGTCCAACAACTAGATATATTTTATTAAGCTGTTCCTTGATCTAAGCTTTTGGCTCACATGAGCCATATTCAGAGTAGTTATATGGACATTTAAACAGAGATATTCACCATCAAAGATGATATTCTACTATATTGACATAGAAGATTACTATGTAACGATAATGGTCGCAGAATAGCAGATGTTGGCTGTAAATTTATGATGCGGTTCTATGACATATCACATGGGAGACTGAAAACAAAACCATATATCTAGATGCAGTGTAATGTGTTGTGACTAGTTTAAAATGTAATTTTGTTGAATGTGGGTTGCTTTGTTTTAATGTAGATGGCCTCCAATATCTGAAGGTTCTTTTTACTGTGTGTATGTGTGAGTATTATTGTTATCAACTAATATCTGTATAATATTATGTACATGGCTATACTTTTCTAAGAAATGTTGTTTAATAGAACTAAGATCAGAAAGGTGACATGTAAGTCTATGGGAGGGTGTGGTTGTAGTAAAACCAATATATGTAGTGGGTTTATTATTAGTATCAGATATACAATCTCTGAATGGGCATGTAAACTGATACACTACATTGTTTTTTTTTGTAGAGGATTTAGTTGTGTGGTTGTAGGGTTATTAGAGACTATGAGGTCAGTTGTTTTACATTTTTTATAATATATGATGAGCTTAACTTCTTTATTATTAATGGGTTTAACATTTCTACCTATTATATTTTTGAGTGTTGTTTATCCTTATAGCATTTCTTTATAGAATATGGTTTTGGAAGAAGATATTATACGTATATCGTTGCAGATATTCACTATTTTAATTAAAAAGACATGAGTTAATGCTAGTGGGTTTCCTATATA
Organism: Acanthosepion pharaonis; assembly: GCA_903632075.3. Classification (NCBI taxonomy): domain Eukaryota; kingdom Metazoa; phylum Mollusca; class Cephalopoda; order Sepiida; family Sepiidae; genus Acanthosepion; species Acanthosepion pharaonis. Next base: position 698,792 of record CAHIKZ030000360.1, on the reverse strand, counting down.
GACAAGTAATAAATTTATGTGTGCTGGAATGAATAAATACATCAAGAAATGAAATTTTATTACTAAGTTCTAATGTAAATTTGAGGCCAGAGTGACTTTCAAATTTGTTTTTAAGTTAATTTGATCAATATTTTTAGCTAAAATGAAAATACCATCTATTTTACATATATAAGGGATTTATTAGTATCATTAGGTATTTTATTTTCTAAATGTGCTATATAATAATTAGAAAAAAGGAGGCCTAAAAGAGATCCCATTGCAATACTGTCTATTTTGAGTATAAATATTACCTAGGGTACTTGAGTGGTGCATACTAATAATATTTTTTTTAAAAAATAGTGGGTTTAATATTGATTAGTGAGAGAGAAGTGTGATTGTATACATCATGGATAATGATGTCAATCGTTTCATGGATGGGGACATCAGTAAATCAATTTTGTACATCAAATATGCGATTATTTGGTAGTTTAATTTTACAGCCTGAAGAATTTGTATAAATTCATTTGTGGAGTTAATACAATATTTACTTGGGAGATAGGGAGTAATTAATTTGTTAAGGGTTTTTGAAAGGTAATATACCAGTGTAGGTATTTGTGAAATGATAGGTCAGACGGGGATGACCTTTTTTATGGATTTTACATTTCCATCAAGGTAGCCAGGTTGATAGTCACCTTTAATCTTTTGAAGTATATATATTATATATATATATGTATAGAGAAAGAGAGAGAGAAAGATAGAGAAATGTGTTTTATACAGGGTATTTTTTTAATTTACTTCTCTATAGAGCTAAATTTTCTGAACCAGGTTATTTTTTTTTTTCATAAAATGTTCATTCTAATTGGATTCAAAAAAGATTTAATGTCTTTAGGGTTTGGAATTGGTATTGAAATACTCAATTACCTTCAACTTATTTAGATTTGGCAGTTGGAGTTGTGGAAATTAGCAAAAGCATTAGAAGAAGAAAAAAAAGAAAATGCAAAGAGTTACAAGAGAAATTATGAAATGAATAAGAGATCAAGGAAAAATGGATGAATGGGCAGATGAAATGTTTGTAAGCATCTCAAGTAAAGAGATCTCATCTCTTCATTACACTCATCTTTTTGTTCTATTTCATGTTTTACTGCAATGTAAAGTGCTGTTCAAACAGAACTAGATTATTTAAGAAAGGTTAACAATGACGATCTTTAGAACAATGCAATTTGTTTAATGTTTAATAATTTTGCCTGTAAAGTATATACATCTAACATGAAATAGGATTTTCATCAGCCTTATTAATACAGCAGTTGAAAAACTAAAATGCAGATTTTAACCTTTTTAATAGTAATGTTCCAACCAGAATGCTATCTCTCAATATTGTTCTTAAGTGTTTTTTTTTTAATGTGAATTTGTACATTCAAAATAAATAAAATCAAGTTAACATGAAAATATTAAATTAAGTATTTATTCAGGTTTTGGTTTGAAAAAGCAACAATGTAGATTTATACAAGTACATAAATGTGTATATATTTGTTACAAAAATAGTTACACACAAGCACACACACACACACACTATATATATATATATATATATATATAAGTGAATATTGAAGTCAACACTCAGAGCCTCTGAGTGTTGACTTCAATGTTCACTTTTATATTTATATTTACATACATTCTATCTCTGATATTGAGCACTTTATCCCATAAATATAGCACACCTTAAACTATATTTTTCATATATATATATATATATATATATATATATATATATATATATATATATAGGTACCTCCACTAATTCGGTATATATAAGGTTTAAAATGAATTTTTAAAAATGAAAAAACTTTCTTGAAGCTTTCATTTTAGCTTTAATTGAAAGCTAAAGGATTTAAAATTTACTATTTCCAGTAAGCAAAATACTCTGTGGTGTATTTATTAATCGGAATTGATTTTTTTTCAGTAAAATCAATAAAAACGGCCTTTTTGATAAATTTGTAAACAAAAGTTGATTCTCGGTTTTAAAAATCTTGCAAAAATAAAATATGTAGTTCTGAAAAGTTATTTGAGGAAAATTAGCAAATTTAAAGTTAAATTAATCTGATTTGAAGCAAATATTACTTACTTATAGCATAAAATGTTGTGTACAAGCATTTCTTGACCACAGGGTCTTGTTTTTCTGACGTGTTAATTGATTTATTTACAGCTGAATATCTGCCTAACACGTTCATAGTTACTGCATGGTGGAGAGGACAGTAAAGTTTATATGAGGTTTTTTTTTTCCCATGTGTGTGTGTGAGGCGGGGGACAAGCCTTAAAACATGTGATCTTTTAATGATAATGTTATAAGTTTGAACATCCATAGTTAGAAATTCTGCATATATATATATATACATATATAAAAAAAAATCAAAATACTTTTTAAAATATTCAGGGTTGTCAGATTGTAATAAGTTTTACAGTATATGATTAGTAAATATAGTCTTACTTAATGATATTTCCCAAGAGTTATCACATTGGAACTGAATTTTAAAAGATTTAAAATCTTTATAAATTATTCAATTTAAAATTGTAAAAAAAAAATGAAAACAAATCTTGTAAGAATTCATCAAAAAATTTTTTTCTTTTTCAGGAAATACTGTCTTTAATATATATTATTCATAAAAGCAATTAAAAACTTCTCTACTTAAATAATGTCTTAGGTTTATTGCATTTTTTATTTTTCGATTCAGAATAGGTTTTTGTAATATGGAGTCCAATTCTGCAAAAAATTTTGGAAATTTAAAATCTTCAAAAATTCTGCTTCTAACTTAAATAGTCACCAAAAATTATCATGTTGAATTTCTCAAGTTTTAATAAAAAAAAAAAAGTGGTGAAACACGTAAAAAAAAATAATATTTTTACCAAGATTTTCTAATAAAAGAAAAAAATTCACAAGTATTTTCATTCATTTGTGAATAAATCTTGGAAATTCCATTAAAGTCTGACAATTATTTGATTTTTGCAAGAATATCCAAATTAATATGTCTGCGACATAAAAAGAGGTTAAAATTTGCTATACTAAAAGTCAGTACAACTGCTAACGCAAGAAAACAAATTTTTTAATCAAAATTTTAAATGTTCTAAAAAGGAGTAAGAAATTTAATTAAACATTCAAAAAACACTTTGATCCTTCCTTTTAATAATAACAAAGATTTTGATGATAAAACTGTGTTTTCATTATGTTTGGAGCATGTCTTTATCATGGTATGCTGATTTTTCAGTGATTTGTGGAGGTACCACTATGTGTGTGTTTGTGTGTGTATATATATATATATATATATATATATATATATAACAATGAATCATTCATACAAAAAGTAGATTAGTAAAGTTAATGATATGAAATGGTGAAGTACCTTCGCTAACAAAATTTTAAAGGTGCATTAACCTACAAATCACTCAATGAATGTTATGATCCTTGTCTTTAAAAGTTATAAGCTGTATAAGGTCTTTCTTTAATACACAAGTACTTTCAACTGTACATTCAGTCATCTTCAGACATGGAAATTATTTTGTTTTTGGTAAAATTCAGGTAGCATTTGAGACAAAAAAATTAAATGTGGACTGAAATATGTTTTTTTAAATGTGTTATTGTTAACGGATGCAAACTTTTGGAGCGTGTAGTCGCAACACTAAGGTTGAATTTGTTGAAAATTTAAGAGAGTGCATTTTTTACTAATATGGCAATTTGAGAATTTATTTTTATAATAAAAACATGTTGAATTAAAATATAAAATATATATTCAAAAGAATTAATATTTTATATTTTAATTAAACATATTAGTTCAAATGTTATTTTTTTTAACTAAAATTAACATTTAAATAGACTAAATACATGTATCCAAAAAAAAAACCATTTTAAGTTTGAGCAGATGATGCAAATATGGATATCCACTAAAAATAAAGTTTGAAGTAATAAAAAGATGTCAGATTAAAAATAAAATCCATTAATTCTTTAGAAATTGCTTTATTTACATTTCAGATATGATACTGAGAAGATATGGCTTTCAAGAAAATTTAAATGAGTGAATGTGTTTTAAGACAAATAGAACCTTGCCTGACGGTGAAGCTCTCTGTAAGTGGTCAAAGCACGCTGGTTAAGTTTTATCAAATGCACAGACTGAAGAAATATACATTGTTTAAAAAACAGAGAGTCTACTGAAATATGGGTATCCACTAAAAATAACTATTTGAAATATGCTGAAGGTAATACCAATCAGCTACGTGACAAACTTTATATTTGTATTACTTCTATATATTTCCTACGTTAATTTTGTGGATACCCATGTTTGAGTAGACACATTTTTTTTATAGTGTGAATTACATCTACCAGCCCCTCACATTTCAAAATAAAGGAAATGTACATTCTGGCAGGATATGAACCTGCATCTCCCTTTATAAGTGAAACTATCACCTGATCTATGGTGCGTGCTTGAGACTGCTCACCTTCAGGTAGCAGTTTCTCCTACATAGGGAGATGCAGGTTTTTACCCTGCCAGAGAGAACATTTCCTTTATTAAGTTTCTAAAATGTAAAGCCAACAGATGTAATTCACATGGTTTAAAAAAATAAAATTAGAAAATAAAACAGTTTACTCAAACATAGGTATTGACAAAATAATGTTTGAAGTAGTTGGAAATAATAACTGATGAAAAATTAATCTCTTTAAAGTTTATGATATATATATATATATGAGAAAGAGAGATAAAAACGTGTATATATATATATATATATATATATATATATATGCACACACACACACACACACACACACACACACACACACCCACCCATATTTATTTTCAATCCCACAAATAATATGCTGGTATCAAATACAATATATACACATACATATATACTATGTATGAACATGCAAATATTCACATACACACACAAAGTAATGTATATAAAAATACACATATACACAAATTCATATATACATTCATGTGTTTTGTGCTGTTGTGTATAACATTTTATATATATATATCTATATATATATATATATATATATATATATATATATAAACACACACCCACACATACACGCACACACAGTATTTAGAACTGTTTCTTTGGAACTGGAGGCAATGGTCTGAAATTGGAATAGCTGTTGCTGTTCATTGGCGGTGTCTTGGATTCCAAGATTATATTGGAGGCGCCATTGTTCGTTGTGGCTGATTCTTGGTTAGTTCTTTCTTTGTGAAGAGTGCTTTGATCAATGATTGTTTTGTAGAAACTCATTGTGGGAGTGTTTGTATCACCGGAATAGCTAAACGTTTCTTGGATGGGCTTTCTCTCTGTGTCTTGCAGTTTGTCGGCTGCAGGTGGAGATCGAGTACAGTTTTCGGGTGTGAATATTTCTGGAAGGGAAAAAAGGTAAAGAATGTAAGAAGCCAGAGTGAATCTAAAAATGGTAACAAAGAAGATTGAATATCTCAAGAAAATCACGAGCAACAAGAAGAAACAAAACAAAAAATAGACTTACCTATCTAATGACATACAAATTTATGAATATCTATATCTTTATACTGTATTTCTATTTATTTAGAGATAGCTTGACAGATATATTGTCTAATTTAGTGTAGTCTTGAAAAGGGCTACATGGAAATAAAAAGATTTTACTGCACAAATCTACAAAGTGGAGAGGGTCTGCTCGCCTTGAAAATCAGCATCAGAAATCCTGAGTTTTACTTAGGCTTGTAAATAAAATATAAAACTTAGGCTTGTAAATAAAATATAAAAAAATTTAAAAAGAATTCAAATTAGAATAAGGCATTTGTGCTTTCCTTATAAAACTTTATCTCTTTCTCTAAACTTCTCTTTCTATACTTCTCTTGACCTATGAGACGGAAACCCTCAAATAAAAAGAGGAAAAAGAAGAAAAAACTGAACCCAGCTTAAAACACGAGAAGTTTGCAGGAGCTGAGCCTATTTATTTGTGACTGAAAAATACCAAAGATTATAGAGGCTCCATGAATAATTTCTGTTATTAAAAAAATAAAGGAAAATAAAATAATTCATCCAATCAGGCTCAAACAAATAAATCAACTGAGATAATTACTAAGCTAAACTTTTGTTTTGAATATAACCATGACATAATCAAGATGTTGACCTTGTACATTACTTCAAGTAAAAGATTAAGAAGGAAATACACATCAATTCTGGAAAGAGCGATAACAGCTACTGGACCTGAAAATTTGTTTTAAGGGAAAGATTTTATAAATTCCAATCAACAATAGCACAAGTTACTCAGTCAAGAAATGCCAAATGTTTCCTTATAAGGAAATAACCAATATTAACATTCCTATTACCCTATTGTGGAATGAATCAATTTTGTTAGCATATCATCTCGATACAATTGGATCTTGTGTTGTACTGATTATTTGGTTGAAAATTGGTAATTTAATTATTCTCAATAAAATTAGTAAAAAAAAAAAAAAAAAATACTGAAAAATCAGAATATTATTTAACTTTTATGTCTAAAATAAGACAAAACTTAAGCCAGTGAGGAAATTTCTTTGATGAAATAAACAAAAAACACAGAATATGAAAACCAATTTATTGGCATAAAATAAAACCCATGACTGATTAATCAACAAATGCTGATAAAACCAATTACTGGTTATCGACCAATTAATTGGTGCAACCCTCATAGGAACCCAATAAAAATATTAATTTTTTCAGGGACACTTCCTTTACCTAAAATGCATTCAATTTTATTATTAATATATATAGTATTATATTAATATTACATAGATATAAATCTATATTAATAAAATATATAGCAGATATAATACATATAGCATCAAAATTATATATAAATACAAAAAAGAACAAACTCTTTTTCATATATATATATGTATATAGATATTAATATCAAATCCGTAAGTGGAAAGGATAATCCACGTAGGTCCTTTTAATATAAAATATTAAAAAGATAGATCCATGACACCAGCTCATTGTATTGTATACAGAGCAATATGATGTGTATGTGTGTGTTTATATTTATATATATATATATTAGTCGTTGACTCTCCCGTCGAATTCAACATATGAGAGTCAAGCAGATCAGTTCCCAGGAAACCGACAGCCCAACAACAGCACATGAGATTTGATTGTAGTGGTGATGGTTTCGTGCAGGACCAGCCACACTTTTTGAAGGGGCGAATTCAGTGACCTGGTGCATTAAGTGCCACAAGGTCCCCAAACGACCATCCACAGGTTTTGAATTCAGAGTTGTCCTTCTCCTAGACCTGTTGCCATCCAAGGCTATAGAACCCAGCCTGTCCTGCTATATATATATATATATATATATATATATATATAGAAAAAGTTTCAAATTAAAAATTATAATGTTTTATTTTATGAAAGTATTTATTTATTTATATATATATTTGATATTTCAAATTGTCCTCAATTTTTCATCAGAAAATATATATATATATATATATATATATATATATATGAAAAAAATATACTGAAAAAACAAACAAAATCCTAATAAGCGATTATGCTGTTTTAATGTTTAATGTCAACGTCGGAACAGCATAATCACATATTAGGATTTTGTTTGTTTTTTCAGTATATTTTTCTTCATACTGTCGGATCTATAGCCATATATTTGCTTACACACACACACACACACACATATATATATATATATATATATATATATATATACTATCACCTTTAAATTCAACCCCCACAAAACATGTTGACTTTATGGTATCCCGATAATAGACCTAAGAAATATGCTCCTGAACTGGTCCCTGTTCTCTCTAAATGCTACAATAAATGCCTTGCTACTACTAAAAAAAAATAATATATATATATTATATATATATATATATATATATTCAATCATCATCATTCAGTGTTCACCAGTTGTAACAGGTAGCTTATATTGGAGACAGGTAACAGCAAGTCTCCTAAATAGATCAACATTCGAAGACTATTTTAATCATTTCACCTCAAGTAAGGCAATAAAGCCACTAATATGCAAGGGGGGCAGTTATTGAGTGTGAAAGAATATGACGAAAAGAAAGACATTATTAAACAGAGAGAACAATAAAAGGAATTAAGAAAAAAATAACGATTCACATTGCATTTAAATTTTTCAAGATCAAACTTAACTGGAAAGCAAGTGGCCAGAAAAGAGAAAGCAAGAAATGCAAGAGAAGAAACTGTTAGCAAAGAACAGTGTTACATTTAATCATATCAACTGAGATGAGACCTAGCTGTCAATCTTGACTGTGCTTAAATTCATAAAGATGAAGTACCAAAGAGAAAGCAACTATGCTATAACAGTTTTTATCAGACAATAGAATGATACTGAGAAGTTATGGTCTTACAATTTTTTTTATTATAGTTTTTATGACAATATCTCGTCTATTAGCTTGCATAATTCAGTCAGTGTGTATGGTAAAATTCCAGTGTAAAGTAATACCATCACCTAGTAGTAGTAGAATAATATCATTATCTTCATCCAGTTTTCCTGATTTACTGTTCAATACAATCCTTTTCCAATTCTTTTACCAGAGACCTGCCATAAAGAATAGGTTTTTTAAAAAGTTATTGAGCAAATTATATTGTTAGAGTCTTTCTTGGTATGTAAGCAGTTCTCATGAACATAATCGTCTGTATCTCAAAATAGCGAGGGGTTTTCTTACTGTTATGTTCAGTGTATCAGCCCCTAGGGAACATGCCCAACTGGTTATGAACGGACAACTGAAAAGTAAATCTGTGGTATTGAATGGTATATTTTCTGTAGCACAAGATAAAACATGTATATGTTAATGCCTCCAATTAATCAAGATCAGAAGCCATGAGAGCCATACCTCTATGTGTGATTACACAGGCACATGAATGAGAGATGTTGAGAATTCTAAATTAATTTTTTTTAATCTAGCTGATTCTTTTTAACACTTTTGTTATTAGATATTTCACATTGTGATAACAGAAGTTCTGTTAGGAATAGTGAAATGTTGTAAGAACCAGGGCGCAAATTTACTGTGGATGACTTTATGATCAAGGCACTCTAAACATTTTCATCATAGTGAATTGCTTTTTTCCTTTGATTAGAGTAGCATTTTTTATATCAAAATTGTGGTCAGTCTTGTTACAGTGTGCAACCAATACATTTTATGTATTGTTTTGTAAAATGTCCCTTTTGCATTCATATAATGTTTTATTTAGATTCCTTGAGGTTTCTCCTATGTATTTTTGTGACAGTTATTACAGGCAATTGAGTAAATTCCTCCAAGTTTTAGCTTATTGTAGTCTGAAAATCAGAAGTTGTTCATGAAATTCTAAATTTTATATGTAAAAAATGAAGCAATAAACAATAATAATATACTCAATAAAAGCAAAATTGTTTTTGAAAAAACCCAAAATATATATGGCTTCATTATTCAAGAACTTCAGCAAAATTGCTTAATGAAATTGGTGCAACTCAAACAAATGAAATTTCTGATAAGATAAGGAGATTACATTTAGAATTGTATCTCAATGATTAATAAACATCACTGTAGCATAGTGAATAGCAGTTCAATATTTGAAGGTTTCCCAAAGTCTGTTCAACAGAGCCCTTGAGTTCAGAGAATGAGGCTCAGGGGTTCCACAAGCCTTCCTATTTTCTATTTCATACTATAATGTGGATTGTGTCAAAAAAGGAAGAATAAATGCTGTTTTTACACAAAGAATACCCACAAATTGTTGTTCAAGCTCTGAAATTTTTGACAAGATTCCCAACAACCTATCTTTGTAAAAAGACATTTTTATTATATGCATCTGCTGAATCTAAGTATATAAATGCAGAGAATGATATGAAGTTTAAGTTACATTGACCATGTCTGACTTTGGAAAAAAGCTTTGCATCTTAAAACAACAGCTGCACTTTAGTCATCAAGTTATATTTTTTTGTAAGTATGAAGTGCTAAAAATAAATTCATTCTTTTTTTGTATGTATTTTTAACGATTAAACAGTTAAGGCTCTACAAAGAATAAGTTTATCCTGCTCAAGGGCTCCATGACAATAAGAAGTCTGAGATTATATGGCTGAGAAGAAAATCCTTAAATTCAAACTAAGTTTGTATTCTTAAGACAATATTATTATCAACATAAGTATACAAAATATATTTTCTTTATTATGAAAGATTTTGGTATCATTAAACTGTAAAACATCCATTTTAAATTCAGCATGAAATGATGATAATGAGTGGCTGTTTATGAATTTTGTTGTAATTAACAGACTACATAAGCATAATAGTTTTATGTCTAGCAGGCTGTCCTTGCAATTCATTAAAAGCAAGAGATCTGGCCTTGTATCAGAGGTTGGCCTTGACCAACAAACATCTATTTACAAGTATCCTAAAATAGGGTTGCATGATTTTCTTTCATTTCTAACCAAACAGGTAAGAAAATATACAAAATAGTAATTGTAGCTGTATCACCAAATGAAATGATAAATGAAAAACTCAAGTTTTATAAAGAGAAACTGAAAGTGTTTAAGATAAAATGCTCTCTTTTACACACACGCACACATACATATGGTGTGTGTGTTGGGGGTCTATGAGATATCACAAATATTAAAACACTGAAAATAATCCCAAAATTGCAAAATATGAGAGGTGGAAATTTCCCTAACAAAAGAAATAACAGAAAATATATTACTGCTCAATTTGGTAATATCAATTTCATATTTTGAAAATATTATAATTCTATAGAGGATTCTTAATTGACTTTGGCAAAATACTGAAACACTGAAATAAAATAATAATTGACTGGAACTATGAGGTAACTCAAATATCAAGTGGGATAGAGTAAAAAAAAAAATCTGAAAAGATGAAAGAAAGTTCTATCAGGCTGTCATGCCATCTGATATTTTACAATGCTAAGAACTTTAGGACCAACACTATAATAAAACATTATAGCTTTATTCTGTATTGACTAACCAACTCTGATGTAGCATTTTAAATACATTTTTAAAAAACAGTTTGTAATAGAAAAATGTTTTTATTTCGAATTTAATCATGTATGAAATTTATTTGAACTGTAAAACGCATTAGAATATATTTTGCAAGTCATATTGAAAAAGAAAAGATAATCAACAATAAAGTGTGACTATTGAATTTTTCTTAATGGCTAACAATGATTTTTAATATAAGCATATAACCATTTCTTTTTTTTCATCCAAATCTTTTCATTTCATTTGATCAATAATTTATTAATGATGTTTGTTGAAACACTTTTCATTAGTTGAAGAATTTAAAAAAAAAGTTGATCTCTTTAGTGATTTGAAGGTCATATGGCATTTATGACAAAACATACAAAATTAGCTGCAATTTTTTTTCAAACAATCTTTATTAAAAAACACCAATCTAAGACATTTTTACTTGATATTTTTTCTTACTAAAGCAGTAAATTGTTTATCAGTTAAATATTGTATTTATTCTCAACAGACTTGTCACTAATTTAAGTATTTTCTTTGAAGTTTTAATTTGGACATTAATTACAAGGAAATAACAAAGTTGATTACAATAAAGCAAAAAATTACTTTTTGTGTATTTAAAGCAGATTTTGACATTAAAAATTAACTTTGAATATGCCATGATTGGTATATGTGGAAAGAAAAATTTCCACTCTGTGATAAACAATTTTCCAATAATAAAATATTTTTTTACATAATTATAAGATTTGAATTAGCTGATTTAATGATTGCATAACTGGATGTTGAAAAGAATATTGTTTACTTTTCACTTAGAACAGAATGAAAAATATATTTGCTTACAGTGAGCATCTGTTACCTGTAAACTCAGTTAAAAGGTCAACTGGGTATTGAAGTTAGCTTTCCTTCTCAATATGTGATAAATCCAACTTGAATTTGTAAATGTCTCATGGAACAGCTGAAATATGAATAACATAAACTAACCAAACCTGATATTAACAAGGATGCTAAAAGTATATCCCCACCATTAAAATACCCTCATGTGATAGGATCACACTGTGATAATGATGAAAAACAAGATCTATAAAAGACTTAGATAAACAATATGTGTGCTTTTTTTCTTTTGTCAAATGAATGGTTTCTGACATGAACAAAGTTTTCAACATCTCATAAAACAATTTAAGAAACAGAATTTTTGAAAAGGAATGAAATACATTTAACATTTAGCACTCTGCATCATTTATAAATATTACTTCTCCTTTTACTGCATATGGAATCCCTTCAAAATATAGTGTTTTACATATTAGTTCTATATATTTGAAATTACAGTAGTCTGGCTTTCAATTTCAGTCAAGATTGTTTTAGGTGTTGTCATAGAAGGATATAACTACATAACCAAAAAATTCAAATACAACTTGCATTGGCAGGGCTAACATTTACTTGTTAAAAATAGTCACCTACAGAGTGCTAAAGGTAAATGATTCTCTCTAGACAATATCCCGAGAGATAAACAATGGAATAAGAAGAGACTACCCCAGTAGATTAAATACAGAGTTCAGTTCAGAATTCCCTGTAGGTTAACCAGATCAATATACACCTCAGTAAGGATGGAGGGCACAATGGCAAAAATGTTGTGATAACAACAACAAAGATGTGGACAACAGTCTGAATATAAATAGTGTTTAATGATTGATAAAGAAGCTGAATATATTTAGTTCCCTTACAAATGAGTTTGCTGCTGATACACAAGGGAGATAATAATCTAAACTTGTACTTATTTTTTTTAATACATCTGCAAGATTTCACAATTGAAGAAGCATTCAGTCATCTTGTGCAAACAAGATATTATTACCAGAAATGGGTTTCAAATTAAACAATCTTAACTTATGACATGCAATTAATTTATTTTTAGTACAAACCATAAGTATTATTACAAATAATAATAATAATAGTCATAATAATAAAGAGATTAAATGACTAGTGCTGATAACAAGAGTTAGAAATCAAAACAATTCAAGTGATTCAATTTTGAACATGTTACTTCAGTAAAGAAAGAAACTTTGACAACACTATAATATATATATATATATATATATATATATATAGAGAGAGAGAGAGATAGATAGATAGATAGACAATAAATAGTGCATAAATTATTTTTTAATTTACTATAAAAATAATGAAGATGAGAAAATTGGCAGTCAATTGCTGAAACCTCTTGACAAGTGGACTGAACGATTACAAAAAAAAATATTTGTCTATGAAATTCTGTGGAGTCAGGGTGCTGAATAAAACATCAATCAGCTAAGTGACAAATTTTATATATGTATGTGTGTGTGTTTAAATATAGAACAAAGACAAAAACATGTCCTCTGATGGACTTTCTCAAGGTAAATATCTTTACCTTGATAAAGAATCATAAGCAAAGAAAAGTATCCCTTTTGTCTTCATTCATATGTGCACATGTGTGTGTGTGTGTATGTTCACATAAAAATACCTACAAAGAAATAAACATGCATGAGAAGAAGTGAAGTGTGAAGTGAGCCAGGCTGAGAAATTTCCAGCACTCACACAGTAAAAAGACAGTAGGTTAAAAGTGTTTTGTGTTAGACCCACTGTCTTCTTAACTGAGCAATGGTGAGAGGAAAAAGATCATTCATGCCTTCAGTAATGTTACCAACATTTATACTCTGGCTTCCAACTTTCAAAGTCCATTCAAAAACCATCAAGAGAATGGTGAATAAGTTTAAAAAAGAGGGAACAGTAGAGAGGAAAATTGGATCAGGAGGTCACAACAGGAAGAGGGAACATCATTTCAACTTAGAGCTAAAGAGATCAATTAGAAAAGTTCCAACTCAATTCATAAGACATCTGTCAAGTAAAAGAGGAGTTTCAGCTATAACAGTCCAAAGAGCAGTGAAAAAAGACTTGAAAATGAAATCGTACGTGAAACCTGTGAGGCACCTTGTTACTCTAGGACAGAAAGTTAGCGAAGGCAAAGATCATCTTGAATAAGGTGTAAAATGATCCTGGAATAAAATATATATATTTGAACTTTATTTCAATACTTCATGAGCTTCCAATCCTAGCTTTGATTAATTAATGATGACCATGTCATTTTCGTTTATGATCAATTTCATCATGATCCTTCTGTTAAGCTTAGAGAGTAATTATACATTCTTATATGCTCAAAGTAGAGTCCAATAGTGTTATAAAAACCTTGGAGAATCTTATGTCCAATAAAAGAAATAACAAGAGGATAACCATTTATGCTGATGTGTGTGTGATAATTTCATTTTAATACATGACTATCTATTCTCAACAATATATTCTTCTGCGTGTGTAAATACAGCTTTCTATATTCTGTTTATATATATATATATATATATATATATATATATATATATATATATATATATATATATATATAAAATAAATTGTAGTGGTTCCAACGAAAGAAAAGTATGTATATTAAAAAGAAGAGGGGTGCCGCAAACGTTTTTGGTTGTAATGTGGATTTATTGAGAAAAAATATTATACTTTGTTTTACATAATTTCACGACACGTGTTTCTGGTCTGGTCTGGTCTCGCAACCGTCTTCAGGTGAAAGTGGAGATTTTTACATATTATTAAAAATAATTAATTTTTCTTCATGTTCAATGTGGAATATTCTCGATATGAGACATTCTGTTTGTGTGTTGGCAATCCGAATTTTCTTTCTAGAATTGTCAATGAAGAGTTCTGCGTGAAGGGTCATAAAACAATTTATTTTTAATAATATGTAAAAATCTCCACTTTCACCTGAAGACGGTTGCGAGACCAGACCAGAAACACGTGTCGTGAAATTATGTAAAACAAAGTATAATATTTTTTCTCAATAAATCCACATTACAACCAAAAACGTTTGCGGCACCCCTCTTCTTTTTAATATATATATATATATATATATAGTGTGAATCACTTGTGTGTGCATATTGCATATTAGAGGATATTTATTTCTTCTTTACAAAAGATCAAGCAGTGAGCCTTTAGGTCATTGATATTATCTTGGATTTATAAATGTAAGCATGTATATGTAAATCAGGATCTGATTTACATATACATGCTTACACAATGCACACACACACACACACATATACATACATACATATTCAATATTACTGCATGTTGATTATCAGTTTCATACCTCAAATGATTATATATCTACAAAGACTGTATCTAATACTTCCCCCAGAAACAACAAATTTTAAACAATACATGCACACACAGACACTATTGAAAAAAAAAAACAAAACAAAAAAAACTTGCTCCAATGAAAAGTGCATATAAAAAAGAAAAATTGAGAAGTATAAACAGTCAAATGTGGATACCCCTGACAAGTGAACAGAGTGCTTCCCAAAGGGTCCATCTATAAAACTCTGTAGTTGAGATGCAAAAGATAACATCAATCAGCGAAGTGACAAACTTTTTATTTGCATCATTAATTATATATATATATATATTTGCATCATTAATTATATATATATATATATATATATATATATATATATATATATATATAAAAAAAAAAAGGTCTATTTCGGCAGCAATAATTCTCTCAAACATGTTTGATTAAAGTTCTGTCACAATTTTTTTATTTTTTAAATTTCTTAATTACGTGGTTTTGTCTTATTTGTAAATTTGCCAATGTTCATATTTTTATTTTATACTATTTTCTTCCTAAGTACTTTCGAATGTTGTTACATTTCTTGGATTGTTCTGTGTATATTTATGCAATTGCATTTTTTTTAATTCTAGCATCTTCATGTTTGATGAAACCAATTTCAAGTCACTGAAGGTGACATCATATAAACAGTCAAACTGAAATTTTGTAAGTGCTTTTTGTTTTTAATTATATATATAACAAAAATAAGTTTTCTTGTTTTATATTGGCAGTGTCATCAGACAAACAATTTCTTTGTTTTGACTGTACCTGTATTCCTTATGGAATCAAGGTTGGAGCATACTATCTGTTAAACAGTATTTCTACAAGAAAATACAGAAACATCAAAGGAACGTGATAGGCCTAGGAATATAGTAAAAGAAAAAAAAAAACCTGATCTGGCTTAATATAGGAAGTTGACTCCTAAAAAAAGTAAAATTAACTTCTTTTATTAAAAACTGGATGCAATACATAACTGTAGTGATTTTTTTCCAGTGTATGAAGAAAGAATACTTCAAGGATGAAATGAAGATGAACAATGTCTGGATTTGTTATCAAGGTTGGGGAGAACAGCTTTTATAAGGGCCAGGCGTTGGTTAGAGAATATGTTGAGCCACTGCTTTAAATTAAAACTATCCAATACTGTAGTTAAATCAAGCCATCTTTAAGAAATGGTGACAGGTAGTAATAGGTGTTGGATTTTGAGATGTCAGGTCAGTGAATGTGTGGGTCTGCTCTCTAAAAGCATTGCTGGAAGAATATGATGACGGGGACGCTTGGGGACAAGTTGTCCTGCAGGTTGCGAATTGAAGGGTGGGGGAGTAGGAGAATACGGATTACCCAAACAGCCCCAATTGAATTAAATTTGTTCAGACTGCTGCATTAAATCAAACCGTATTTGGCACCATGATGGAGAGCAGTTAGACTCTTGGATCAGTGAAAGGCTGGGGCTGGCATAGAGCAGAGCATAGATGGTTGTGTGGGGAGGTGTTTGGTGGGTGTAGGTATTGGAGAAGAAACAGCAGGAGAGAGAAAGAGGAGGAGGAGGTGCTCACGCAAGGAGCAAGCATGGGAAGAATACGAAACTGCAGCAATAAATCAAATCTAACCAAACAGCTGCATTAAATCAAGCTTAATTTGGCATGGTGCAAGTTTTTCCGTGAGTGGTGTGAGGGTTGGCGGAGTTGCTGCTTGTCCACGGGAGTTGGAGGGGTGCTGGAGTTGGGGAGAAGAGAATGTGCAATACCAAATAGCTGCTTTAAATCAAATCCGATCAGTCCACTGCTTTAATTTGGCATTATGATTGGAACCAATCAGGCATAGGATTTTGTGTAGGTAGGTCTCTCAGGAGTGCCTCAGGGTGGAAATGAAGTGTATGTATGGGTAAAAGAAGTTAGGGCATTTCAAGAGACCAGGTGGGATGTAGAGCAATAGTAGAGATTTTAGATTATATCAGATACACAAGATTGCTTCTTCATTAAACAAAAGTAGATAGTTGAAGGGGTTTCTAACCAACAAACTCATTTCTAGCCATCATCAGGTAACATTAACAAAATGATTTCAGAGACTGAATTTGACAATGTTTTAGCTTTCTTCTATCAATAAGCTAATCAAATTTAGAAAACTTGTTTTATTGCAAAGCACTTTATGAATTTTTGTTATTATCAGTTTTCTTATTGAAGCCATGAAAATACTTGTAGTAGATGATAGTTTTTTCTTTTTGGTTGGCTTGCCTGTCTCTGATCTTTGACAAGTGAGAGAAAAACATTTTCTATTTATGAATTTAATTATACTTTTTTTTATTTATTCGAAAGTTTTTTGCTATTTCAAATTTTAGCCTACAAATGGGTTGCTTTTTTGGTTGTGGCATTAGTTACTTCTTATATAATATCAGATACCTCAGCCCAAAAAACAAAAAGAAAAAAATATCAGCTGTAATATTTAATAACAAGGAGCAATAGAAAACTTTAAATGATTGTTTAAATCAGTTGTTTACATGTACTCAATATCATATGTCATTATACAAATCAGTTTATTGTACAAAGAAAAATATACTAAAGTACAATTTAAATATCTGGAAGTGTTTCAACAGATGATGGAAAGTGTGACACTGAAATCTGAAAGGTACATTGAAATAGCAAAAGATGCCTTCCAAAAGGTAAGCAAAGTATTAAGAAACACAAATATTCTGTTACAAAGAAAAGAGTACTGAACTGTTATGTAATATTAGTTCTCCTATATCGTAGTGAATACCCGACAATCTCATCACAGATAAAGAAGAGATGTGAAGCAACAGAAATTTGGTTCTACAGAAGGATGCTGAAAATACCATAAACTAATCATGTGAGTGACAACAAAGTTTTAAAGAAAATGGAAACAAAAAGGACCCTTATACTTAAGGTCAGGAAGAGACAGTTGAAATTTCTAGGACACATAATGAGGGAAGAGAGCTAAAATGCACAGAGATTCCATAAAGTAAATACGATGTCCACACAACCAATGAAAACAGAATATAGAATTTAAATATTGACACATATACTCATACATGCACATAACACTATAAAATAATCACATGATATCTATTTAACCAATGACAACAAAAATAGAATTTAAAAATCGAAATGTAACTCACTTGCTAAATATTTTTGATGAAGCTAAATAAATAGTGAAACATTAAATTTAAAAAGTATTCCCTAATTGTTTCTTATTTAAATCACAAGTCAATATTTTCACAATGGAACTCGTATTAACCAATCAATGTGAGTAAAAGATTCAGGATATATTTATATGAGCAATATATTAGTATGTTGGTTTCAATTTATTGAATCTATCCTTATTCAAAATGTTGGTAACAACTTGTTTGGGGACTGTCAGTATTATATTATGCAAATAAGCTAAGTGGAGCATACATTTTTTTTATTTAGAAAAAAAAACAAAAAACTGTAAAAATGTCATACAAACAGATATTTGATTCACACAATATATCATATATCTGAATAAATTATTTTTATTTTTATTGTCTATGTTCATCTATTCACCTTGACAATCTATAATCTTCATCAGTCTTTCTTCATTGATCTTATTAATTTTTCTTTTCTTTGGGCTTTAACATTATTTGCAACAGTTTTATTGCTTCCTAATTTTTTTTTTCATTACATATTGTTTACTATTCTCATCTACATCTCTTTTATTGTTGGACCATCAATTTTCTAATGGGTCTGGAGAGCTGAGGGTCATTCTATTAATATGGTGCCTTTGAAAACATTTCTAGCCAAGCTGAAAATAGTTGGCTACACAGAATGTGAAGAAATACTGTTTTATATACTCTTTAGCTTAAAGCTTTTTAGTTGTGACCTATGACACTAACAAGAACAATTGTCCAAGGACTTACAACTTACTTGATATCACTATCATTTTTGAAAGGAACCATAATATTACTACTTAGAGTACTAGCCGAAAATGTTATTTAAGCCTCTCCCTAACTCATTGTCTTCTAAGTCAGGTTGGTTGACTATTTTCCTGAAGGACTCAGCTTCTAGCCCAACCATCAAATCCATCCAATGTAACTCTACATTCACCACTAAAAATTGCTGTTGACAAATCAGTTTTCATGTACTTCTTCACCTAACTTAGATATTTCTCTTTGTGATATTTACTAAAAGGAGATAGTTCAGAGCTCAGTTACTGTTAGTTACTGGTAGGATCCACCTAATTTGCATAGTGGAGTACCGACCATATAAATATGGTTGGTACCAGGAAGAGAGTGAGAGGAATCAAGAGATTCAATCCAGAGACTCTGCCCAACTGCGACTCAGTCAACACATTCTCCAGGAACGGTCTTACCAGGAATATACAAAAGACTATATGTAAATATTGTGTACACTTTCTTGTTTCAATACATTTTGTTCTAAGTACATTTTCTGTTGCATTATTATTCTATGTATTAGTCAAGTTTCAACAGTTACTTTCATGTTTTAACTGATATTAATATTCTGCATCATTTATTCCTGTTTACATTCATAACACCACTTTCTTCAAATATTGGCTTGCTGGTCAATCTACATTTCTTGTTTATTACCTTTTTAATTATTCTCAAATCTCTTTTGGCCACTTGCATCTTTTGGGTTTGTTTATTAACAAAAGTTTATATAAAATGAAAATCACATCTTATATATATATATATATATATATATATATATATATATATCTAAAACTATTAGTAACATGGCTTGGTTAATAACATTTTTATTGTGAAAACACTGACTTGTATAATGATAACTAATATAGTGTATTATGTATGTGTATAATATATCTCCAAACACAAAAAAAAATTTAATCTAAAAATCTAAAATTTCAGCATTCCCTCTCCTTCATATGCATGTATAGTCATGTAAATGTAACTTTAGTCTGATGAAATCTTAAAGGCTGAAATGTATTACACAATATATGTATATATATTGTTGAGATGTTGTGAGTTTCCCGCGTGTCGGTGTATGAATCAAGACAAACAGTTGTAGAGGAAAATACTAGTATATTTGTAAAAGCAATTAACAATAGAGGGATTAATAGAATGAAGGTTGGTTAGTACAAAACAATATCCAAAGTCTATAGTCCAACGGTATGTAACGGGTAAGCTTATCTGGATTGCTGTCGCTGACGCTCTCTCTCTGGCTCTCTCTAGAGCTGACTTATATAAGAGGGACCAGTCCATTTCTAGTTAGAAGGTGGGTGCGCCCCAACATATATATATAAAATTCTCAACTTTATATATATATATATATATATATATATATATGTATAAAAAGTTGAGAATTAGAGTTCTGACCATGAGACCATGATTAATTTGTCAAGGAAGAGACTTCTTGGTAATATTGGCCTCTAGAGGCAATTCCAGTATGTAGTATCATTGGTAAGTGCCTATGAACCAAACCAAAATTATGTGAGCAGAATAAAGTAGAAAAAAATGTTCAGAAGATGTCAGTGGTTATGGTAGCAGAAAGCTATAAGTCTGTGGGTCTTAGTGTATTGCTCATGTTCATCTATTTATCACATCTATGTATCATGCCAGATTTTGCACTCACTCTCACAGAAACTAAAGGTTCACAGTGTAGTTGCAATATAAACCACAGGTTGTCTCTGAGGGTGTTGAAGAAACACAAAATGTGTCTGAGCTGGTGTCTGCAACAGGGATTAGATAGCTACTCTAGTAGATGGGCAAATGTGGCAATGAGTACCTATTATATATATATATATTATAAACTGTTACAGTTTATAATAGATATCTATAGCTCTACTCTTGTACCCTTTTTTAAATTAATGTTGTTTGAATTTATATTCTTTTCATTCTTTTACATTTGTGTGTGTGTGTGTGTACACAGGGGAAGGCAAACAAAGGTATACAGACTTGTGCATAAAATTTATTGTATTCACTATACAAACATATCAATAAAAAATATAACAATCCCTCAAAATATCAAACTGCTTGTTTGAGTCATTCCCACACACCTCTTTACCTGCAAAACTTTATTATTATTATTATTTATTAAAAAATAAAACTTATAATAGATGTATTATAATATAAAACAATTAAAATTTTTTTCACGAATAAAATGAATTCTAATATTAAATACATCCTAGAATTGCTGTTATAATACTGGTATAATGCTTTCTGTATACCTACTTTTGCAGCCCCTTGTACACACACAAACAGGCAGACACATAGATAGATATATATATATATATATATATATATATATACATATATATATATATATATATATATATATACATACATACATACATACACACAGAGACAAAAGGCTGATGCAACCATTCCCTTTCGTGCTGTGTTATAGAAATCTTACTTTAGGTCTCTATTGCTTCTGTCTGCATACTCTTTGTGAATTGTTTGTGGAAAAGTGATAACTTTATTTTGGTGAAAATTCTAGCTGAACAAAAAAAGGTATATTCAACACTGTTTACTTTCATGTTTAATTTGGAAACAAATCCAGCGGAAAATAGACAATGGATCAGTGAAGTGCACAGTATTGATGCAGGAGGCGCCAGCATGTGTATAGGAGTGGTTTGCAAAGTTTAAAAAAATAAAAAAAATAAAAGATTTTTGAGCTCACACAACAAAGACTGCTATGTAAGAACTTGAAAACTGATGAATTAGACAAATTTTGGAATAAAGATACAGCACAATAATATGTAAACCCTAAGAAAAAAAAAATCAGCCTTGTTTACATAACTTAAGTAAAAAAAATAGAAACTATGAAAACAGGTTCCATGTAAACTTATGGAAAGGAATATTGGTTAGGATATTATGCGCAAATCTTTCTCTCCTTGCTCCACATGGAAAGTCATTTTAGATAAGCAACTTGAATAGATAGTCAATGCAGAATCGGATTATTCTGTGACTGATTTTTTTTTTTTTTACAGCTTAACCTTTTGCAGGTTATTTAAAACTAGAAACTAATATTTTTAAGAGTGTAAGGATTTTTTTAAAAAATAATCATAATTTATTTATATGTCCAACTAATTAACCCATAGCTGGGAGATGAAGTGGATTGATATCTTTACCAAGAGCAGTTATCCCTTACATCACTGGTACATCCAAGCTTACAGCATCTGGTATTCCCAAGTAGTCACACAACTAGATACTGACAAGACTCAATATTGCTTAACTAGTGATTGTATGAATACCAGCATTTTAACTTGATATGGCTGTAAGCCCATGAACCCTCAGAAAAAAATTAGACAGATATCAACCTTGTTTAAGTAAAAACAATGAAAAATGGACTCCATGTCAAATTATGGAAAGGAATATTGGTTAGAATATAAGCATCAAATCTTTCTCCCCTAGCTCTACAAGGAAAGTAATTTTTGATTAACTTGAATAGATAGCCAACACAGAATTGAATTATTCTGTGAATTCAAAATTAAGAAAATTATCTTATGATCCAAAACTGTCTTCAACATTTCAAGCTAAATATATATTCTGCTGAGGAAAACAAGTTTTTCTATATATTTTCTATCACATCACCTTCAGTTGGAATCAAAGTCATTGTGAACTCCACAATACTTTTGATGTCTGTGTAGTGTGTGATTTACTAGGGCTGTATACAGTTTTGATTCAGGGTTTTTCCTTGGAGCAACCACAGAGCTCAGTCTGCCCTACTATTTAACACATACATGAGGGAAGAAGCTTATTCATGTATTTCCCCAAAGATATTTGTTCAAAAGAGAATTTAACAAACTCAACAAGAATTTGAACCCATTTGCCAATTTCTCATTCCAAGCTGATAAGAATTGCACTAGCTGCACATCCTTTGTATTTAGTGAAAGTCAAAGGTAATTATTTATTACTAATTGCTACAATCTGGACAAACTGTTACTGTGCAATGCTACAGTGAACAATTAACTCATTTGATTGATGCATTGGAAAGGAAAAGGCATGAAGTGTGTTGCAAATGTGTCACAGTAAACAATCATAGAGCTGTGGTTAGGAGTTCTTAGGCATGTAGTATATTCTCCAGGTCTTTTACTTTCTGAGTTTCAATTGATACAACACTCTTTCTCTAGCCAGAAGTTTCAGCAAAAAGATTTCCTTGAATCAACATTGTTCTTTGATAAATGTAAATAGACACTTTACCTGAAAGGTGCTAGCACACCAAGGAAATTATTTTTCTTTCTTATGATGCTATAAACTGATAGATAAAAAGAGTTCAGCACAAGTGCTGGAAACTTTTGCATCTACCCAATATATATGTTTATATGCATTTTTTGAAAGGCCTTTTTAGTCAGACCAAGAATTTTTCAGCACATCCTTTATAATATAATTAAACGACAAAAAGCAAAACACATGCACACATATAAATATGTATGTATATATATGTTTGTAAAACTTTTACCTATTTACAGAACTCATATCATTAGTTGTAATTTCCATGAATCTTGATCTGCTAACCAGATTTTCTACCAGAAATTAAAAATGTTTTTTTTATTTAATCTGACATTATTTCTTGTTACTACAAACTTTATTTTTAGTGGGTAAAATGAAAATTTTAGTAATGTGTGCATGCTTTATATATATCTGATTAATGGAAAGTTAAGTGAGTGCCCTGACAAGGAAGGAGATTACTTTGAAAATAAATATTTGTTGTGTGAAATAAATGTTTTTGTCAACATTAAGCTGTGAATTTACAGATATTTCTCTGTGTGTCTGGAAGTACTCAAAAGTTCATGGCCTGTCCCACTACCTAATTTTGCAAGGAAAGTCTTGGTTATGCTAAGAACTTTTTACTATCCCATTTTATATATATATATATGTCTGTGAGTATGTGTGCAAAAAGAGATAGATGGATAGATATAGAGGTACAGATAGAGACTGTGGACACAGGAATCAACACTGTGTAGTGACTGTCAGTTTCAAGCTTCAATGTGATCTAAGGAGTAGTGGAACTTGGTCTGAAGATGGGGTTGACATTTGAAACTGACAGCCACCATAGTGTCGATGGCTGTGTTCACACTATAAACAGACACCACTCTTCACTGATACATATTTTAATTTCTACAAATGTAGAAAATTTTAAACAATATGTATCCCAGAAGGTTTGTATGTGGGCATCAGTTTCATATATCCTAAAAACCAGATAATTAAGATTTGCAACCGTTTACTAGTTTGGCTGAAGCAGTTGAGAAAAAGCAGATTTAGAAATACGAGACTCTCCCAAAAGGCAAGCTGATTTGGCCTATAGCTTTGAATTAATCTATAGAATGATTCACTCTTTTTTCAAAATGTGACTAAGTGCTTGTTGGTTAGTCTTGTTAGAAAATATGCAATTTCCAGTACTGTAAAGGTGTACAGCGATGACCTTTTCCTTGAATGTCTTTCCAAGGAGAAAAAAAGAAGAAGCTATTTTCCAGCCAAACTGAAGATAATCACGATTAAATGAACTGAATCTCTTGTACCTTTGTTGTAGACATACCTGTTCCTTCCTCACTTTGTCCACTGTCAGCATGAGAGGGCATCGTTGATATCCAAGTGAAATCGTCACACATCATTGTCGTGTTTTCATTGTTTTCACAGTTGGGTGTATTGGTCAAGTCCTGCACGCACATCTGTAGAAGAAAAAAAAAATCATATTAAGAAATGTGTTGTGTAAAACAAGAAGTTGGGAGGGTTCTGTCTTCTTTCTCTTGTTGGGAGCGGAGCAAATAGAATGAGAATGCAAAAACAACTCTGACTTAAACAAATACAAAGTGCACTGCAAATACATTGTTGTCACATCAGACATGTTGTAATTGTGTGTGCACTTGTTTGTGCAGCATTGGTGCTTGACCAATGAGAAGAACATCTGAAGACATGGTATTTATGTCATCTCTCTCCCCATTTTTGCTCCCTCTGTCTCTTTACCTTCATTCTTACACTCCCTCTCTTTACACCTTCACCCTTTGCTCACATATTTTACTATCTTTCCTGTTTCCTTTTCTTATTTGTATTTTCTTCCTTTTCATTTTCATTTCTTGTATTCTTTGTTTTCCTTAAATACAGTCTGCCTTTTCTATTATATTCAGCAAGACTCTTTTAAAAAAAAATATTGTATACAATAAATATATACATTGATAAAAAAATTAATGAAACATTGAAAACAACAAAAACCAAAAAGAAAACAAACCGAAGTTCCCAGGGAAAAATAAAATAACCATTTAGAAACCTTCCTCAACTTACTAAGATGCAAAATGGTTAATAATCTAGATACTTAACAGGCACAAAATTTCACCATGACTTCAAGTTTCATGCTATGAAGTAATCCCCAGGTGGCTCACTGGACTCGATGTGGATCATTTCATAGTGTAAAACTTGTCTGACATATTTTGATTGGATTATATATGTTATTAAAGATGACTGATAATGTAGTGCAATTAAGCTTTTTATTCAATTTTTTTCTGTCTATATAAGAGTTTTCTTTTCTGGATATAAAGTGTGTAAAAACTGTCCAAAGATTCTATATGTCCAAGCACTTTCATCTATTCTATTAGTCATTACCAAGGACATTTTTACACACTTTATGAACAGAAAAGAAAACACATATTTAAACACAAGAGAAATTGAATAAAAAATAGTAGCTTTAAAGAAACTCGTATAAAAGAGGGATTGCTGCTCAAATACACAATTTTACACACACAGATATATATATATATATATATATATATGGAGGAATGGTGGAGTAATGGATAGTGGCTAGGATTGATGAATTGGAGAGCAGGGCATGGATTCCATCAGAGTTCATTATATTCATTTATGTGCTGCTACTCTTGGTAAAGGTATGAATCCATCTCTTTTTTGATCCCCCCCCCACACACCATATGAGTAAATGGCAGGATAGACTGGGTCCTATATCCCTGGATGGCAACCAGTTTCGGAGGACAATTCTGAAAATAAAAACCTAAGGAAGGTCGTTTGGGGACCTTGTGGCACACTGTACACCAGTTCCTTGTATTCAGCTCTTCCAAAAAGTGTGGTTGGTTTTGCATCAGTCTTCACCACTATAATCAAATCATATGTGCAAGTAGTCTGGCTTTTTGGCTCTAAGAATTGTGCTGTTGCATCCTAATATGTTGAAACACAACGTGAGAATCCTCCATCAAACATGTTTCATTAAATAAGTACTTTCAATCTCCAAGATCATCCTCAGTGGTGAATTGCGAAGGCAAACTTAACGAAATTGTAATCGTTGTGGTGGTGATTTTTGTAGTTGATGGAGAAGAGTTATTGCATATGATTAAGTTGGTTGTGTTAAATTTAGTATAATATATAATTAGTCTTATTTTTTTTTTACTGGGTTCAGTGGGGAATATATTAGGATTTATGAAATTTTTTAGGATTTTTTCACCGTGTTTATAATGCATTTGATTACAGTATAGTAGGTTGATATGTTTAGGGTTATTTTAGGAAGTATTATGTTTTTTTTTTATTTATGTTACTATTTTTAATAGCTTGTTTAATTTATTCATCAACAATGTAATTAGAAAAGTCATTATTAATGAGAGTTTGTTTAATGTTTTTTAGTTCAGTGTAGAAAATGTTTTTGTGGAAATGTTAACTTTTGCATAATTTATTTTTTATAATAACTATTTTGTAATAGTCTGGACATTCACTTTTATAGTTCAGAGTGCAATTGTTTATGCTGATTGTTTTTTGTATGGGGAGGTTGTAAATATATTATTATTAGTGTTTATCAATACATTGGGAAAAGAATTTTATTGTCATTGTTCAGTTCATATGTGAAGTTTTTTTGTAGTTCATGTATTTCATCTATGATTTTAACTAAGATAAGAATAACATCTACATATCTTTAGGTAGAGAAAGGGATTTTTGTGGTGTTAAATATCTTATTTTCAAGGTTAGTGATGTAGAAGTTACTAAATTTTAGCCCAAGAAGTGAACCCATGGAAATGCCATTACGTTGTATGTAGATGATATTTTGGTGGTCATAAAAGGGAAGTTCAGTAGTACAAGTCATAAGTAGTTTTTGTAATATAGTTTAATTTTTAGTGGAGAGAGAGAGAGAGATGGATTGTTGCAAATATTCTTTGTAATTATATTAATTGTTTCTTTAACTGAGACATTGGTAAATAAACCTTCAGCATCAAATGAGGCTATGGTTTTGTTATTAGGTTTTTAAGTTTTTAAGATTTGGATTAGTTTGTGAGTTGATTTAATACTGTATTTACTAGCTATGTATGGTGTAATGAGTTGGTTGATGATTCTGGTTAATTGATAAACCTGAGTGGGGATCTGGGATATTATGGGATGGAGAGGCAAATTAGGCTTCTATAATTTTATAGTTCCATATATGTATCTTGGTTTGTAGCCTTCGATTATTTTGGGTAGTTTTAAGTTGTCCTGTTCCGTGTTGTTGACTGTGATCAGTTTATTAAATTTTAATTTCAGTTAGTAAGTAGGATTTTTTGTTGACTTTTTAAAATTTGGTATGATCATTGAGTATTTTCTGTAATTGCGAATTGTAATTAGATTTACTTAATACAATAAAAATATTGGCTTTATCTGCTTTTTTAATAGTTATCTGAGTATGGTTACGTAGTTTCTTTGCAGCAATTTTTTTATGTCTGTTTTTTTATTGCTTCAGCTTTTAGCAAGTTATGAATTTCTGGATGTATTTTAATTAATTGTTGTTCTTTAAGTTTTAATTTAATTTAAAAATAATTATAACAGAGCGCATTTACAAGAACACGTGTTTACAAAAATCACCACCACAATGATTACAATTACATTAAGTTTGTTTTCACTTGAGGAGATTGAAAGTATTTGGGTTAACAAGGACTACGGTGCCTTTCTTGATGAATTTCAACATACCATCAAGAAGATAATTAGAGAACTAGAAAGGATTATTATAAAAATAGATGGACATAATATGTCTATATTATGTAATGAAACATGCTTGAATTAAGGTATATAAAAAACTGTGATAAGATTTTGAGTAATGTAATCACTTGACTGATCCTCAAATATGGCCAGTACAGATGCAGCTTTTTAGTCCTGCTAGGGACTTACACTCTCTTGTGTAGATGTGGCAGCTCTGGCCCCTAATTTCAGTAAGTTTTACAGCAATATTTTGGGGAATCTTCATATGATGTTTTTGTCCACAAACTGTGGCATATTTTCACACTTGCTACAAGTAGAAATGCTATATAATGTTTAGTGAATGATTGCTGTTTGTTTGCAATTTCTTGGATTATTTCTATTTTGACAGATTAGACTGTATTCATTATTTATTTCTTGGATAAAACAATCTCAGTGAGATTAACGTAAAAACCTTTATGAACATCTCTCTTGAGATTTTCATCCTCAACACGATTCTTCTAATATATATATATATTTTTTATTAAAGCATTTCACCCCAAGCAAGGTGGGAGTGCCACTAGCACACAGGGGGTTACAGAGAATGGAAGCAAGAGTAAAGAGGCATAATAGAGAAAGATGAAGAGAAGGACAGGGGAATTAGATCAAGGCATCTGAAGATGTTGATTGACATTTCATTTGAATAATTGAAGATTATAGCTATCAGGGAAGCGAGTAAGAGTTCCACACTCAAGAAGTGTGAGACATGAAGCTATCGAAATAGAAGAGATGGCTACATTTAACAGTTTCAATAGTGAAAGGGTGAGACTGAGATGCTAACCTAGTGGCATGCTTTAATTCATGTAGTTCGGGAACCAGCAAAAGTAATTTGTCAAAGCAGTTAGCATGAAAGTATGTGTAGAAAAGACAGTGGGAAGCGACAGCACATCTGTGAGATATATATGACAATGATGACTGCCTGTTTGCTGAACTAGGAAGGTCACCAAACAGACCATGCTGAATAAAGTGATTTCTCCACCCCAATCTTCAAACACTTGCAAAACACTATGTGCACCACTCTGAGCATTAGACAGAATTGATCCATTGACAAGAACCAGTCAAGATAATTGGGGACTGCCTGCACTGCATAGGAACCTAGTAGGCCGATGAAAAAATACAGGTGAGGGTGTTAATGCCTGAATCATATCACACTGTACACGCAACTATATACAGTGTAACCCGGATATAAGAGAGTTGTCGGGACCGGAGACGAAGTCTCTTATATCCGGGTTTCTCTTATATCCGGGTTTGGTCTATTTTATATACATTAACACAGGGACCAGAGAAAATCTCTCTTATATCCGGGTTACACTATATATATATATATATTTGTATATACACACCACCTATCTATCTATATGTATATATATTTCTTATGAACATGAATTAATAGAAAATACAGAATTACAAGTAAAAGATTTTAGCCCTATCGTGGTAATGCTCTAAAATACTCATGTTTATTTGAAGAACTAAAATTGAACCAGTTTCATGTCTATTGAGAGCAGGTGTTTTGACTACAATTCTTGCTGTTCAGGTTAAAATTTGGCCTTTTTAACTTTGCAAGTATTCACCCAATACAAGCACCAAGAGTCACTCAAGGTAGAAAGTTACTGAATAAGGTTGCTGTATGGGTTCAGTAGTGGTTCTTGGGAAGAAGCTGAGTGGAACTTCCTTCTTACTAATAGAATACACAAGGAATGAGAATGATTTGACCTTAAATACATAGCATAGCTGTAAAGGTTTGAACTGGCGAAACTAAAGAATGTAGCCTGAACATTTGCTATTGATGTAGCAATGGATTAGTGTTAGACTCACAGTATTTTGTCTTTAGAAAAGGTGCTGAAGGGTTGAAAATACAGAAATCCCTTGATTAATGTGCATTCGATTAATATGTTTTTGATTAGTGTGCTAAATTTTTATATACCAAAATTTGATTAGTGCAGACATAATGCTCAATTAGCGCAGTAAAACATTCTTCAGTTTAACCATAGTAATTGAAAATTGATTTTTTATAGTTACCGATTAATTAAAACTTTTTTTAAAATTTAAAAATAGAAAGTGGGTAACTATTTTGTTTGTCAAAAATTATGCTATCTAAATAATTACAGTAGTAAGTTATTATATTGGATTAATACATTTTCAATTAGTGCTTATCTTTTAATGTATACATTAGCTGCACTAATCGAGGGATCCCTGTAATTCATTGCCCACAAGGCAGTGTAAATGCTTTCAAAATCTGTCAAAGCTAGAAAGTGAGGATTGGGCAGCCCTCAGACATGGCAGTAATACTCTATTTTTGGTCTGATCTGACTCTTGTAAAGATTGAGCATGGTAGGAGTAATCTGGTACTTTCTGGAGCAGCACAAAGAACTGATTTTTTTGTTTTTAACCAAAAACTTTTGTCTGTACATTGTTCTCTTATTTCCTTTTCTTTTAATTTCACTCTTTTTTTGTCTTTCTATATTTTATTCATTTTTCCTGATGCCATGTTAATTTATTCACTTCTTTATCATTTTCTTTCATTCTTGTTTTACATTTCTCTAATATTTTCTTTTTCTTTTCTTTATTTCTATCCTTCAGATTTTTGTTTTAATTTCCTATATTTTTCTTTTTAACTTCTCTCCCAGTTTCTTTGTTCCTTCCTTCATTCATTTCTTTTTTTCTTATATTTTATTTCCTTTAAAAATTATTTTATTTTATTAATTCTTCACTTTTCCTTATAACTATTCTTGACATCTTTCCCCTGGCACTATATTTATTTTCCTTTTTTGCCTCATCTTTTTTTTTTTTTTTTTGTCAAGTTTTGCTTTTCTTATAAGTAATCAATTGTCTGTTAATGATAGGGAGTCAGTAAAGTTATGCATCTTTTAAAGAGTTTTATATTTTTCCAGTTTGATTCCTCCTACCTTTATTAAATTGTAAAGAAACAAAAATTCCTCTAGCAAAGCAGAGCTCATATTCTGTACTATAATTATTGTAGTTTGGTATAATGATACTGGACAAGGGAAACAACCTACAAATGACATTATGAAAAATAAAAATGCTCTGACAGCATTTCTGTCATTATCTATCATTTTTTTTCTGAAGGAACAAAATTGTTCATGTCTAAATTATAACTATGTTCATTATAGTGCACAAATCCTTCATGTGTTTCTGTTTTTTTTTTATTCTTCTTGCTAACTCTTTTGTTTCATCCTTATTTTTCTCTTTCCATCAACATTTTTTCCAAAAGATTTCCTTCACCTTTTCTCTATCTTATACTATCCATAAATTTAGTGTTTGTTACTAATGGCAATCTGTATTATAATAATTGCATAGCTTTAACTTTGAGTAAATGTATTCGTTTTGAGAATTTCATTGCAATATTAGGCGGGATTAAAAATTTGCACCACAAATTTAAGATAAAAAATATATTCAAAATTTTTTTTTTTAATCATTTCACCCTAAGCAAGGCAACAATGCTACTATGACACATCTGGAGTGAAAGAGAATGAGAAAATTGAAGTGAGGAGAAAGGACAATAAAAGAATAGGATTCAAGAAGACAGAAGATTGCAATTCAGCATTGCATCTAAATCTTTGAAGATTGTAGGTAGCAGGGAAACAAGAATAGGAAGGGATTGCACAGGTGAGACGTGTGAGAAAAGAAACTGTTAAATAGAATATACGGCTGCATCTAGATATTTCAATGGTGAGACCTAATTGCTAATCTAGTAAATTTCAAACAATTTTATAGTCATTTTTATTTTTTTAACATTTCTTTGTCGTCTTTCATTGTTTTTCACTTTTTGTATTTCTTTTCTTTCTCATCACTTTCCTGTCTTTTCTTTCTCCTTTCATTTTCTTACTTTATTCTCTTCACAATTATTTACTGGTTTACATTTATTTTTACCTTTCAGTTTTTTTTTCTCTTTCTTTTTTTACCTTTTATGAACTCTTTCTTGTAAATCATTGATTTTTTTTTCTGTTTTACTTTTACTTTCATGAAATGAATCATTTTCCACTCTTGCTTGCTTTTTATTATTTCTTTCTCTATCATTCTTTCTCTTTTTACAGAATTTTCCTTCTTTATTTGTTTTGCAATTTCCTTTCTTTTCTATTCTCTGTCAGGTAATTATTAATTCAATTTCTATAGCTCATTCCTGCTTTCTATTTTCTGATCTCTTACTTTCACTTTTCCTTCTCTCTTTCCATTTTCCCTGTTTACTTGAACCATTTCTACTCATTTACACCCCTTTTACTTAAATCTATTTTCTCTTCTCTCTCTCTCTCTTATGATTATTCTCCCTTTCTCAGTTTACTTTCTTGATTCTTATTTGTTGTTTGCAACTCAGTATCTTTTCTTCCCCCTTATTTCCTTCCTTAAATTTCTCTTTCCTTTATTTTTGGGTTTTGTTTACTTCTTCCCACCCAACAACCACATCTTGTCCACCTTGAAACCAAATCAATCTGTAAAGTAGTTAGCACTAGCAGAAATTAAAACTTGGTCACTGGCCAAACAAGAATTTATATCTCCTGTCTCCCATCCTCGTCTAAACCATTCGTTATGCCAAGTCGAAGCCGGAACTGAGCTGTCTGATGTGAGTTAAATTCCTATCTGTGATTATTTGGTGAAAAACAACCAAGGTTAGAGACAAACGAATCCCATAGCACTTCTTGTTGCAACACAATATGCTCTTGGTACCTTTCTTGTCAACATTTCCTATTCAAGTACACTAAAAACTCTGGCTGTAAATATCAAATGAGATGCTTCCTCAAAAACTGATGGCTTGAATAATATCTCTCTGCTAGAAAATAAAAAAGAAATAATGAATCAAGTAGAAAAATATGTTTACTACATAAGGAGCTAAAAAGATAAAGTGTTTCAAGACTTGAAAACCATAAAAGAAAACTAGTGTTTGAGTATCATGTGTATAATACAATCAGGACATGACTAAAGGCTACATAGATGAATTTACACACACACACACACATATATATATAAATAAATAAATAAAAAGCATGTTCAAAAGTAGAAACACACAAATACACACATGAAGACATGCACATTTTACATATATGTACACAGGCATGTAAGCAAACAAGTGTGTGTCTATATATATATATATATTACTTAAAACATTATAGTGAACAAAGTATTTTAAATAGATGCTTCATTTTTATTAAACAGTGAGACAACTATTTCAAATAGGAAGTGTCCAATATAATGTTTGAAGTAATAAAAATGACTGATTTTTTTTTTATATATATATATATATATATATATATATATATATATATATATATATATATATATAATTTACACACACACATTTATTTATTAGTTACTTCCAAAGATTCACTAACAACTGAGCATACATGATGAAAAAAATGGCTCAAACTTAATAAAAACAAGGTTTTATTGTCAAAATCTTTGTTTTCATTAACCCATTACCTGCCATGAGCCCCATTTGGGGATCTGTTAAAATGAAACTCACTACATGTTATTCCTTGTATTTAAATTAAATTGCTTACATATTGCATTTGCAGAGGTATATTTTACAACACTTAGCCTTTAAAGTTTTTATTATTAGCCGTAAGAAGACACTTCCTGTCATAATTTTACATTTCATGAGTAGAAAAATAATGACTATTTTGAAAAGTATTTTTTTATTATTTCTAATCAATATTATTTTTTGATGTTTTATACACATATATTTGATGTTCGAGTTTCTATAAAAACGACAATGGTAACTACTGAAATTAAACATAAGGAATAAATAAACTCCTAAGACACCTTTCTGGGCCAAAAATGCACATTAAAAAAA
The DNA here is from genome assembly GCA_903632075.3 of Acanthosepion pharaonis. Classification (NCBI taxonomy): domain Eukaryota; kingdom Metazoa; phylum Mollusca; class Cephalopoda; order Sepiida; family Sepiidae; genus Acanthosepion; species Acanthosepion pharaonis. The sequence goes on along the minus strand of CAHIKZ030000360.1, from coordinate 664,894 downwards.
TTTGGCAGTTAATGGCTTAAGAGAAAGACCAAAGGAGTTTTTGATTGTTAAATTTTAATCCTTTTCAGATCATTCAAAATTTTGGTTAAAAATTTTTTTTTCCTGCATCAGCAGGTGACCATAAATTACTATAGGAAATTTTAAACTCTTTTTGTGGTGTAAAACACATTGAAATTCTTGCAAAATTTAAATGTGTTGGATTTTAATGAAACTTTCAGGACTTATTCATGAATGAATTAAATTATTTCAGAAAGTTTTTTGGTTTTTTATTTTTTTAAAATCTTGGTAAAATGTTTTTTTAACATCTGTTACCAACTCACTTAATTTTATGAAATTAAGAGAAAATTTATTTTTGTAAGCTTTACTGTTTATATTAGATATAAGCACACATCCTTGGGGAATTTAAATCAATTTCTTTTTCTAAAACATGGACCCCCATCTACCAAAAATCTGCTTTAATCAGAAAATAAAAAAATGTAATAAAACTAAGACATTTATTTAGAAAAGCTTTTAATTGTTTTTATGAATATAATATATTATATACACTATTGTCTCAAGAAAAAAAAAATTATTACAATTATCTCCTCTATCAAGTTACCAATAAATTTGTCAACACCTCATAAAAACATCCACCTGTGTTAAAAGAATGATTTTCTACTATATCAAAATAGAAGTAAGTAATCTTTGTTTCAATTCAGATAATTAAACTTTAAATCAGCTAATTATACTATATATTATTTTGAAAGTTTTTAATAAAAAGAATTATTATGTTGACAGATTTCTCAAGATGGACGATTTTACTGATAATTCAAAAAAATTATTCCCGTTAATTTAAATTTGGTTTGAAATACACAAAAGTACTTTGCTTATTGGAAATATAAAATTTAATCTATTAGTTTGAAATTAAAACTAAAAAAGCTTCAAGAAAGTGTTTTCATTTGTTAAAATTGCATTTTTAATATTAGATGTAATTTTTTTTGGGGGGGGGGAGGTATATATATATATATATATATATATATATATATATACACACACACAGAGAAGATCCTTGAGCTATGTCGAATCTGACATACAGCATTTTGTGGTTACGGAACCATCTCTAATAATATAATATGTGTCATGTGGCAATACATGATGAAGATGGCATTTCTTCACCGACTATATTGGATTGTGCTACATTCGCTATCTCTTATTTGTATTGTTTTTTTTGGGTGGGGGGACTTTTTGTTCTTCATTATGGCACCCAAGCGTATAAGGCAGATTTGTGGGTGCTTATGCAAGTGAGTTCTGACATATGTCAAAAATCAGGTTACGTCGCACCGAAGGAATGGAGGACCCCCTGTATATATTTTTAATTTCTTTGTTTAAATTTTATTTTTTTATTTAAACGGATACTCATAAAATTAAAAATCTGTCAGATTTAATCCATTTCCCAATATATATATATATATATATATATATATACACATATACATACATACACACATACATACATACATACATACATACATCAAGGAGAAATCTTGACACATCATCAAAGAATTTGGTAATAAATTTATTTTGACAGAAAAATTTTTAATATCTGCCTCATCAGACTGAAATTAGAGAATGGTTTAAATTTATCCAGACAATATACTAAAAATTATTTTAAAATTAAATCACATAATTCTTAATATATCATCTGGATAAATCTACTTAGATTATCCTTATCACTTATGGATTTTATGTATGTGTGTGTGTGTATATATATATATATATATATATATATATATATATATATATATATATATATATATTTTAAAGAAAAACAGACCACTTTAAGGCTCCATTGTAATAGTTTATTTCACCAGAGACCTTTTAAAGTACCCTGGATCCTCAGACATCACTTTCCAAAGGTGAAACGAAAAATGACTACCCATACAGATTACCAAGTTTTTCATAACTTATATATATATATATATATATGCACATGTGTACAAAGTACACGGGTGTACTGTACATTCAACATAAATATGATGAAGTTATTCAGTATATATTTATAACAGTAAAAGTTTTCTAGTTAGTTTCAAGATGAAGATATGTATGCTTATATATAATGAATTAATAGATAATCCAACATATTTTTATTACTTTAAACCATTATTTTTAGTAGATGTCAATATTTGAGTAGGTGCACCATTTATTTTAAACAGTATTTTATTTCATCTTCAGGCCTGGAGAAAAATTAAGATATTCTTTAAAATAAACGTAGCATCTACTCAAATACAGGTAACCCCTAAAAATAACATTTAAAGTAATAAAAATGTTTATATATATTGGTGTTCTCTTTTAAATACTTTTAAAATATATATATATATATATATATATATATGAGGAATTAACATCTTTACAACAGTAAATATGTGCCAAAATTTCAACAAATTATGATAGATATATTTGAAATGGAGTAAAAAAAGTATTCAAAACCCTACACAAAACTGAATCACAGAGAGTCTAATACTTTGTGAAATAACCTTTGTTTGCAACAACAGTTTCCACTTGTTTTATAGCTGTTAGTTTCAAACACACTTCTGCTGGTATTTAGGTCTACTTTTCATGGCAAATCTTCAGTTTGTACAAATTATGATGCTGTCAAGTATGGACATCAATTTTCAATCAGGTTCAGGTCAGGGGTCTGACTGGCCCACTTCAATAGGTTGATTTTCTTTTCAAACCACTGTTTGCTTGCATTGACGGTGTATTTAGGATTGTTGTACTTCTGAAACACCTTTGGATATATGGTCAAGTAGGTTGTGTGGTCAAATGGTTAGAACGTTTGCTTTCTGACCATGAGATCAGGGTTCAAATCTCACCATGGTTGATTTGTCAGGAAGAAAATTTCCTGATGTTATCTGTCGGGAGGGGGACAATCCCAGCATGTGGCACCTTTAGAAAGTGCCTGAAAACCATACCACGGGTTGACCTAAGCATTGTGAGTGAAAATGGGTAGACGGAACACTTGGGGACTGTCGATATCTGTGCTAGCACAAAGTCACAAGTCATTGTGACGGAGGGTTTGAGTGTGCTGGCCTTGTTCAAATTGTTGATCATGCTAGATAACATGCTTCTCTCACAAAAATTGTAACTAAGGTCTGCTCAGCATAGTTGCAGTATAAACCACAGGTGGGCTTTGTGGGTATTGAACAAACACAAATGTGCCTGTGCGAGCATCTGCAATAGGGATTGGCTAGCCATCCTAGTAGACGGGTATCCTCAAATACAAGTGGCCAGCTAGTAAAAAAATTAATTATTTCTGAAACACCCAATCGAATTTTATTTTGAACGCATCTCAATAAGAGATGCGTTAAAATAAGAGATGCATTTCATTCATCCTCTTGTTGAGTATGCGAATTCATTCTGAAACATGTTTCCCTGTATGATTACCGAAGTTAAGCAACGTTAAGCCTGTCCAGTTCCTGGATGGGTGACTACTTGGAATACCAGATGCCTGGATGTGTGGTTGATGTAATGGATAATGGCTTGGAATTGTTAATCAGAGAGCCAAGTTCAAATTCCTGTTGGGTTTGTTATAGTCACTTATGTGCAAATACCTTTGGGAAATGTATGAATCCACCTCTTCTCCCAGCAGCTATTGGTCAATTAGTAAGACTTGTATCATTAAACCATTATCTCAAAAAAAAAAAAAAAAAAAAAAAAATTCTTACAATCTAAAAACATAATTTTCTGGCCTTAAATAACCCACATAAAATGAATGAATCAATCAATCTGAACTATGTGATGAATAACTGCTCTAAATCATTACAATACTACCGTTATACTACAGTGTTCTTTGGCATGGATTCTATATTCTTCTTCCTTCAAATTTGATGATGTAAATAACCCTAGCTTAGTGTTATCAGACCAAAGTATTATTCCTGTAGGAATTTGGTTTGCCATAGGCCTGTTGCCTCTAAGGAAATTTCAGACAACTTTTCATGTGTAATTTCTACATACGCGATACTTTTCATACCCTACAAAATTGCAAATCATGCTGGTAGAATGTGTTGCTGACAGCTTGAGGTGTAACTTTTGTCCGTGATGCACAGTAATCTTCTGTGAATAAATTTTAGCTGCTTCTTTACCATTCCTACAATATTGCTTGTTACACAGCTGGAAATCTTTTGTGAAGCACCAGATCAAAAATTGTTCAATGATGAATGTTGTAAACTATCAAACCGGCAGGTGAAATTTTCACTAGCAATGCCTCCATAACCTTTATCTTTACAATAAAATCTAAGCTATCTCTAAGGTCTATACTATAGCTTTCAGCATTATGGTTGTTATTTTTTACAACTCTGATTAGTCAACTTAGACACGAAACCAACATTCCAAGAATGTTAATTACTACTTATAATGTTCTAAAACAGGGGTCCCCAACCAGGGGGGTAATTTTGGGGAGGAGGAGTTATCTTACTTTTCCTTGTTATCTATTTACAGAATTTGGAGCCAATCATGAGTATCAAAAAATAAAAACAAGAAAAAACTCCACTACAAAAATAATCCATGTAAATGTATAATAATTTTGCTTGTCCCTCTCTTTGTTAGTTTGCACAACTATTACACCTTACCAAACTAATGGACTATACCATTTTGATCACACGGAAAAAGGAGAAAAGACACTACTTGGTTTCAGTGAGAAAATGAAAGAAAGAATGGAAAATAGAAGTGTTTAACATCTGCCAATATCTCATGGACTAGCTTGACGGAGCATGTTCTTCTTGTGTGGGAGGCCTGTCAGGCATGTTCTGGTATGTGAGTGGCTTCATGTGGCTTGTGGAAGAATCAAGAGGAGAGCCAGTTTGATCACAAAGGGCTGCAATGATGAGGTGAGGGACACTCTCCTCCAGTAGATGATGCTTGAGAGAATGGATGCCGTGAAACAGGATGAACTGGCTTGTGGGAATTGGTGTGTGGATAGCCAGGAGCTGAATGTGTGGGTCGATGCCAGTTCTTTAGCAACTGGAGTAGAGTTGGAGAGGCACAGAACAGTGCTGGAGGACACTTGTTGGCTATGACCTGAAAATGATGCCCAACATAAAAATTTAGCCGAACTGGACACCTTGTTGAAAGGCATCAACTTGGATCTCCAGTGGCAGAGCAAGGTGCTGCACATGAAGACGGATTCTGGGTGTGTGTGTGTGTGTGTGTGTGTACTACTGGCTATCAGACACTCTGACTAGGAAGGTGTGAGTGCATACCAAGGCAGCAAGCAAAATGCTCATCAGAAGGTGGTGGAATACACTCAAGGAGCTGGTGAAGAAGTATGGGTTGACCGTGAATGTGATGTTGGCTACATCAATTCAAAACATAACTGACTGACTGACAAGAGTGCTGCAGCAGTGGTTTAATGTGATGGAAGAAAACAGAGCCAGGCCACTGATCAGTGCTATCCACATGTATAAGCTGGACATAGACCAAATCATGTCTATCCACAGAAGCAGCAAGCACTCAGGAAATCAGCGCACAACCTACTTTGCAAGGAGAGTTTGCCAGACAACAACAAAAACAGCTTTTGTCAACCATATGGGCATGTAAAAAATGCCAAACTACAGTCCCAGTACCAATTTACTGGAAAAAGGGAAAGCTGGAGGTGAACAGGAACTGGCAGAAGTTAGGAATGGACATCATGCATCACAATGCCTGCAATTTCTTAATGCTCACAGATTGCGGCCTGTTGTGTTTTCCCATTTGGAAGCAGTTGGTGAAACAAGATTCGGAAAGCATGATTCAACAGCTGGAGGTGATGTTCTTTGAGTATGGTTCACTGCACATGCTCTTTATCTGCTCTGACAAAGATTCAAAGAATACTATGAACTGAACATGTGACCAATGAAGAAGATAAGGAAAATGGAAACAAAAAAAGAAGCTTAAACTTAGAAAGCAACAAGTGAAATTTCTAGGGCACATAATGAGGAAAGTAGGCTTAGAAAATTTGACTGACAGGATACATTGAAGGCAAGAAGTATAAAGCAAAGTAGCACCTAACAAGCTTATGTAAATGGTTGAATTAACAGAGCCTAGGAGAGATCCCAAAAGGCAAAACTTATTCAGAACTACAAAGGGTAGAAAGTGATGGAGAGCCATAATCACCCACACTCTGAAGGGATAAGCACATAAAAAAAGATTATTTGCTTACACATGTGTAGTTAAATAATGCATTAAAATTGATTTTGCAACATCTCTTGAATACTTATTTCTCCCAACTGAATATATACAAGCATGTGTTTCTACATAAATAAAAATATCTATGTCAAGCACTGACCAGTGTATTTTTCTATTGTATAAGGTATGCTATTCAATTAAAGATATATTTTTGAGAAATTAAAGGTCAAAGGTTAAGGTCAAATTATCTTATTTGACCTTTAAACAAAAAACAAATAGATCACCTTTTAGATCTATACAAGTACTTTAAAATGGTAGGTGAAAAATCAACTGAGATATTGATATTTAAACCTTGTGACTTTTTTCTAAAATTCACCTTTATGGCAAAGGCCAAAAGGGTCATATCTTGGGAACCCTTTTCCTAGAGATGAAAAATAGGTACTATTCAATGCATATCATATCATATCATGAAACTCTATAAGTGCACCAAATTTGAAAAAAAATCTGTGTGATGTTCAGACCTTTATTCATTTGACACAGAATGAGTCATATATAATTAATACAAATATAAAAAGTTTGTCATTTAGCTGACTGGTGTTATCTTCAACATCCAGACTCCAGATTTTCATAGAAGGACTCTACCCCCCAGCATTCCTCAGGAGGTATCAGCAATATACAGGGTGCGATGGATAAATTGTCATCTAAATTGCACAAAAATGAAAATAACACTGATATCTCATTTTAATAGACATATTTAGCAAAATTACACAAAAATATCTTGAAATACTAAAGAGTAAATTTATTCAATAAAATTGCAAGACGACTTTGGAATCTTCTGCAACTCTTCTGGATGGTCTCCGTGTTTAAGTTGGTGAATGCTGCCATAATCCTTGCCTTCAGTTTATCTTTGGTGTTACAAGGAGTTTTGTTGGTCTCTTGCTCAATTGTGCCCCACACAAAATAATCAAGAAGTTTGCAGTCTGGGGAGTTTGGTGGCAAGATTTAATAGGTGTTGTGGTTGCAGAAATTGTCTGATAGCCAAGATTGGGTTTTCCTGCTTGTTTGACATGGTGCAGAGTTCTGTTGCCAGACATAAGGTCTTCCAGCAGCCACCCACTTGACCTAGGGTAGCACTACATCCTCAAAGCACTTGATGTAAGCTTCCTTATGGGAAGATAAATGGGGGCATAATGTCGCCATCACTAGTGATCACTCCAAACACCTTCATAATTACTATTAGACTCATCTAACTATTTCTGCATACTCTACACGGTCCTCAGATTAATATCCAAAAACTCTGAAATGTTCATATTGGAGCTTCCAGTGTGAATGCCAAGCAGTACAGCAGGCAGTTTCCAAATTTCTGGTGGAGTGAATTGCATCATGGTGTTCTTTTTCTCACAGATGGTACCCAACTGACTCTGCTATACTGTGCAGTTGACAAAATCAAAAACAAACAATGCACATGAGTGAAATTAAAAATATAAAAATGGCGACAATTTACTAATCGCACTCTGTACACACACACACACACACACACACACACACACACACACGATGGATTCATAGCTTTCCCAAGGGTATTTGTACATAAGTTAATATAACAAATCCAACTAATTTCAAATCTGCTCTCTGATTTCTAATTCCAACCCACTATCTATTACATCAGCCACACTGGAATTTTGAATAAAACTCTTTATCCAATCCACCAGGTTATAAAAGAATGCAGAATGAACAACTTACTCTTCTGGATTGAATAAAGGGATTGCTTTGAAATTTTAAGAAGGTTCTATTCTTCTACATGCTCTATCTCTTCAGGACATTGGCAATCATGGCTCTCCACAATTTCCTGTCCTTTGTAGCTCTTAATAAATTTTGTCCTTTTGTTATTTCTCCTAAAACTTGTTCCACCATCCATTTACTCAATCGCACAAGGTAGGTTATGCATTTTTTTCCACATCTTGAAATACGGACATCTAAAGAAAGTCAAAGAGTACAACATACAGGATGAGCAAGCTGGTCTGAATAACAAAGCATATAATGATTAAAAAAGACAGTGGTTTTATTGCGATGTGTTGAAGTGTATTCAGTGGTATTCACACATCATTTAGTACATCTAACATAACGAAAATTCATAATGCTGCTGCTGCTACTTCATGTAGACCTTTTATAATTCTCCTTCTTTGGATATGTAAATCAGGTAAAAACTCACATGGAAACATATCACTACATCTCCCAGAAATGAAGGGGTTTTATACCCCCTTGTAGATCTTGCATTTCTTCTTTATACTGTTTCATTTTCAGGATTTCTTTACTTTCCTTCTCTCCCATTTTCTTGAGATCTTGATGTTTTACTTTCTCTCAGAGACCTCAGTCTTGTTCATCTTTTGTTGTACATAGGACGTGCTTCTTCCATTGCTACATCTTTGCAAGATGTTTCAGAATCCTCTTGGCCTTCCTGACCATCTGTAACCATGTCTTCATTAGGTTCATTCTGCATAGTAAGTTTTTTGTTGTTGTCCTACAAGAGCTTAGATGGAAGTGTCTATGGAAAGCTCTTTATTTCATCTGCATTTATATACTGTTCCCATTTTTTGCTGTCATGAGAGCATTGTAACCTCTCTGCATTATAAAATTGGACCTTTCTCAATTCAACACTTTATTCATTTTATACCATAGGTTTAAAATCCAGCAAAGAGATCTTAAAATCAAAAGCAAGAAAAGATATGCATAGGTAATTAGAATGTAATTACACTTCACCTTTTTAACAGGTACTATACTAGTTTAACAATAATTTCTATGCAATAATATTAAAAGTAACTGTTTCTGCAACTCACCCAGAAGCAAGAATAGGTTAAATCTCTCATGATTATAAAATGAAACTTTTAGATTTATGTAAAACCTGCTAAAAGGCAAATTAAATATTTTAGTTAAATTATTCCGACAAACAAACAAAATTAACGGATTTCATATAAGATATTCACATCAGAGCATAGAAGAAAAAAACAGTGCAACATTTTTTTTAAATACAAAGGTATTAATATTGGCATTAACACCTGTAATCATTGTTCTTTTTGGAAAATGTTAAAAAGAAAAGAAAAATGTTCATCATAACAAGCACGGAGAATTATATTCAGTGTTATTTTTATCTAAAAAACTTAATACTGTCAATTGTTTATTATACAAAATACATATTTCAATAATTTTGTGTTAAGTAATTTTGGTTGAATTCTAGTTTGTTGTGCTCACTTTGTATTATGGCCTTGGGAAAGGTATGAATCTATCTCTTCCCTAGCAATAGCTATGGATTAAATAGTAAAGTAGACTGAGCCCTGTATTTTGGATAGCAGTCAGTCTAGGAGAAGGTTTAACCTGTGAAGAAAACAATGGAAAACCATTCCAATATCTTTCTCAAGGTTATGATAATTCATAGATAATAAAGAAAAAGGAGCAATGTTTAACCTTTGTGTGCACAAAAATCAAAATCTGATATGTCAAAAGGACAGTTATTCCCTTGACACTACTATTACCATATACATTTTTGACTCACTTGGCAATGTTTATTGATAAGATTATACAAATCAGTGAACTAATACAAAGCAATATTTATTATTTACCGTTTAGAAAGATTTATTATTTAGCATTTTATAAAGAAATATACTTGAAATATATTTTGATTGAAAAATTACAAAATTATCAAAATATGTAAGAGTAAGAGATGCTCTCAAATTATTTTAGTGAATTTATGTGGCAAGAGCAAATGAAAGAAATGCCTGAAAAACACTTTTCAAAATTTATAATTATAGTTACTCATTGTTATGTGTTTATTTAAATTTTCTTGTTCAGACATTTTTATAAATAAAAAACTTTGTTCATATTTTTTTTTTATAAAATAGTAAATAATAAATATTTCATTATAGTTAGTTCACATATTTTCATAATCTTGTAAATATAAAATTATTCTTGTAAATAAACAATCTAATAAATAAATAATGTTTAACATCTTTGTTGTAAATTCTCAAGAATAAAGAAAATGTATTAATCGACTTTCATATGTTTGGGTTTTAAGATTCTAACTATTGGTTTTTAAAAAAATGAACATTGCCGAAGGAATTAAAAGTGTATACAATAATAGCAGTGTCAAGGGAATAACCATCCTTTTGACACGCTATTTTTTTCCCCCAGGCACTAAAGTGAAACATTGTCGAAAAAGGAATCTGTGAATAGCCATGATCAGCTACATCCTGAAGGGACATGGCATTACAAATAAAAATTGTTACCATTTCCCCACTTTAACATAACTGGCTTGAAAGAAAACCCACCCACCTACACACACAAAAAAAAAAACAAAAAAACAAACAACAACAGAAAAAAAAAAACATCTGAATAGAAATATTTTTTCAGTAGGTGTTATAACTTCAAAAATCTACTGTAGTCATATTGCAATGTTCTCTTTGACTAAAGTTATTTACACCACTTTTGATATATTTGCCTTTAAAAGTAAAAAAAAAAAAAAAAAAAAGAAAAGAAAAAGACAAAGTTTCAGCTGGTAATTGTTTAGCTATGAGAATCTTGGTAGAACATAACCATTATAATAATTTTATTTGTGTGATATATAGATTGTATTGGATAATATCAGACAATGATAGTCAATGGCAAGCAAAAGAGGAACATAAATATTCTAGTCTAAGTAGAAATAGTTAAGTTATGAATAATAATTCTGCCTGGGAAAAAAAATGATTGAGAAGTCTTTTATGTTGTGTCAGGGAGTAGACAATATATGTTATTTGTATGTCTTTATATTTTTACTTTTGTGTACTGTCTGCAATAATGTACTTGTGTGTGCACATGTATTTGTCTGTCTGTAACTTTGTGAATATATACGGGGAGGGGTGATGATGACATTAACAACCCTAGCATTACTTTCAAAACATATGACGTGACACAATAAAATGAAGATTCTCTTGAAATGATATACACTGACACAGGTATATGTTGAACATACTATTGATGGTTCCATGTAGTTTAATTTTCATGACCTATTAGATAATAAAGCCATAAAAGGAAGCTCAGTTGAAAAGATACATACAGAAAAACATGTTTATTTTCTCCACATATACTTACTTATATATATATATATATATATATATATACCATTCAACACACATACACATACGTGTGTGTGTGTGTGCGTATATACATGTGTGTATATATAAATGAATGAGGGTAAATCAGAAAGTAAAGGCAATGATGATGGGTATCATGGGAAGTTAGATAGCTAACCACAGGCCGCATTCCATCATTCAGTCAAGTGACAGGGAGCATCAAGGTCAGACATATGGGCGTTCCACTCAGTGATTGCACCATTGAGCAATAACGTGCTGTAGTGGGCTTTCTGTGGACACAGGGAGTCAAACCCATGACAATCCATTGCCAGATGTTGGCACAATATGGAGTATGCACCATGAATCAACAAAAGAACACTTTAAAGTGGCAAGAACAAGTTTACCATCAATATTACTTATAAAAAAATCACATGCAGAGGTTGAATGCCTTGATCAAGAAAGACCAACGAATCATGTCAGCACAAGTGGTGGCAATTGTGGGCATCAGCTATGGATCTGGACAATCCATAGTGCATATATGACTTGGGATAAAGTTTGTGCGTGTTGAGTGTCCAAACAAGCAAGTTGTGCAGATATGGTTTTGTGAGCAACGCATGACATACGTGGTGGGCTTAAGCAAGTGGATGACACAACATGGTCTGGGGGAGTTCAACAGATGCACAAAACTTACTGAGAGCCACAAAGGATAGGGGGAAGTGGAGAGCCATGATCACCTACGTCCTGAAAGGACACATCACATAAAAAGAAAAAAAACAGCCACTTAAACGCTTCTTTAAGAAGAGATGAAGAAGCTCACTGAATGACACCAGAAGTGTATCACCATGCATGGGCACTTTATCGAAAAAGTGTCACATGCCTTTGTTCTTCATCAGGGTAAATAAAGGCATTTCATGAAAAGTGCCTTTATTTCTTTTTATTTACCCTTGTATTTAAGAAAGCAAAAGATAACAATATAATTCTCATTTTTATATTACAGTAGGTCTAACCTTTCATCATTATGCACATGTTTCTTTATAGACATACACATAGATATACAGGTACACATAGACAAACGTGTATGTGAAAATATGCATATTTTAAACAGGGTATTCATATTCTTTTTGGCTATGTTATCTAATACATCTGAAAGATAATATCATCTTTGGCCATAAATGTTATTGATATACAGAGAATTTTTGACATACACAAGAGTTGCATTACTGAAAAAAAAACATTGTGAATGGTTAATTGACAAAAACCAAAATGCTATCTGTGCAGAGGCTATGAACTTGATAGATTTTTTTTATTTTATTTTATATACTTGCTATTTTTTAAAAATTCTTCATGAATGGTTAAAAATCAATATTTAATATAATGTTTTTTTTAAGAAAGTTTTTCATTGAATTAGTTTTAAAAAGTGAATGTAAACCCATTCTTATAAAATGTCCTCGTTAAACTGCAGGATAAAATGACTATAAAAAATAACTGAATAACCACAGAGCTTTTAGTTTGATGCATTGACACATACAAAAAATGAATTTTTGTAAAGAGAGAATTCATATCAATCTGGTAATATTGTTCACCAGTTTCACTTATCCATAACAAAAAGGATTCTTTACTCTTTATGGAGTTATATTCAACAACGGGAGAAATTTTTCAGCATGTACATCTTTGTTGAACAAACTGAAATTTCATATAAGATCACATCCATAGAACATCCAGTAAAGAACAAACTCACTGTAAATGGCCAGAGAGATTAACACATTTATTCTTGCTTTACTTTACATTTCGTTTATCTAAATCAGAAGGCTTTTTACTGATTTGACTTAAAAGAATCATGTTCTTAAATAACCTTGTCAGATTGAGACATTCAAGTGGATGTCATACATGGCATAAAACTCATTTAGCTGTATATAACTACTTTCTCAGACCAATGCTTGAAAATAGCTTTGAAAAGTATGTAGGTCTTAGAGAGGACAATACTTCTTCAAATCTCATTGACTGGCACTAAAACTGGCAAAAAACTGTACCAAATAACAGAAAACACATCACCTGAGGACTTTCAACAACAGAAATAACTAAAATGGATAGTACCTGTGACTCCAAGATAAATAATGACATAAAATATTGCTATTCCACACAGGAAACTTTCATCAATACGAGAAAGTGTAAAAGTAACTATTGGGCTTCAGAAAACTATTTCCATGAACAATTGGTTTAAGAGAAAGATTTTATAAATTTCAACCAAAAGTAGCACTGGCTGCTTGGTCAATGAATGCCAGATGTTTCCTTATAAGGAAATGGCTAATATTACCGTTTTAAGACTTAAAATGTTTTGAAATTTGACCAAATAATTTCCAAGCTTTTGGAGTAACAGTCAAACATATAAAGATAAATTTTATAAAATAATAGTTATATCATGGACTGGTTAAAAAAATATTATTCTTTAAAAAGAAATCATATCCATTTCTTGCAATCTGCAAATAATAATAAATGTAATAAATAAATTGTTATACACTGTGTATATAGATTAGGATTAAAGGATGGATATTTTTATGGTAATAAAGTGTAAGGGAGAAAATCCAATTATATTTGTAATGTAAGACAACTGAGAAAAAAAAGTAATTTTTAACAGTCATTTGGATACTACATTTCACATTACACTTTATTCAAAGAAAGCTAGAGAATATCTTCCCCTAAAAGTGGATAAAAACAATAAAGATAGGGATGCAAAATAATTGAATAACATTACCAATAATTCAGCTTAGATATTCAGAGAGAAAACGGAAATTGTTTTATGGAAACTAGCATAGGTTATCTATTCATTTTTTTTCAAAATACATTGTAAATAGGTTTAAAAAAATACTGTATTAAGGCCACTTATAGAGAAAATTAATGTGCAAGTTTAGCCAAATCAATTTAAGTCATCAGTGTTGATAAGTATTACAAAATAGGTCATTTTAAAAACAAACAGGTAAAAAAGTATGAAATTGAAAAATAACTACAAAAGGAAATATTAGGATCTGCTGGACTGTGAGAAGACAAATATCAGGTTTTTGCTTTTTTTTTTCAACTGCTTTATCACATTTTTTATTTTCTTTAACATCAAAGAGATTGTCAAGTACAAATTGCTTCAAAAAATGGCTGACATATATGTAGATCACCTAATTTTCTATTGCCTCGTTTTTTTTATTTGATTTTTATCTATTTTGATCTGTTACTCTGCAAAAATTATTTTACTATTTTGATTCTTTTTCTATCAATCTGACCAGCTGTTTTGTAAAAACCAGTAAGGTATTGCTTTATATGATTAGGAATTGTGACCTTTTTGATTTAAAGAATACATGATTCTTACAATCTCATCATTTTTTCTGCAAGAAACAGGAACATTTTGTTAGCAACAAAAAGAAATAAGAGTGAACTGTTATATAAAATCAGTCTTCCAATATGGCAGTGAACGCTTGACAATCTCCTCACAGATGAAGAAGAGACAACAAAAATGTGATACTAATGACAAATGCTAAGAATACCATGAACAGAATGTAAGCAATAAAAAAATATTAAGGAAAATACAACCTACAAGGGAACTTATACGTACAATTAGACAGACTTAATTTCTCAGACACATAGTGAGGAAAGAGGGTTTGGAGAATTTGATGCTCACAGGATATATTGAAGTAAAAATGAACAGAGGAAAGCAGCGAATAACCTACCTAACAAGCTCATGTAAATGATTGGCAGAACAAGGACAAGAAGGGACAGCAGAAAGACAAACGTTACTCAGAACTACAAAAGACAGAACGTTGTGGAGAGTCATGATCACCCACATCCTGAAGAAACAGTGCACACAGAAGTCTTCTTTTCTTAGTTATAAAAACATAAACCTGTTCATATGCATTTATCTATTAGTGTATATCTAATGTAGGTTTGAAGGTGCCAAATTCAATCAATCTGATATAATAACAGTTAAAGAAATGAAAGAAATATAATTTTCTCAATATATATTTTTCACTTTTTGCCAGAAACTCTGCTACCAATGTTTACCGCAACATCTACAACTTTTAGCTTAAATGCTGAGGTATAATTTAATTATTCACTGTGATAAAATAATGGGAAATAAACTTTAAATGATCATTGTATAGTTATCAGTTTTTTTTTGTGTGTAATGATAACATGGCAATGTTTTAAATATATATATATATACTGCTTAAATAACATTAATAATATTTATTATTTATCTCTGATTTTTTTAAGAGTCTGTCCTGGTGATATAAGATATTAGTGTTTGTTTTCTTATGGGTCAGCTATGATGTGTAAAATACTTATAGATGAAAATGAAACCTATAATTAAAATTGAAAACTGTTGTAATTTAGAAATTATGATATGTCTAAATGCATGTCATTTGTATAGCTAAAACCTTTACAACTTAAAAATCAAACAAAAGCTTATGACATATAATTCAAAGCATCGTCAGAAAATGGTGAGAGATTGATTTCCTAGATTGCATAGTTATAATGCAATAGAAACTGTATTAGGCCTCAGAAATAATTGGCAGTGAATTCAATTCTCATAGAAGTATTTACAAAAAAGGTATTTATATTAAAAACTACCAGAGTCTTTACAGATATTAACAGTTATATAATATCGGTCCTCCTATATGGCAGTGAATACTGGACAATCTCTTCACAGATGAAGAAGAAAGCAATAGAAATGTGGTTCTATAGAAAGATGCTAAGAATAACAGACTGAGCATGTGAGCAACCACAACATTTTAGAGAGAATAGAAACAAATAGGAGACTTATAATTAACATCAGAAAGAGGCAATTGAAATTTCTATGTCACAAAATGACAAAGGAAAGCTTGGAAAATTTGACATTCACTGAACATATAGAAGGTAAGAGGGAAAACAGTGCATAACCTACCTAACGAGCTTGTTTAAATGGATGGCAAAACAGGGTTTAGGAGATAAAAAGACAAAATTTAGTGAGAGCTACAAAAGACAGGAAATTGTGGAGATCCACAATCGCTAACATCCTGAAGGGACATGACACATAGAAGAACCAGAAATTACAATAAAGAAAAGAATATATAAAAATAGAAGACTTCAGTTAGAATTAACAGAAAACAAAGCATAAATAGATTAGATAAGTGAAGCCTATGCTGTCCTCATACTGTCATCATGTAAGTTCTTATTATAGATATGTTATTAGACATGTTGCACAATTTAGATTAGTATTCCAGTACTTTGTGAATTTTTATTGAGTCCTTTTGTGCTCTAATTCAATACAAGTGCAATCTGGAAATATTTTCCCAGAGATTGCAGACCATGGCTGAATGCTTGGACTGTTAAAATCACCATCTTTATTTATTTGTACTAATTAAGCTGTTGGTAATATAAAAATAATACTAATTAGCACAATTAAAAATTTTAATCAAAACTGGTTTTGTATAAAACCATAAAAATTGGTTTCACAAATCTTAAATTTCCAGAAAATTCATCTATTCTTTATGTACAAATGTTCTGAATAAAATAATTTTGTGTGTGTGTTGCAACTTTTTTTTTGTTGTTGACATTAATGCATTAACACTATGGAACTAGAAAGTGAAAAAAAATCTCATTCAATAATATCCACTGAAAAATTTCTTCAAAGCTTTCTATTGAAAATCTTCTTTTTTATATATTTCATTAAAAATGACAGACAAGGTGCTTTTATTTAGCTTTTTATACAATTTCTCATGCAATCTAATAATTTCTTTTCTTTTCGGATGATAAATTATATATAAAAACTGTCTGAATGTTTTTTTTTTCCGAGCACTTTCGGCTATACATTTAGCCATTTTCAAGGATTATATTTTAACTGTTAAAATAAGAAAATAGTTTGTTGTATGTTTTATAAAATGTTTTCATTTTTCAAAACACGATCAAGATATTTTGTCCATGTTCAAAGTTAATATTATTAAGTGTTGGTTTGTTTGTTTTTATTAATAAGGCTTCCATTATTTTTAGCCTCTTTTTGCATGTAGATGATGCTATTATATTAGTGTTGTCAACAAGAATGTTATGAATAGTGTCTGGTAGTCTCCATGAATATTTAAATGAGATCTAATTGAGCTATTGTCAGAAAGGTGTAGAGTGAGTATGCGTGTCAAACATGTTGTAGTGTGGCCTATATAATTATTTACGAATTTTGATTGATCAGCAATACAATTCCTTAATGGGCATTTAAATTCGTAAATAATATTTGCCCTATTTAATTTTGTTCTAGGAGGTGAATTATTATTTTTAACTATAAGGTTAGAGGTTTTAAATTTTTTGTAATAAATAATTAATCTAATTTTTTTGCTATTGTCAACTGGTGTTATGCATTTTTTTTAATGTTCTTAATTTTGCTTTTATCCTGTTTAAAATTTTCATTCATCTGATTTTTATAATAAATATTAATGTTATTGCTTATGTTTCTATTCTCGCCGTTGCTATTAGCTACCTTAGACAGGAAACACTTAATGAGGAAATCCAACAATTGATTAAGAAATCCGTTATTAATCAGTGTTTGCTTTACATTGTGTAATTCTTTAAAGAAGAGCGTGCAAGAGGATGAGTTCCCGTGAGGAAATTTTTAATAACACCTATTTTATATCTAAGAGGGCATTCACTAGAGAAATTAAGATGGCAAGAGTCTTTACTAGTTGGTTTTTTTATAAACAAGTTTTAAAAGTATTATTACTAAAATTGATGAGAACATCTAAGAAAGGAAGTTTATTTTTTTCACTAAGTTCATAAGTAAAATTAAGGACGGAATTTTGTTGAAATGTAGCCTTCACATTTTCTATTTCTTTCTTGTTTTCAGCTAAAATAAATATATCGTCTACATAACAAACATATATCTCAGGTTTAATAACTTTAGTAAAAACCTTGTTTTCAACATAGAACATATAATAATCGGAGAAGCATGGCCTGAGAGGGTTTCCCATACTTACTACATCAGTTTGTGTGTAAATAGTACCATTCTGGCTATAAAAAGGAACTCTAGTGGTACAGGTGAGCAATAGTTTTCTTAAAATATTGGGTTGGATTGATGGAGGGGGAATTAAATTATTTTTATACACTGAATTAATGATAATATCAATAGTTTCGGAGACAGGAATATTAGTAAATAAATTCTCTACATCAAGTGACACAAGAATGGTGTGATTTGTTTTTAATTCTGTGCTATTTAATTTTGCTAATTAGTATTATTTATATATATATATATATATATATATATATATATATATATAAAAGGAAGTAAGGTTTGTTTTATATATCCCACATGGGCAAAAATATATAGGAAAAAGAAGTTGAAAATGCAACTGGAAGTCCTTATTATAGAATTAATACAAGTAAAATATCTTTCACTAAGCTGATTGATGTTATCTTCAGCATCTCAACTCCCCAGTTTCATAGACGAACCTGTCTGTCCACTCATCAGGGGATATATAAATATTACACATACATACTTTTTTGCTCACCAGTGATACAACTCCAAGTTTCATGGACAATGCAATTGCCAGGTGTAAAATTTAAATATTGATATTTATACTATACTTAGGCCAGAAGAAATTGCTTTTTAAGGTAACATTGTGCTTAGGTCAATATGATCTGCTTATTCATAACTCTCAAAACTATTCCATATTTTATCTATCAAGACAAGCCCTTTCTATTATTTCCTGGACTTCTATTGCCCTTGCACAACCTCCCCTTTCCCACCTATTTTTGCTTTCCTTCATCTGCTTAACAGTGCTGAGAAGAATAATTCTGTTATTTGCTATTATCATTTTTAACGATGGGTGGAAATTTTGTAAATAATCAAATATTAAGAATTTAAAACAGAAATTTAATTATCATCAAGCAGGCCAGCAAGATGACCTGCAGTTGCTCAACACTAATTGGCAATGTACTCCCCCTAGTCCTTTTACTGATTCCAATCTACAGAAACATTTATGTGCAGTTCTCTTTGAGTGTGTGTGTGTGTGTGTTCTTTTTAGTTTTTTCTTTTTATATTCTTTCCATTGTGTCATGTCTTATTGGATATAATTTATGTTACTGTGATGAAGTTGGCCAAGAAATACAATTAACTTGTTTTTCAGTATCAATTTGCTAATTTTTTATATATTCTTATTTATTGTTATATTTGCATTGTTTTCCTATTTAAATTTACCTGATATCTGTACAAGGTAAATATTAAAATAAGGCAGATCTATATAGAAATGTGAATTACCATGAATATTCAAGTTGCAGGCTTCCAAGAACAGTGACATCTCTTTCAAATCCCTTCTTTGCTTTT
Source organism: Acanthosepion pharaonis (assembly GCA_903632075.3). Taxonomy (NCBI): domain Eukaryota; kingdom Metazoa; phylum Mollusca; class Cephalopoda; order Sepiida; family Sepiidae; genus Acanthosepion; species Acanthosepion pharaonis. Next base: position 645,322 of record CAHIKZ030000360.1, on the reverse strand, counting down.
TCAAGTTTTTCTGCTACTCTGCGGAAAAGTTTCTTTTAGAATACCTTACTGGTTTTTAAATATATGTTTGCATATTAATAAGTGATAAGGCATAAAAATATCAGACATTTCACACCATTAGATTACTTACATAATAATTTGGCAATTAATATATATGAAGATAAAAATCATCCTTGAACCATTTAGGTTTGGCAAACATGAAAATTTATGCTTAAATTTCAAAACTGAAATTTAATGAATTATAATAATTTATAATCAATACCAAAAGATAACAGAGAAATCAAGGTAAATACAATGGAAAAAATATTATCTTCTTCATTAAAATGAAAGCTATTGGATACATAGAAATTAAAATTGAAGAGCTGAGTTTAAGCCCAACCCTGGTGTGTTGCATCCAATTTGCACTAATATAACAACTTTCGCCATTGCCTACACCCAGTGGTGTAACGTTTAGTGGTCCAGTCCTCAGGGTCTTAGAATGATGTCTTAATCACAGGGATAACTCTGTGCTGGTCCAAGCTAGTTGTTGGTCACTGGCCACTTTGATCCACACCAACTCTGCCCATGCTGTGTTCTTGATCTCAGAGCAATGGGAAATTGAAGGTTGTCATCTCACAGTGCTGGTTCAAGCTGTAGAAAGTGCTATATCAAGCAAAAAAAAATATCTTTACAATGAAAAATAAAATGAGAGATTTGTGGGATTAATCATTACTTGGTTTACATAGCTCTTGGTATAGCAAAAATTAACCCTTCCCCCATCAATCTCTATAGTGACATTGGGGCTTGTCTAAACTTCTGGAGGACTGGGTTTGAAATCTTGGAATCAGGAATTCTGGTTAGCAGCTGACTTGGATTTCAGAGACAATCAATGCAGGATCTCAGCCCAAAGTCTCTGAGCTCCCCAAAGTCATCTGCTTATATGTACTTTGGCCCAAAACAGGGTTCTGGAGATTCGATGATTCCGCAATTTTCATTATTTTCAAAAAAGGTTTTCTTTCTTCCCCATTTCTGCGTTCTTAATCAAGTTTCCAAATTTGGAGAGTTACCACCTTCCTTGAGGGTAGTCAAAGGGATTTTTCTTTCCTTAAAGCCAACCTGCTTCACTTCACATCTCGCACTCCTATTCTGCACAGGCGGGGCCAAATTCTGCTCCTTCCTCCTCAATATTCTAACTCTGCCCACTTCTCAAGGCTGGCATAATTGTCTTTGTGACAAATCTAATTTTTAAAGTACGTAAGAGAAAGGGCGTGGTTTATTATTCTCATTAATTCCAATTCCTCTGACTTCTTTTCTGGACCCAAATCAGATCAATTTCTCATTTTAACCTTTCGAGCAATAGATGAAAATTATTTCCTAAATTGTTTTTGTCAATGAAGATATATTTATTTACCAAAATTATTAACAAAGAGACACGTGGTTTTCTATCCTTGGACCAGTTACTGTCTTAGTGAAAACATAACCCAGATCACCTGCCTGTTATGATGGATCAATTTTCATAATTCTAACCTGTTTTTGCTAATAAAAATATAATTCTTGTTTGCCTCTCTTTTCACCAATGATGTGTTTTTCTAATTTTCCAAGAAAGAGATAAAGCCATTTCCCAATTTGCTTTACCCACATGCTGGACTTTCCTACCAGTTACAGGTTAAATAGCAAATTACTTTTGATTGATTCATTTTTTACAGCTTAACTCTTTGAAGTTTATTTAAAGCCAGAAAATATTTTTAGATTGTAAGATCTATTTTTTTTCTTTTTGAGATAATAGTGTTTTAGTGATACTAGCCATACTAATTAACCTATTGCTGGGGGGAGAAAAAGTTTGCTAACAAAATTTTAAAGATGCTAAACCTACTGTTATATTCCGTGCTAATAGGAATATATACTTGACAAACACGGTGGATAAAATAAGTTAAGGTTTATTGTAAAACCATTATAATAAGAAATAAGGTAACAGTTATGTGCATGATCGTCACAAGTCAATCCAGTAGTGAGTACTGCTATTGGAAGGTCGGTAATTCTTGCATAAGTCCAAGTCGTATTCAACAGATCGCGACAAGTCTCCTGTAGTCCTTTGCCTTACGGATACTTATAGGTAGTTACTACCTATAGTGTAGTCACTCATGGGAGTGACAGGTTATTCCATTACATCACCTACCAATCACTCGATGAATGTTATGATCTTTGTTTTTTTTAAATTATAAGCTGTATTAGGCCTTCCTTAAATACGCAAGTACTTTTGACTGTACATTCAGTTATCTTCAGGCATGGAAATTATTTTGTTTTTGGTAAAATTCAGGTAGCATATTTAAAGAAGACGTAATACAGCTTATAATTTTAAAAAACAAGGATCATAACATTCATCGAGTAATTAGTAGGTTAATGCATCTTTAAAATTTTGTTAGTGAAGGGATTTTGCCATTTTATATCATTAACTTTACTAATTTACATTTTGTATGAAAATTGAACTGCACCACATATTTGATTTAAAAGAACATACATACATTTATGTGACTTCTGACAGACTTGCAAAGACTTATCAAATACTAAAATACGAGAATAGTTTAATATACTTTCCTTAGTATATAAAATGGTGCACTAACTTGGGTGGTTGAAATAGAGCAAACTATTCTTTCATTTTGAAAATATTTTGTCTGATTTTATTATGCAAGTTAATATTTTCACAATTAGTATTAACCAAATTATGTTGGAAAATATTTCAGGGGAAACTTATATTTTTATAGGAACAATATTATCATATGAGTTTCAGCTTATAATATCTATCATTATTAAATTATTGACAATAAATTGGCTTGGAGATGTCACATTTTATTATGCAAAATATGTGCAACAAAATTTTATTTATGAATTAATCCAAAATATATAAGACATATATTTTCATGAAATATGTTTGATGCTTTGGCACACATCATCAGTGATGTTTTCAGCTGAGGTTCATTAGAGGTTTCAGGTCCTTCAACATCATAACCCCCTCTACTTGGTATCCCAGCTGATCAGATCAGGTATCCACTTGTGTGTCATTCATCAGCTATAGCTTTTCTCATTTTTAATCACATGCTGCAACTCCTAATTTATAGTCCAATCATGGATAACTTCCGGTTCACCAGCAATCTACGCTCTTCCATAAAAAAGGAAGCAAACACAGTAATGGTTTTGATCTGGTAAGGAATATGGCAATGTGCTCAGTGTGATGTGGTAAGTGGTGTGTGTATATATATATATATATATATATATATATATATATATAAAATGTACCTCTATATCTCTCCATTTATCTCTTTTTGCACACATACTCACATTTTATATATATATATATATATATATATATATATATATATATTTGATTGCCACAATATCCCAGATGTGTAATGTAGGCTCCTTGACGTTCTGTAATCTCAGAAGACTTTCATTTATTAAAACAGTTTTTATTGCTCCTCAGAAATCTTTTTTTACTTAAATATTGTTTTCCCTTTCTCATATATACCTCTTTTAATGATGAACCAGAGGCTTTCTATTGGCTGAATATCTGTAAAGGCTGGGGACCATTCCATTAATTTCATGCCTTTAAAAACTTTTTTTGGCAAGGTGGGCAATAGTCAGCTTTGCAGATTTTGAAGAAGCATTTTCATGTCTGAATATAGTATTGATGGTTCCAGCCAATGTAACTCTACATTCAACACTAAAAATTACTGCTGAGAAATCAGTTTTCATGTACTTCTTCACCCAACATTTTTCCCTTTTGTGATGTCTACTTAAAGTTGGTAGTTTGGCTACTTTTATGTCTTTAGTCAATATTTTTATTATTCTGCATCTTTTCTATGATTACATTTGAAGCACCAACTTCTTCAATTATTGAATTTCTTTTTCTTATATTTTTGCTTTTTCAGTAATCTCTTTTTGTGACATTCTTAAAGCCAATGATCTGTTCTTATTTTGCCAACATTTTCAGCTTCTCTTGTTCATTGTTTTATGATCTTCATTTCCTTTTCTTTTTTTTTTTTGCAATTTCCAAAGTTGTGACCCTCTCACCCAGTAACTTTACAATATCTTGGTTCTCTTTTGAAGTTATATCATTCTTATAATCTATGGCTATCTTCAATATCTGAAATTAAAATATAAATATGAATAACTATATTATTGTATATATTTACAATACAATGTCAACTGTTTAATTAATTAAAAATAATCTCACACCAACAAATAAGTAATTGTAAATATTATTAAAAAATGCATATATTATCAGCTGAAAATCACATGGTATCCTGAACATTTTTACCAACATTGATTGGAAATAACACTTTTATTGCAAAAATATAGACTTGCATAATACAATCCAACATTTTTGTCTCTGTTGCTAATTACAATTTTCATATGACACAAATTCAGGGAACATCTTGGACAATAAGATAAACTTTCTGCCTTCTTCATATCAATAAGAAAATGGTTGCTTGAATCAAATCAGAAATACAGACAATGCCTTATCTTTAAAAAAACAAAACAATTCTTATAGTTTACAATACTTTTGACATGACAAAGTTTTGATTAACAAATTATAACAGAAATGATACCTTCACTTTATAAATCTGAATACAAAAACTATAACAATGATCTCAACTAGATGTCTATTGCTAGAGAAGCCGGTTAACAATGTGTTATTCCAAAACCCATCTTGCACATTTATAAACCTACCATTCAACCGTGCATCGAATACTGCTGTTATATCTGGTCTACTGTTCCTGCTGTAGATCTTGAAGTTCTTGACAAAATTCAAAGAAGGATCTGTAATGTAATCGATCCTGATCTTGGCACCTCAACTTCAGTCACTAACTTCACCAACATTGCATGGCTTCCCTGTATTTTCTACAAATATTTTCATGACAATTGTTCTGATGAGCTTTTTTTCCTTAGTGCCTTGGATGCAAAAATTTAAGCACACTACTAAACTAGCAACTTGGTCTCACCATTTTACTGTTGAACTAGCTCGATATAACTGCCACTTCTATTTAAAGTTTTTCTCACACTTCTCGCCCGTGGAACTTCTTTCCGATCCCTTACTTCCCTGCCACATACAATCTTCAAAAATTTAAATGTTCTGTTTTCCTGAACCCTGTTCCTTTATTGTCTTTTCCTCATTCTCATTCTCTTTCACTCCCTGTAAACCTCTGCATCCTAGTGGCATTATCACCTTGCTTAGGGTAAAATGATTAAAAAAAAAAAAAAAAAAAAAAAAAATTCTTTATCCTTTATTCAAAAGTGTATCTGATTGAAGTAAACTGTTTTAACTGTTACCAAACCAAGATACAGAAAGATAATGGAATAAAATGCTCAGCACTCAGTTGGCCAGTTATTGTGTCTGCAAATATTCCCGGCTAAACTGAAAGCATTCATGCAAACAATGTAGTTGGAGTCAATTTTGACATATTCAAAAGGGAAGCATATTTTCCAGGGCTTTCAAAACAAGAGGAATATGGAATTTTCAGAGATAAGGATAAGTAGAAAAAAATTACAGAAAAGGAAATAGAAAAACAACAAAAATGAAATTGTATTTTTAACAACATAGCTTGAATTGAGACTGTTTTTCATTTCTTCTACTCTCCCTTTCTCTCCTCCTCCTCCTCATAAATAAATAAATATTACTGAACCAGTTTTTCAATCTATTTTACATTGCTTTTTTTTTATGTTATATTTTCTAAGGGTTTCTTTAAGATATCTATTTTACTTTCCTGAATGATGTGCATAGTGGAGAACAATTTTCATAAGATTATACAAAAATACTATTGTATATTTCAATTTTTTTTTCATCATCTTATTATTTCCTTTTTTCCTTTTATTTTTCCAGCCGTGTACCTACTGTTGTCTTTTTTTTATATTGAAATCAAATCTGGTAAGTATAATTTTTTCATAATTCATTTTTTATGTGAATTGGAGAGTAGACTTCTACTATTCCTCAAAGGAATGTGAAAATGTTAAACAAAATTGTGGGGAATTTCTCAGGTTATGTGGCTATGTTCTTAAGGAAGCTATCTGAGTCATAAATATGCAGTAAAGGCAAAAAAAAAGAAAAAAAGAAAAGTGAATGCACCTATTGTATTAACTATTAATCAGTGGGGGAAAAAAAAATCTTTAGAAATAACAATACCTACTCAATAGATAAAAAAACTCTCCAAGAACAATAGATATAACTTTAGAAATTTTGAAGAAATTCCTCTGTGTAGGTTCTTAAAGAGGCTCATTTAAATAACCAGTATCATCTAAAACAAATCAATCTCCAGCATTAGAAGAAATATTAACAAGAAAATCTGAAGAAAAATGTTTGAACTATATTAGGTAAATCACAAATCTCTGATAATCACTGATGTACCTTTAAAGATTTAAGTGAATTTTTTAATGTTGTTCTTGTCTTTAGGAAGGCATTTAAGTAACAGACATACAAAGGAAACATAAATAAATAAATCTTTTGTATTAAATATTGAAGAAGGCAATTCAATGCCTTTTAATCATAAATATAATTTTAACTTAAAAGATTTTCTTTGAGGAACAGAATTTTATCATTGTTATTAAAAAGGACATACACATTGGAAGAAATATATAAAAATTTAAATGCAACGTCAGTTGTTATCTTCTGTCTTAATTCTTAATCTTTTATTGTTCTCTCTCCTTAAAGCTCTCCTTTTCTCATATTCTCTCACACTCAGCAACACCTTGTATGTTACTGAAATTATTTTAAGAAAAGAAAGAGGAGAAAAGAAATTATAATTACCATGAATGGGAGTGCAAAAAAGAAAAAAAGAAAGAGAAATGAGCCAACAGACAGCTGACTGATTTTGGTCTTATCTCTTCAGAGCTCGTTCAAGATAGTAAAGTAGTTTTAACTGTAAGCATATCTTTGTAGTGAACAAATGCAAATAGACAAAAACAAATCACCAAACCAACCTAAAAAGAGAAATAAACCTAGAATTAATAAGTTTTGACCATTAGCCAATGAGGGTGTGGTTATTGCTCCTGTGTTGTATGTGGAGCTAGGTTTCTCCTCATTTTAGATAGGAGAAGTTGCTCAGCTCTCTGGATCCCAACACTGCAGTAGCACCTTTCTCATTGCATTTAGAGAGGTGGGAGTCAGTTTAATACAGATGGCAGTCCGACAGTGGTTACTGGGGCTGGACAAAATGACAATTTTTGTCCTTGGCCCATATGCATATGTATGCATATGGCACTCCCCACGACTTTGTGTCACATCCAGACTTGGCAGGGAGGCTGAGTATATATATTTACCTTATTTACACACAGACTATTGTTCTTATCATAGCATTTCAACTGTTATACCCACTGGCCTTCATCCGGTCAACAAAAAACACATGGTAATTTGCAGATTATGTAGATTTTCTATATTGAATTCATTGCTACATCAGCTGCTAAGAAAGTTGCTTCACTATGTCACACAAGACAATTTTTTCTCCAGAATCTATCTTACATATCTATAAGTCTACCAATCGTCCATGCTTAGAATACTGATCTGGTGCCTCTGCTATTTATCTTAAGCTCCTTTCCCACCACCATAAGGTTGCCTCTCTGTGTATTTTCTATAAATACTTTCATGGTAATTGTTCAAATGAGCTCCTCACTATGGACCTAGACTATTTTTAATTTAAGCGCAGTACTAGACTGGTGTCAAGATCTCGTCAATTTACAGTTAAGCTGGCTAGATGTAGCCGTAAGATATAGGCTAACAGTTTCTTTTCTCGTGTGTTTCACCTGCTTTCCAGCCAACTTTAATCTTAAAAAATTTAAATGCAACATCAATCACTATTCACTGTCCTTTTGATTACTCTTTTCTCTTCCTGTTCATTATTAATGTTTCTGTTCCTAATTCTTCCACATCCTGTAATCCCTTGTGTCTTAGTAACTTTACTGCCTTGCATGGGGTGATACTGATTAAAAAAAAAAAGCAAAGGAATCTTTGGAGAGCCATCTGAAGGGAAATGGTATTAAAAAAATGTCTATGGCAGTTGGGTAAACATTAGCCAGCTGAATACTTTAAAAAAGAAAAAAAAATCATGTTTATAACTTGAGATATTTTAGTAAATGCATTTAAAAGTTTAAATTCTCTCTTTTTTGAGAATGATGCCCAAATGCTTGTTTTGCACTTTTATAGAAATAATTAAATAATGGAGGTTACATAAACAAAATGCATAGATTCTCCCTTCAAAATCAGTTTGTTGTTTTATTTCATCCAAGCAACTAATTGACTTAATTTGTGGGTAATCATCATTGATACTTTCACTATGATTGAATAAAATGTATACAAGGTGAATATATCACTAATTCAATTATTTATTAATTATGTCTTTTAAGAAAAATATGATTACTAAAAATAAATTAAATTTTCAATCAAGTCTTCTGCAGGGTGGATGAAACTCAGAGTATCGACAAGATAAATGAACAGTAAGTGAAATTAATTTCACCTATTACTATATCTCTACTTCCAAAGTTATCTGAATTACTTGAACATCAAATGCAAAAATTATGCTGATATTTTATTCCAGGTAAGGTATCGTTTACTGGCACATCAACCTTATGGTTTTTTTTTGCTAAATTAGGTAGTTTTTTACGTCAAGTAATTTTTAATCCTTTTTATTTTATTCTGTGACTGCTTTGTAGACAGGTGTTTTTTTTTGGATATGAATATTTTGGATTGGTAAACAAATATTTTGTGGATTTTTTTTATCTGTGTTGTATCTACAAGAGTTTAAGACATTATGTAAGAGAAAAAATTATATAAAAAAAATACAGACTGAAATTAAAAAAAAATAAAAAAAGATACTTTATCTCTGTAAAATGTAGTTATTATTATTATTATTTTTTTTTACTTACCTGACATGCAATATCTGTTGGTACCCAGGGTTTGATCATTAAAGGAGATCCATTCTGTCCATTATTAGGTGTATAACCTTGACATAATTCCCTCTTAAATTCCGCTGAGCGACAATTTGCAGACTTGTCAATAGTCATGTACATGCCGGGCCAAGTAGTGGTTTGATAGGTAGGGTACATTAAATACCTTTGGTCTTGAAAGCATTGCTTAGAAGGATTTAGATCATTGTAAAATGGATCATTATCCTGAGCATTACACCTGAGGACACAGACTGAAATCGAAGCTGTAATAACAATAGAAATGATAACAGCAATAACTGTAATGGTAATAACTAAGTTGACTTGCATTTTGTCATCATCCTGAATTTGCACGGAATTTGCCATTTCACTTGTCGTTCTGTTGTCAACTCGTAGTGTTAAAAGCAGCATCATTGTTGCTGACAGAGCTGGACTACCACTGTCCTTGACGACAAATTCAAGTTCATAAGAGCCAGCATCTTCTTTTCGGATTGGGTGGGCTGAAGACAAGTGTCCAGTGTAACGGTTAATGGAGAACAGTTGTTTTTCATTGCCTCGTGTTATTTCATACTTCAGAAATGCGTTTTCTCGACTGTCTCGATCAGAAGCCTTTAATACAGTTATATTCTTTGATTGATGTGGATAATAAAGTACATCAATTTTGTGAGAGTCCATATTTGGAAATATAAAAAATGGTGCATTATCATTTTCGTCCATAACTTTAATGATTATATTCACTGTGCTGTTCAGTGATGGCACCCCATGATCTTTCATCAAAACCTGGAATTTATAAGTTTCCTGCAATTCATGATCCAGGCTTATAAGTGTTGTTATCAGTCCATCCTCTGTTAGCCGAAAAGGTAGAAACTTTTCATTGTGGGCCATTATGGAATAGGTGAACTTACCTCCAGCCCCAAGATCTGGGTCAGTGGCATTTATAAAGCCGACTGATGTGTTGGGCTTTTTGTTCTCATCCACGAAAAACTTAAAGACCTTCTTATATGATGTGGGCGGTACATCATTAACATCCTCAACATGGACTGATAATTTATAGTCACTGTGAAGAGGTGGAAATCCTTTATCTTGGCAGCTGATGGTGATGTCATAATGATCTTCTATTTCTCTGTCCAGTGGATTCTTGATTGTGAGCTTATATTTCTTTTTACCGAGATTTTGTAGTTGGAATTTTCTATGATGCAGATCACAGAACACCTCACCATTATCCCCAGTATCAGGATCAGTGACTCTTATGTAAGCAATAAAGCTACCAATGCTAGCATCTTCTGTCACACGGAATACCTTTTCTTGTGACATGAGTATAGAGTTTACATATATTGTGGGAGCATTGTTCTGTTCATTGATCACATTCACCAGAACCATAGCGACTGAACTCAGAGGTGGGGTACCTCCATCTGTAGCCTCCACATACAACTTATTGACACTCTTACTTTTGATGGGCAAATTATTATTTATAAAAATTTCACCACTCTCTTCATCAATTCTGAACAAGTTCTGAACTTTTTCTGAAGTTTCCGAGCTTATGAAATAGGCTATTTTCTGATTGATTCCCATATCTTTATCTTTTGCAGACAAACGAAGAACTGGAATTGCCACATCATGTTCACTGCTGATAGAAACATTATAGACACTTTGAGTGAAGAGTGGGAAGTTATCATTTACATCAGTGACAGTAATGTGGACCTGTAAAACACTCTGCTTTGGTGGATTTCCTCCATCTTTGGCTATGACCTCAACTATATAAGAATCTTCAATCTCTCTGTCAAGTCTCTGTTCCAGTTTTATACTCAGGTCAAATGTTCCAGCAACGTTCTGAGATGCTTGCAATGTAAATGGTTCATTTTTACTCTTTCTGAACTCATAACTAACCTGAGAGTTCAGTATTCCAACATCATTATCCTTGGCATTTGGAATTGACATCTTTGTTCCTGGAATGACATCCTCGGAGAATTTTAAGTTGATCTGTTTCTCAGGAAACTGTGGGGCATATTCATTGACATCTATTATGATTACTTTAATTTCAAGGACCTTAATTAAAAATTTTAAGCTGCGGACTACAACATCGAGGATTTTAAAGCATTCTTTGCTTCTGGGCTTACACAGAGACTCGGCATCTAGCATTCGTGCAGTATACAGCTTTCCAGTTGTTTTACTTATATAAAACAACTGGAATTTCTCAGGCATTTTTTGTTTGACTAGGTGGAATGTAATCTGAGGATCTTCTTGAATTTGCATCATATTCTCTGCATCAACACTGGCAGCAATATTTCCTACCAATGTACCTTCACTCTGACCTTCCTCAATCTGGAAGGTTAAATCCACACATATGCAGCTATGAAAAGCTGAGAGTAAAAGATACAAATTAAGGTATCTTTTCATGTTTTCTATTGCCGTTGTTGTCTGAAATGGTTTGACTAAATGTTCTTTAGAAATTGTTGGCAAATATTTTATATGTAGATCTGCAATAAAAGAAAGAGAAAAATAAATAAAACAAATGAAATCACAATTACATTTCTTTTCATGTGTTAATTCATGTGTTAATTTATTATTACATGTTATACAACTTTATTTTGGCAGATTTTACAAGCTGGAAAATGAAATAACAATTTTGATTTTGCTAATTTCTGTTTGAATGAGGCGTTATCATTATTTACACTGTTTGCATTATTGTCCTCATCTTTGTTGTTAGCATGTTTCGGCTTTGTGCTCTCTGCCCTTCATCAGTTGTTTGTTGATTAGGTAACCTACAGGGAATTCTGAACTGAACGCTTTATCAAGTTCACCAGAGAGATATGCCCTACAAGACAATAGTCAAATGAATTAAAATGTTAGTTTGTGAATTTTATGATATAGTAATTACAAGTTCAATCCCTGGGACAGGCAGCTGGTACTTGGACTCAGTGGAAACAGGTGAGCAAAAGCTGAGTAGTACTAAAAATAAGAACTAAATGAGATATTCCTAGACATGGGCAGGAGAACGAGAACAATATACCCCTATAGATTATATAAGGCCTTTAGTTCAGAATTCCCAGTAGGTTACCCAGATCAATATACATTTGATTTTTCTATTGTCATCCATTAGTTATTGTTTTTATCGGTTTCTTTGGATGAATTACATTTTTATTTAGGCATTCTTATATATTAATACTTGTAGTATATAAAACAGAGTTATATACTAAAAAGTGATGACTTAAAGCCTATCATCTAACAGTTATCAAATATACTGAGAATACCATGGATTAAACATGTGAGCAACAACAAAGTTTCAGAGAAAATGGAAACAAAAAAGACACTTATACTTACCAACAGAAAGAAATGTTGAAATTTCTAGAGCACGTATTGAGGAAAGAAGGTTTGGAAAATTTGATATTCACAGGACAGGTTGAAGGCAAGAGGCAGAAAGGAAAACAACCCATAACCTCCATGCTTTCAACAATATTTCCTGAACTTTTCTTCCAAAATGAACTACAGTCAATTTGACTGCATTTTCTCCTTTTCAAGAAGGATTATTCTTAACTTGGAAAAGTTAATCATCAAAATTATTCAACACAAAATGTCTGTCATTTTTAATAGTATTTGCCTCAAAGAACATTTACTGCTTAAATACACAGAATATATACATATATGATAAAAGTATTTTTTATCATATATGTATGTATTTTGTGTGTATAGTTATACTATATTTATGGATTAAAGTGCTCAATATCAGGGATAGAGCATATGTAAATATAAAAGTGGACACTGAGTTTGACGCTCAGTGGCAACAGTCTGTTTCATGCTTAAATGCAAGAAACAGTGTGTTGGCACTGGGTGTTGACCTCAATGTCCACTTCATTATATATATATATATATATATATATATATATATATATATATATATATGGGGAGAGAAAGAGCAATATTATTTATTTGTATATTCCTTTATGTGTGTGTTTTTTTTAAACAAGGGTGCTGAAAAGTTTAGGCAACTGAAGCATAAGCTTGAATATTAGTTTGTATGATAGCATGTATATTATAAGCACACAACATGAAAAATTGAAATAGAATTATTCCTAATATTAAATTTTCCAGTGATATACATTCCCAGAGTATGTACATGCTGAAATAGTTAAGTTGTAGCTTAATAATTTGATTTAACATGCTTCATAAATTCCGATCATCTAATTGATGATAATTAAGCAAAAAAATGATCAAGAAGCCTTTATTAACAAATGCATAAAATCATAAACAGAAGCTGGTTGCCAATATCTGATTCAGTTATTCTCATCTTCAACAAACCAAGGTCTTAGAATGCTGGTGAAATCAGGATTATTAAATATTTGATTAACAGACGAGAGTGGAGAGTAATTTTGTTAATATTTTAATGTTCATCTCAACATCATAAAAATAGGAAAAGTAGAGACTTTCTTTGATGAAAATCAGAAGAATGAAGAAACAGAATCAAAAAAGAAAATGGATGCAAGGAGAGATGACCTTAATAAAATTTAGAAACAAGGAAGATGTAACCAGTAATTACTCTAATAGCATTTAGAATGGAGGAAAATATAGCCAGACATGTCGCTAATAACACTTTAACATGGGTAAAATGAATGGGGAAAAAGGAAAAACTCAAGGATCTGTAATGCATGCATCTGGCAGGAAATCTTATTTTTAAAAATAATATTTGATGTGTTGAGTATATTCAGGATGTAGGAGATTATGGCTCTCCACAACTTCTTGTACTTTGTAGTTCTTAGAAATATTTGTTTTTCACTATCCTTTTCATCTGCTTTTCTGACACCCATGATGAGTTATTGTGTCAAAAATGCATTGAAAGCATATTATATATATATATATATATATATATATATATATATATATATATATACACACACAAATATGTGTGTGTATTAGTGATGGGTTGATATCAATATTTTTAATGAATCCGATACAATTCGCAAAAATGTCCTAAATTTCCAATTCTGATAAGATTCCCGATTCCAATGCCTACAATGATTAAAATTTATTATTTTCAGGCCCTACCATTGGTTTGGGAAACTTAATGAACAAAAGTACATTTATTAAAACATTTTGTAGAAAAATGAATACAAAAGCTTATGAAATAAAGTTAGATATTCTTTTTATTTAAAAAATTAGAGAAGAGTTTAAACAATAAAGAGAATAATTTCTTTACGTAAATCACTTAAGTACTTAGCTGCAGTTGACATATTGTTTACTTTGATTATCATCAGAAATCTTAAAACACTTCCAAAGTAGACATTTCTACTTGGCATTGGTAACAATTGCCATAATTGGGGTCTTAAAATAATAAACATCGGTTGAAATTTAAATTTTTTACTGTTAGATAAAAAAATATTTCTAGTTTTTAAATGTGTCTAATTTGTAAAGATTCAATTAATAATGGTTTGCGGGTTTTGTCAAGATTCAACTAATAATGTTTAATTGTAAAATAAATAAAAAAGGGTCTATTTTTGTCCATTTTTTAAGTTTTCACAAGCAAAGGTGCCTTCTGAATATTATGCAATCTCCTTAAAATTTTATGTGGCATTTTTCAGTGAATGGAACAAATTTAAGGGTGACAATTCAATTTCAGTATGCACTTAAAAAATAAGAGACACCTTTATATATATACAATATTGCAACAATAATACTCTAAGCAAAAAAGTATCTTCCTATGTCTTGTGGTTTAACTCATGCATATATTTTGATAAAGTCCTGGGAGTACTTAATCCTGCAGGACAGTGAATAAAAAATAAAAGCAAATTTTAAATTTGCCTAAAGACGTTTAATAAGAATTAAATACGAATTATCCCAGTGACTTAATAAATAAATAATAAAGGGTCTTCATGCTTATCTAATCACTAGTAAGTTTTTACTGTCTAAAATAAATTTTTCACAGCTAAAAAATTTAATAATTTCAAAAAATAATCAAAAAGTGTTTTATTTTTGTTAATAGAAAAAACAGCAAAGCATGATGAAAAAAGGCTCCGAACTTAATAAAAACAAAGTTTATCATCAAAATGTTTATGTTATTATTAAGAGAAAAGACCAAAGGATTATTTAGTAAATTTTTTAATCTTTTTTAGCACGTTGAAAATTTTAGTTAAAAATCATGTTTTTTTTTTGCGTCAGTGGCTGATGTAATATTTACAATTAGTGTTTTTGTACTTTTTTTCTGGTAAAAAACACATTCATTTGGAAATTCTTGCAAAAATCAAATAATTGTCAGATTTTATTGAAACTTTCAGAACTTATTCACAAATGATTGAAATTATTTTTTCTTTTTTTAGAAAATCTTGGTAAAAATATATTTTTTTTCTTTTTCTTTTCAATACATTACTCCCCCACTTACTGTTACAAAGAATTAAAATAAAAATAAGATTAAAAATAATTAAAATTTTCATAAGATTTTCATCAGTTCTCATGAACAGCTATAAATGTGTATTTTTTGCATGGAATTGATTTTTTTCAGTTATTTATTAGATTATTAGAAGATGAAATTTTAATAGTTTTATTTTAAAAATATTAAAACAAATCATTTTAAAAGTGGAAAAAACTATAGCTTAATCATGCCAGATAAAAATGGGATAAAAATACCTTTTTTTAACATTTTTATACTCTTCTATTTATAAAACTTGCATCTTGTTTGACTTCGAGGAGGAATAAATAAGAACAAAAATTTCTAAATATCTTAAATGCCATCATAATTTAACACAGGAAAGTTCAATTATGCCAAATAAAAATATTACTAAAATAAAATTAAATACAATTTTTGATAGAAATTAAATTCTAGGTTTTTTTAATACCAACTTTGGTGTGAAAAAGTTTTTTTTTTTTTCAGGAAACTTCAAATAAAAGTTTGTATATTTTTTAAAGTAAATAAAGATGAAAATTTATTTCAAAAGTTATAAAATTTTAAGAAACACATGAATTTCTTAGAATTTTGTAGAAACAAATTTAAGTTTTGTTGTAACCTAGAAAAGGTTACTGAATGAGGAATAACCAAGTCAGAGGTTGAAAATGAAATACTTGTCAGTGGCGTGAAGTAAGTAAACCACTGCTTAGTGGTGGACTCCTTAGACAGCATATTACCCCCACTTACAATAGTGCCCAACGTATTTATGAGGATTGGGATGTAACCATTTGTATTCATAGGTAAAGTATATAACAAGTTTCATAAAAAGAATGTTTACATTTTTAAGTTTCGGTTATTGAAAAGAAGATTTATTTTTGTTCACATAGTATGCTACATAAACAATAATAAATCTTTTCAATAACCTATTTTAGTTTTTTTTGATACCAACTTTTGTGTGAAAAAGTTGTTTTTTTCTTTCAGGAAATTTCAAATAAAAGTTTGTATATTTTTTTTAAAGTAAATAATGATAAAAAGAAAAAACACTAAAACTATTATAAAAACAAATTGACAGCCTCACACACGGTTAATTTTTTATGTGAAGAAATCAAATATGAAACTGGCAGTAATTTCATACATTCATTTATTCTTTATAAATTAAAAAAAATAATAAAAATTGTCTTAAAAGAAAGTCTGGCAGGACAAGAACATGAATTAATTTTGTGTTTATATTATATAATTTTGATTATAATTATTAAATTAATAATTTATAATATTAAACGGGTGAATTAACAATGTTTAAAAATAAATCAAAAATAAAATTAGACTTAACAGACTTTAAGCAAGTGAACTTTATGGAAAATTTGAGAACTGAGTAGAAACTTGCACATTTCATTATTTTCTTTTCCCTCACCACCCTGCACAAGTAAAATAAATTTACACCATACTTAATTTAGGTGTTATTATGATCTATAGATTTTAGTTTTACTGTTGGTAAAAAATCAATAATTATATCTTTTTAATATTAGTACCAGAAAAGGAAAATTAAGTTTTAAAAAAAAAAAAAAAAAAAAAAAAAAAGATTTGTTTTTCGAATCAGAAATTAAGATAAAAATTCTCCAATTCCGATGTCAATTCCAATACCCCAAAATTATACTGGGGGATGAAAGAAAGTTGGGTAAGAAGAAACTGTCTCTTTCCAGCTCTTTGCTTAGGTTTATTTATGGTCAAGAGTGCCTATTTATGCTGATTGGATGGTTGGAGGAACTTTATGTAAATAGGTTAAGGTTATTTATACTTATACCCTTTAGATTCCTCATTTATATAAGTTCATTTCTATATCCACACTGTAATACATATATGTTAAATTTAGTTGATACAAGCATTTGAGTAAATATACTCATTTTTTTAAAAACAGTATATTTTTGTCTATCAGCCTGGGTTTTTTGACAGTCTTTGGCAGTATTTTTCTTGATTAAAGGCTCTTGAAAAACCCAGGCCAGTAGACCAAAATATACTGTTTCAAATATGGAGACATGTACCAAATTCTTCTAGGACTTCATCAGTCTAAAGTAATTCTTTTGTTGATGGAATTATGTGTGGGAAAGAGAGGGGGAGATACAAAAATGTAAACACCAATTATAATTATGCACCAATAGGAAAAGATGAAGATGCCGAAATGCTGAAATTTTAATTTTTTTAAAATTTTTTATATATGTCCGGGCAAAATGATTTTAGATGGTTTGGTTTGGTTTGTTTTGTTTTGTTTTATAGCATATCAACACCTCAATGGGTTATTTAATGCTGAAAAGATTTTTATTGCTGGTAATATTTTTTTTCAAAAATGTATTGCTGATAATAATTTTTTTTACAAAGTATTTCTGGTATTAAAAACTATTTTTATACATTCATAGTGTTTTGCCCCCAGTTTGGGGAATAACTATTTACACATAGCTGGGACCCTAACAGGTGCTAATACCCCAGATCAGGATGGACCTGGGAACACCAGCAATTAAGAGGTAAATGGATTTTATTCAGTATCTTTATGCTTTTGTTTTTATCACTTTTATTCTTAAGTATCATGCACTGTGATAATAGAAGACCTGCCCTGAAAGGTGAAATATTGTAAACACCTTGACACAAATCTACTGCAGATAATCTAGCAATCAAAGCACTTTCTATACACTTACCTTCTTACCATAGTAAATTGCTTTCTCTTTTAATTAAATCATATATAATTAATACAAATATAAAGTTTGTCACTTAGTTAATGGGTGTTACCTTCAGTATCCTGGCACTAGAGTTTTGTAGACAGAACCACCATATATGATAAAAATATGCTATATTTATGGGTAAAAGTGCTCAATATCATTGATAGAATGTATGTAAATATAAAAGTGGTCAATAAAGTCAACAACAAGCAGCAACAGTCTGTTCCATATATATATATATATATGTATATATATATTACAGTGAGGTTCACCCTGCATGAGGCCTGGACCCACTCAAGGTAGAAGGTTACAGAGTAAGAGGCACAGTTTAAGTGGATATATGGGGAAGGTAATGGTTGACGCTACAGGTTAAGAGTGTAGTGATGTAGTGATTGGAAAAACATCCTTTTGGGAGTCATATATATATATATATATATATATATATATATAAGAAAATTTGAAAAACCTTACTTTGACAAGCTAAACACATCAAACAACGGCATCAGAAAAATAAATTTTTTTCATTTCAAACATCCTACATTGACAAGAGAATGTGATTCACATCAATTTTATGAACACCTAATTTCTTTTCTTTATCATTTTTTAAAATTACATTTTACTAATTCTAACTCAGCTATTATTTATATATTCATTTGTTTTTAAGAATTCTAATATTAAATATCCTGAAATAATAAAATAAAATTTATAAAATAAATTATCTTGTATATTCACCATTGTCGGATTCTCATCCAAATTTAAATAAATGCGTGTGTGTGTGTGTTTGCGTGGGTGAGAGAGTGTAATAAATTGAGTATATCTCACAATATTTTTTTTGGAATATACAATTAGTCATTTGCTTTTGAACAGGTCCTCTTCATTTGCTTCATTCATCTGAGCTTCATTTAAAGAGATGAACCAATCCTGCTGTGTATGCCCTTAGGACCCACACATTTCCTTGTGACTGAGCCACACCTTTTCCTCTCTATCATTTTTGAGATTTTATCTGGCTTCTTATAAACTAGAAGAGAAAAGCATTCATTAAATAATATCCAGAACAAACAAAATATACAAATGAAAGCAAAGGACACTTTTTTCCTTTTTTTTTTTTTTTTTTTATTTAGTCACAGAGAAGGAAATAACAGTTTTATACAAGTTGCTGTAATAATAACTTTGTATGAAAATTTGAAATAATTTCAATAATGTAGTGTCATCAACTTGATTGAAACCAAAATTATCAACATACATTCTCATGTTTAAACAACACTTAATGAAATATATTGATTGCACCATAAATGCTTAGAGATATATATATTTTATCACTTTAAACATTATTTTTAGTGGATACTCATATTTGAGCAGACTCTCTGTCTATTTATTAAACAGCATATTTTTCTCTACTGACCTGAAATTTTATGAAGAAAACCTTGTCCTCTCCAGGAAGGATCAAACATGCAGAGCAGAAGGACCTGCCATTAAGCCTAGTATACCTTATTGATATATATATATATATATATATATATATATATATATATATATATATATATGTGTATGTGTGTGTGTGTGTGTGTGTGTATATGTATATTTTTAATAATTTCACCCCAAGCAAGGTAATAAAGCCAATAAGATGCAAGGAGGTTACTGGGTGTTAGAAAAGATGAGAAAAAAAAAAATAAATAAAACACTATGAAGGAGAGAGAACAATGAAAGAACAAGAATTAAGAAGACAAATGATAACAATTCTTATTGCATTAAATTTTTGGAGACTGGGAAGCCAGAACTTACAGTTACATCTAGTCATTTCAACTGTAAGACCTAGCTGCCAATCTAGTACTGCACATAAATTCATAAAGTCCAGTTACCATAGAAGAAACTTTGTCAGAACAATTACCATGAAAGTCTTGACAAAAAAAGTACAGGGAAACTATGTTATGGTGGTGGGAAAGTCACTGAAGCCGAAATGCCAGGTTAGGACAATAACATTGCAGATTTGAATTTTATCAAGAATCTTTAAATATATAGCAGAAGCACTAGACCAGATGTAGCATCTATATTCAAAGCAAGGTTGAATGGCATACTTATAAATTTTCTGGCATAATTTTTCTAACTCTGTGGCATTTTCTTAACTAACTTTCCTAATGCAGACCAAACAAATTGATTCAATAGAATCTTTTCATCTTTCCACTTCATGTTAGTGGAAAATGTTAGTACAAGAAGGCACAATGAGTTTCTCTCCTGGAGGTCAGCATCAGCCATGCTGATGAAAGGTAAAAAGTATTCACTCAGATGATTAAAAGAAAGCAGTTTCATTTTAGAGGGGTTGAAATTAATACTCACACACACACATCAAGAAATAGATCCTACCATATATATATATATATATATAATTATATTTATGCTCTACTTTTGTATCGAGCACTATTTTTTAAAAATAATAATTAAAATACGAAGGGACTTTGGATTATTTACGTAACCAGTTCCTTCCTATTTTCTATATATTTTCACACACACACACACATATATATATATATATATATATGAATGGAGTTTTAAAATTTACCATATTTATTGAAGAAGTGTACTCAATATTGGAGAGTCAGTATAAATAGTTATACACAGTGTGGAATCAACACTGCATGGTGACCATCAACTTCAGGTCTCAATGTGGTCTTCAGACCAAATGCTACTACTAATTTAGCATTGCCTGTAGATATAGCCCACAAAAGGAGTTGTTACAATAGGTTTAAGTATTGCATTGTTATTTGAAACCGATAGGAATCAACACTTCATAGTGACTATGTCCACACTAATATGAAAATATGTATTGGATTTTTTTTTTAAATACTTTGGAAAGTTTACCAATTTTAATTATGACATAGAACAACTTAGTTAAAAATTGGAAACATTTAATAAAAAGTTATACAGATAGACCATGTCACTGTTGCTTAAGAAAACTAGTTTAAAATATATATAAGTGTATGCACACAAAGGAGTGCTGAAATGTTCTCAGCTTGACTGTACACAAAATCAGACCAAATTTCTAAACATTAGAATATTAAAAATTCACTTTTTGATTTTGGTAGCAGTTTTCTTAAGTTTCATTGAAATTTTTAGAGCTTTTACTACTTATTTATTTTGTCTCTATATTAGGTAACAGATATAGGGACCCAATGAGTACAATTATTTTCCATATGTGTGACTACATTTAATCATCAATGGTCATTATTCAAGATTGAAATGCTATAGATTTCAAACGCAAGAAAAATCTGATATTTTATTTTTCCCCATCATAGCGCGTCTTATTAAAATTGTATTTTAATTTTTTTTTTTTTTAAATTGATTAAATTTACGAAATTGTCAACAACATTATATGCAAGCCAGCTGAAATAAGTGTAAGGCTTCTAATGATATTGTGTAAGGATATTTTGTGCTTATTAATTACTGAAAATTTGAATATATCATGTGTGGATGTGTGTGTGTGTGTGTGTGTGTGTGTGTGGATGTGTGAGAGAGAGACAGAAACCTAGACACACACTTACGTATAGAGAAAATATATACCAGGTGTAACAGCAAAATTATCCAATTGTTAGATTAAGCTTTGGACTGTTATATCTTAGAAATGATTAAAGATATCTTACTGGAATTCTCTAAGGTTTTTATAATGCTATTGGGTTCTACTTTGAACAATAAGAATGTATTTAGCTCTAAGTTGAAATGATGACCCCTCTTGTTGTGATCTTCTGATCCAGTTTTCCTTTCTATTGTTCTCTCTTTTTTTCAACTTATTCACTCTTCTCTTGAGGGTTCTTGAACGGAATTTGAAGATGGAAGCCAGAGTATGAATGTTCATACCATGAAGGCCTGAATTATCTTTTTCCTCTTACCACTGCTCAGTTGGGAAGATATAGACACAAAGCAATTTTAACTGATTCTCTATCTACCTGAAAAACTCGAAAGTGATTCTTATGACAAATGGTGGCAAGATGGATAAATGTCTTATCTGAAAACCTGGAAAAAAGAAACTAAATTAGTTTAGTGGTTTTTTTTAGATATTAAACATTTTGTGGGATGGACAGTAATCTCATGCTGTTACACGATTTGAACAATTTTTCCGTTACATCCAGTATGTAGTTATATCTCTTTTCCTTAAAACACACACACACACACACACACACACACACACACACACACACACACACACACATGTATGAAAAATATGTGCTCTCTGACAAGATTCAAACCAGCATCCCTCTGGGCAAAGAGAAGACATCATTAGATCTGGTGTGCCTTAACTGACTCAGCCGTGGAGCAGCATTGCCAATCAAGCAAAGCTGGAAATGTGCCTTTAAAAGAAATTTTAATATCTGCTCAGTTTTGTATCCAAACATAAAACAAAGTAATTTTTTTAGGTAATGGATTTTTGTTTATCAATCTGACAGATTTTTATTACTTTAAACATCATATTCAGTGGATACTCATATTTGAGTAGACACTCCATTTATTTATTAAATAGTATATTTATTTTTGTCTATTAACCTGAATATTCAGGAAATTTCATTAAAAGAAAAATATGCACTCTCCCACAGGATTCAAACCTGCATCCCTCTGGACAGAGCGAAATCATCATTAGATCCAACACGCCTTAGCCAGCTCAGTCTAAGACTGACCTACCGACCAACCATCCATCCATACATACATGTACATACACAGAAAAAAAATCTGATCCAATGACCAATACTTTTGAAAGGGTTCTTGATTGGTTCAACAATTTTTTTTACCCTTGTGCGTGTGTAAATAGAAACATACACACACACGGGTAAAAAGTTGTTGAACCAACAAAGCATTTCCAAAAATGTTGGTCATTGCATCCGAGTGTGTGTGTGTGTGTGTATAAAATTAGGAAAATATGTTAAAAACTAGTGAAAGCAATTATCTCTGTACTAATAGAATTTGTTTGCATGAGAACATTAAAACAGGTTTTTTTCTTATTAGAACATTAAATATGTAATGTTGTTTAACTGCTCTCATAATTCTACTTGATAATGTTGCTTGTGCGTATGTGCATAGATATTAAAGTACAGATCAATAACTCTGTATCTGTAGTTCAATACAATTATTGCCAGCGTTTTAATCTAAAGATTTTCTATGTATAATGTTCAACCTGAAATAAGAATATTGTACACTGACAAGACAGGAGATTGCATTGAAAAATAAATATTAATTGTATAAAAGTAAAACTTTTTTCATCGTTAGGCTCAAGATTTTATTGATGTCCTGACCATGATAACCATAGTAATTATCTTTATCCTTTCCCAATAGGAGTTGATAGGTTTGCCTATCATCCGGTTAACATTCCAGTCTTTTGAACAGGAGTAGAGGTTTACTCCTTGTCTCCTGTTTAAGATTGGCTTTCAGTTCCTTCTAGTCTACTTCCACATTATACTTCTTGGCCCTTCTTATGCTAATACAACTCCACACAGTAACCATCTACCTTGAGTGGCCCTTTGGCCTTGTATTAGGCAAACATTAGTAAAGAAAAAAAAATGGCTGTTACTCACTTTTCTCTACTCTTTAACCTACAGTTAGAGAAAGAAACATACATTCTTTTCATAGGTTATTAGTCAAAGAGAATCACAATCAGAATTTGAACTCAACAAGCCAATTCCATTTTGTGAACCAAAACTGTTAAACCACATCCACATCATAATATTATTGTGTATAGTGATTTTCTAAGCCTGGGTTAGATATGGCACAAGGCCGAAAGTATGGGGCACCCAGCGAGGATTGAACTCACTACTCAGTCGTAATTGATCTAGCAAGACAAGCTTTCTAACCATTACACCACATCGAGGTACCCAAACATAATTGTGTATATGCGTACAAAGATACAAGTGAAGTATGGATCAGTCAGCCTATATATCAGAAATGCAATGGCTGGCTACTTCTTGTTCCTGACCACACCCATTTTACAGGGCAGCTAATCAATCCCTATTAATGATACCTGCTGAACCCACAGAGCCCACCTTTGATTTATACTTCAACTCTAGTTAGAGTTTCTGGGAGAGAGTGCATAATCCCAGTATGATCAATTCTTTTTTTTAATAAGGTCAGTATGCTCAAATGCTCAGTCACAATGACTTGTAAGTTCATGCTAGCACAACCATTAATGGCTTCCAAATGAATCCACCTACCCAATTTCACTCCTAAGGCTTGGTATGGTTTTCAGGCACTTCCCAAAAGGAGCCACATACACTGGGATCCTCTCCCCAGACTGCTAACATCAAGAAGCCAACTACCTTACAAGTTGACCATGCTGACATTCAAACCCAAGTCTTACAGACAGAAAACAACCATTACTTGATAAAGAAATGTTATCAAAAGGATCCTATACTATCTACCGAGTCAGTTTGCCAATTGGTGGTAGTATCAAAAGAAACCAGATGATCTACTGTGTCACTTTGTTTCATGCTATCTACCTGTATTCAATTATGATGTAAGATGTTGAAACATTGTTTTGGCATGATTTGGCAATCATTACTATGATGGACAGATTCAAGTAATGTGCCTGCATCTCATTTAGCATAAATCCCAGAAAAACTACTTTGTCAAGCTTTTAGCAATGCATTCTTTAAGTCAAATACAAGTTTTTGAGTGGTACAGGTGTTTCAAGATCTGTTCGATGTTGATTCTAGATGAACATTCTGAGCAATCAATCACTAACAAAATGACAAAATGTAGCAAAAACAAATTAAGTCATCTACAAGGACTGTTGCCAAAAAATCTGTCAACTCCCTCACATGTCTGGAACCAGATCCTTATGGAAAACCTGAATCTGCACTGTGTTGCTGCTTATTCCCACCCACCACCAACTTTTGGAATTTTGACAAAGGAAAAAGATTCTGGGATTGCTGTTTATGTTCTGAAAGTGACTATTTCAAAGGGGTTACAGGTCAAATTTAAATCATGTATGAAATGTATTATTTATTTGAATAATGGAGTATCACGGAAGGAACTTTTTAATACCACCTTGTAAATATACAAACATGTACCCATGAATACACATGCCCACACACACATATGCATGTGTGTGTGTGTGTGTGTGTGTGTGTGTGTGTGTGTGTGTGTGTGTGTGTGTGTATATATATATATATATATATATAGGATGCACGGTGGAGTAATGGATAGCGGCTTGGATTGAGGAATCGCAGAGCTGAGTTTGAATTCCAGTCGAATCCATTACATTCACTTACGTGCTAATACCCTTGGGAAAGGTATGAATCCTCTTCTTCTCCCTCCAGCTATGGATAAAATAGCAGGACAAACTGGGTTCTATAGCCTTGGATGGCAACTGGTCTAGGAGAAGGGCAACTCTGAATTCAAAACCTGCGGAGGGTCATTCGGTGCACCAGGTCTCTGTATTCGTCCCTTCAAAAAGTGTGGATGGTCCTGCACGAAGGCTTCACCACTATAATCAAATCTCATGTGCCG
Organism: Acanthosepion pharaonis; assembly: GCA_903632075.3. Lineage (NCBI taxonomy): Eukaryota > Metazoa > Mollusca > Cephalopoda > Sepiida > Sepiidae > Acanthosepion > Acanthosepion pharaonis. The sequence goes on along the minus strand of CAHIKZ030000360.1, from coordinate 619,849 downwards.
GTGTTGGGCTGTTGGTTTCCTGGAAACTGATCTGCTTGACCCTCATACGTCGAATCTCGACGGGAGAGTCGATTATATATATATATATATATATATATATATATATATATATATATATATATATATAGCAGTGTCAAAGATAGTATGAAGCCAAAAATGCTGTCAGTAAGGGAGATACTGAGAAAAGATGTGGTGGGGATGCCTGTTTGTAGGATGTATAACAGTATCCCAAACAAAAGTGGATTTTTGAGGATAAAGGGGGCAATAAACTACCTCATCAGAACAAATGACCAGAGACCAGAAAATGTTAATCCCAATGCATTTTCCATAGAGTTTTGTCTTTCCTTCTGGCATGAAGAAGCCAAACTGAACACACATCACTTCAACGTAATGCATAATTTAAAAGCTTTTCCACTTTGTCTCATCTGCATATATATATATTATACATACACTTATACATTACATGGGGAAGGGGAGAGATTTTTATCATCACATTCACCCAAGAAAACTTCTTATATTACAAAAATTTATCTTGTATAAATTATATCTTTAATTAAAAGAATGATTTGAAAATATACTTTTTTTTAATCATTTCACCCCAAATAAGATGTTCATGCCAAGGAGTTACTGAGAATTGAAGATAAAGAGAAGACTTTAGAGAAGAGAAAGAGCGATAAAAGAACTGGTTCCGAAAGACAGAAAATGGTGATTGATGTTGCATTTAAATTTTTGATAATTATAGGTGGTAGGGAAGGAAGAAATTAGAAGAGAGTTCTACAGGTAAGAAGTGCAAGAAAAGAAACTACAGTCACATCTTGCTATTTCAACAGTAAAACAATGGGAAATTTGTCAATCTAGTAGTATGCTTAAATTCATACAGTCAAGGTACGAAAGAGGGAAGAGTTCATTAGAACAACCATCATGAAAATATTTATAGAAAAAAGCTTCATCTTACTTATAATAAAATGCAGATTGTGTGTGTGTGTATCTGTATGTTTCTATATTGGATCAGATTTCCTACATTTTTCAACCGATTTCAACAAAAATTCACAGGACTACATAAAATTACCTTGCAGTGGTTCTAACAGCGCCAAAAATTGGAAAACACAATTGTTTTTGCACGAAATCAATTTGAAAACACGATTAAGAGGCATCACGAGAATGAAAAGGGGACAACTCATATCAAGTTATACTTATTATAAAACCCAGGTTGTTTGTGTGTGTGTTCGTTCGTTTATATATGAGATCAGATTTCCTACATTTTTCAACCGATTTCAACAAAACTTCACTTTTTTTTTGGCAGGTAGTGTTTCTTATTGTCTTGCACACTTTTTTTCTTTATTTTTACATTCAGAATGCTTTACAAATTCCATTTACAAGACAATTGTTTATAATAAAATTCTATTCAATCGGTAGACTGTGACGGACATTAAAAGCAGATAGCCTAGACGCGCATATGAAGGTTAATTTCCGCCTAGCAACAAAATAAAGATTACGTGAAGTCTTATGACATTTTGGGAAGGCAGGTCGAAAGGTCGACTGACCCAATTACCCGTAACGGAAAATGTCTAGACAGAAGCTAGACAGGGGATGAAGTAAGTAAGAGTTCGCGCCAAAAACTAAGACACGTGACAGTCAAAGATTCACTCGAGGATCAGTTGTTATCTGGACTTTGAAAAAGCAAGACTGAAGCCGAGACGCTAGTGGTTCACGAACGGAAAGATAAGATGCATTCGATATTGATGACTTATCCAGTTCTATCCAGGCAACTCCGGACACGGAATATAAGGAAATAACGTGTTCGAAAATCGACGTATTAGTAAAGATATATGTTGATGATTCAACCTGCATAAAGAAAGCGTATACCTCCGTTATAAGCTAACTTGTAAAAAGAAGAGGAAAGTGTACATCCCTGTTGCAAGTCGAGCTGTTTTCAGAAGAAGAATGTGTACATCCCTGTTACAAACTGAGCCGTCTACAGAAGAAAAGGAAGGAAAGAAAAAGACGAAACAAGAGAGGAAGAAAGTGTATACCTCTATTACAGACTGGCAGTGTATGAAATGGTGTTTGTGCCGAGAAAAGAAAAGAAAGGACATTGATATATATATATAGAAAGAAAAAAAAAGAGAACTGAATACAAAAGATAAGTAATCACATTTTGGACCCGTAGTATAAAAGATATACACACACACACACACGAATATTATGTTTTTTTTCGCAAACACCTTTCCACATGTAAAACAATAATTATAATTCCTATTCCATCTCTTTTATGTATGTGCGTTGGCTTCTGCATTCAATTCAAAGTAATTCATACTTGTACTTTATATGTTCGGGTTCAGTTGAATCCATTTGGTGTTCGGTGAATTTGATATCCCAAATAAGTTCGAGATCTGGTCGTCAGATAGTTTAACTCATACTTATCTGTTCTTTTATATTTTGATATATGTATATATTAAAATTATTGTATCAAATCACTAAGCCTTATAGTTCCTCCTTGTATTGTGGATCAGTATTTGTGTGAAAACGAAGCGGACCTGGGAAAGATTACTGTTCAATTATTCCAATGGAACAGTGGTCTTTAAATACTTTTTTTGTCCACTCTCTCTCCACAGGTGTGAGAGTGTATATATCTCCTAGTCGGCATATGGTCGCCCTATAACCCGTTTGTCGACTGGGGCATATGACAAGACTTATAATGATTGAAAACAATGTTTTTGTTTGAGTTTGGGTTTGACCAATTCGTAAAAAAAAAAAAAAAAAAAAAAAACTAATTAAGACATGCATGTCCGTCAACCTTAAACAATAATCTTTGTCAATTTTATTTTTCAGTCTTTATGATGGTTGATACTTGATCTATCTCTTACTGTTATATCCCCGGGCAACGCTGGGCTCTACTGCTAGTATAAAATAAAAATGCTAGGTATCAACTTATTCATAGGAAACTGAAGCTAAGTATTTTTTAATGTTATATTATCTTTTTTTACCTACATAGATGATTAACTGCTTATTTTTTTTCATTTTAAGTTGAGAGTTTACTTAAGTAGCTGTGTAGTAATTTCAAACAATGATAAATTCAGATATTAAAAAAAAAAAAAATTATTTTAGAGCCAATAAGAAATGCTTCTTTTGAACTACATGGTTCTAACTGTGACTTTAAAGGATGCAGGTGACAAAATCTGGATAAGTTGCTCTAGATTGAAAAAAATGTCTTTCTTACATTTATTGACCAATCAGAAAAACTCTCAAAAAGCAACTTATCTGAGCCAACTAACCCTTATCTAAGGACAGCTGTCTATCAGCAGAGACAGAGTCAAGTCTGTTTGCTTGTGCTTCTCAGCAGTAAACATGCACAAGCAACAAGAGCATACACATAGGTCATCCAGTCAACTGACCACTTCATAATCTACTCACATATATATATATATATATATATATATATAACATACACACAGTGTTAGTATGACTCACTTTCTTCAGTGACTGAATGTAATTTCTTGTTCAATAAGAAATACATATAAATTTCACTTTATATCAGCTTCATTTGTATCATTTGTTAAAAGGTAATTATTTCAACCGTTACTGAAACCATAACTTCATCTACTTGTTCTTTCGTTTATTTTTACTCACTTATCACAAGGTTTAGTGGCACAGTAGATTAATGAATTCCAGCTTGGATTGAAGAATCAGCAAGTTGAGTTCGAATTCCAGTCGAGTTCATTACATTACGTTCTAATTCCCTTGGGAAAGGTAAGAATCCAACTCTTCTGCCCCGCTCCCCAGCTATTGGTAAATAGTATGACAGACTGGGTTCTATAGTCTTGGGTGGCAACTGGTCTAGGAAAATGAAAACTTTGAATTAAAAACTATATTTAGCCCTGGCGAAGCACATGCTATGCAGCTAAGGAAAGGATCGTTTGCATTGGCTCAATGATTCCAAATAGTCAACTCTTTTTTTATCACACGGTCATATATTGTTTTTTTTTGGTGTATGACAATTTATCTAGAGTCAGAAGGGACCATCAACTCCTCTATAGTTGCATCCATTTCTTGTTCTATGTCACCCTTTAGCAAAATATAACATATGTCAGTAAAGGTCAGGAATTCAAAAGAAGAGGAATATTTCAGTTTTTCTCTTAAAGTTAGGATTTCTAATAAACTTTGGACATGATAGCAACTTTATATGATCAATGAATTTCATAATTTACTTAACAAAATTATTTCTGGTTAACAGTTGTAGAGTTTACATATATTTAGAAAATATAAGGATTTGGAATGTGTATACTTTTCCCCAAGGGTCTAGTTTCAGAAATATTTCACTTGAGTTAGAAAAAGGTTGAATTTTTTTGGCTTACCACTCTCTCTCTCTCTCATACACACAACCATTTTTGTGAAACAGAAATTTCTAAATATAAAGAAAACATTAAAAATATGAGTCTAAATAACAAACTCTCTAATAAAAAAAAAAATGTTTAAAAATATGCAATGCCTGTAACACTTGCTTTAAGTTCTGAAAATTAAGACTTTCCTCTAAGAAAAAAAGTTGCCATTATTAAGTATATTTTAAAAGTAATTTCAACTATTAAAAATTTAAATGTACAGTGAAGTTTTATTTAAAAAAAAAAAAAAAAAAAAGGATAAAAATCTCAAACATTTTTTAGAGGAAAGTAAGAAACATAATTATCATTGATTTACTGATAGTTTAGAGAAATGTCGTTGCATGACTTATTTCGTAATACCATGACCCTTAAAAAAACAAACTTCCTTTCTTTATTATCTGAATGACTATGCCTTCTTGTGGACAAAATAGTGCCTTTTTCAGTTTTGCATTCAAAATAGTCTTACTCCTAGAGAGTCTCTCATCAAAACCTAGAGAACACAGCCTATTTGACCCATAGCTGGGAGGGAAAGGAGATGGACTCATGCCTTTCCCCGAGGCAATTCTGCAAAACTGAATGCAAGAGACTCACCTGATATTTGAACTTTGCTCACCAATTTCACTTTCGGGGACAATAACAGTTATACTACCTGTATATCCCTGCTAGATATAACTCCTCATAGATTAAGGCTTCTTTTCACAGAAGAATGATGGCTTTCAGTTGTAACAAACAAAAGTACTTCATTTTCTACTTTGTTTATTATTTATAAAAACAACTACAGAGAAAACTTGGCTCTCAAATGTCTCACATGTCAAACAAATCATTTTTTAAACAGAAAATTCAAGATGAAAATGCCTCAGTTATCAAACGGAATTTTGGTTCTCGAACAACATAACTGAACCAAGTTAACATGAACAGAATAATTTCCAAGTTGACTGCCATGCTTTTCTTTTCCAATTTTATTATACTGTGACTTTTTTTCTCTACTTTTATTCCTATTGGAAAAATAGTTTCAGTTTACAAACATTTTGGGTTATGAACGGCCTTCAGGAATGAATTAAATTTGTGAACTGAGGTTCCACTGTAGATATAAAACTAACTCATGCCTTAAAAATGAGTTAAATATCAAACATTTTAGCTTTAATTTATAATTGGAGAATCACTTATTTATTTGAAACCTGTTTTCTGAGCTTACAAATTTATTAACTCAAATTAAGACAAATTTTAAACAAGGTCACGATTTTGTAGTAAAAAGAAAGTACAGAATTCACTTCCTGTTCTATCAAGTTCAAGACAATGTAAATTGTAAATCAGATAAAAATAAAAATACAAACCAAAAAAGACAGAAAGGAAACATATTGGCATAAAGTAAAATATATCATTAATGATTTGTAAATAATCAAATCAATAATAAACTGATTAAAGAATATGTAAATTGTAAGTATTAAATTAAGAAAGTGGTTTTATAACAGTCATTATGTGCTTTATATTAGTTTTATATGCATGTAATTCATTAGAGGGTGTGCAAGTAGTGTAATGGATATCAGCAAGAAAATGGGATTGGCAAGTGCAGTTCAAATTTTAGGCTAGTCTGTTGCATTCACTTTTGCACCAACTCTCTTGATAAATGCATGACCCTCCTCTCAACTATGGGTTAAATAGCAGAGCAAAATGTGTTACCATGCTTTTGGTTGGGAACCAGTCTAGGGGAAGGACAAAGACAAAACCACCCTGAAGAGAGATCCCACCTGTTCCTACAGCACATGTAGTGCGCCTATGACTTCAATGGGCTACAGGATTTGTGATCGTAACCAAGAATTTTGTAAGATAGTCAATTTTGCAAACAAGTAAATGGAGCGATATTATAGTTTCCAAGAACATGAAGAAACCAACTGAAGTATATTGTCCTACTATGGGTGCCACATACAAAAGGAAGATGTAGTTTTATCTTGATCTCGAGTGTTTCTGTTCGATAGCTAGCAGATGGTTCTTTTTGAAGTCTGGCATTCTAAGTGGTACCGACTTTGACTGAAGGGGAATGGGAAAGTAAAAGAGTGGATGAGGGTTTCTTTTGGAGACTAAATGACAACAAACCAGACATTAACTGTTTTCAGGTGCAGATCTACATTAATGATCATGCTCGAGGTTTAAGAGTTAGTTCTGGTCCACCTCTGTTTAGATTGACAAGGAGTTGGTAGCAAGGGGGATAGAGTTGATCTATGATATTGATACAGAATTTGCCAAAAGTGTCACCTATATAACCAAGCAGGTGAAACCCTGAACAAAACATCCAAACATAATATAGGAAACAAGAAACAATGTTCTTATTTTTCAATGTGACATTCATCTTTCATCTTGTTGCCTTGTGAGCATGCAGCAAGCCCTTTCTCAGCTTTCAGTGCAGACTGATGAATGAAATGCAACACAGAACAATCACTTGCCAATCAGTGGAAAGCTTGGGCAAGAGTTGCGTTGTATATTTACAGTATCTGGGCATTCTAGACTAAAACCTGATAAAGCCATTCTACTAAAATTATCTACAAAAAAGTTATTATGATCACTTTGGTAGAAGAAAGAAAGAAAAAAGGACTAACTATTAACTGCAAGAAGACAGAAAATATGGTAATCAGCAAGAGAAAAAACCCAAGACAAGAGTTATGGGCTGGAGATATAAACATCAAGCAGGTGCAGAAGTAACAAATATCTGGGAAATGTACAGAGGATGGAAAAATGACAATGAGATCCAAGCATGCATTGGATAAGCAAAAGAAGTATTCCAGAAGCTAAGCAAGGTGCTGAGAAATGGAAAATTTTGTTACAAAAACAAAAAGTGCTGGACTGGTATATTGTATATATCCTCTTATCCATCCTGGGTATGACGATAAACTACATCCAGTGGCAAGGCATCTGATCAGGAGGTTTTGAGAAGCATGGAACCACCTCTTAATTGCTGGTGTTCCCAGATCCACCCTGACCCGGGGTGGTAGCACATGTTAGGGTTCCAGCTATGGGCAAATAATTAACCTTGAAACTGGGGTCAAAACACCATGAAAGTGAAAGTATAAAAATAGGTTTTAATGCCAGAAATACTTTAAAAAATTACCAGCAATACTGTTTTGAAAAAAAAAAAAAAAAAAAATAAATTGCCAACAATATGTTTTTAAATAATAAATATTACTAGCAATACATTTTTGAAAAAAATACATGTTTGAAGGAAAAATATTACCAGAAATAGATTTTTGACAAAACAAAATATTACCAGCAATAAAAATTTTGTTGGCATTATTGAGTATGATATGCCATAAAACAAACCAAACCAAACCATCCTCTTATATAGCAGTGGATGTTGGATAATCTCCCCACAGATGAGGAAAAAATTAAAGGCAGCAGAGATGTGGTTCTACAGAAGGATAATGAAATTTTCATGGACAGAGTGAGTAAGCAACAAGGTAGTTTTAAAGAAAATGGCAACACAAAGAACACTTAGAATCAGAATCAGGAAAAGGTAACTGAAATTCCTTGGACACATAAAGGAAGGAAGGCTTGACAAACTTAATCCTCACAGGGCACATTGAGGGTAAGAGAGATAGGGGAAGGCAGTAAGCTGTTTATCTGACAAACTTGTGTGAATGGATGACAAAATGGGGGACAGGAGCCTAGGCAAAGGGAGAAAAACTGTCAAGAGCCATGCCACACAAGATAGGAAATTATGGAGAGCCATTATCGCTTATGTGCCGAATTGACACAGCATAGAAAATTGAAAAAAAAAAACCTAAATCAAATAATTTTTCTTCTCAGACAAATAAATAACATTAAGAAAAATAAACTGGATTTCAATTTTAAACATTCTTGAAGAATACAAATTGTTTGTTTTTTGTCAGTCTGCCTATCAACATCTGCTGGAATCGGTAAACAAGGAACATTATATGCATTTCCTGAGCTTTTCTGATTATGCACTAGAATTACAAGAAAAATTTAAACAAAGTAGAATTTGGCTTGTCACCAATTTTTGGCCATGCATTGGAGAGTTTTCATTACATTTTTTTAGGGTTTGTGATTTTGAAAGACAGTAACAAGAAAAGGAGTTTTTTTTTTGTTTCTTTACAAACATAACCTATAGATATCTTGACAAATTTCTTCAGATATGGGGTGCATATCCAACCCTACTGACAATAAACCAACATTTGTCCATTATTTTATTAATTCTGAGAGCATAAATAGAATTAAAAGAATGGTGTGTGTATACAGAAGTAAAACCATTAAAATATATACAAAATCAATTAATATAAATGTTATTTTTAGTGAGTACATGTTTGAGTTGCAGGATAAAAAATCCTTTCAAAGAATTACTGTTGTTTATGTTTCAGGTACAGAACTGAAGCTAGCAGATATAGAAAAAAATTCTGGCTTTCATTAATAGGCATATTCAAAATTTGCCCTATCAGGCTGGTTTTGTGGCTGAACAGATAGACACACACTTTGTCTTTAAAAGTGGTTTCCCTAATGGGGGAAAAAATGGTGCAGGTTCAATTTCTGCCACAGGCACAATTTTTCTTTAGTAGGACTTCTCAATTTAAGCTGCTTGTTATTAATTTCATTGTTTAAGAAAATAAAAAGCAGTGACATCAACTCAAACACACATACTCACAAAAAACAATGTTGATAGTAATAGGACAAAATATAGACATATAAAAGTAGATCATGCATTCATAGAAATGTGTTGTTGTGTATATATATATATATATATATATATATATATATATATATATATATATATATATACACACACATACATACATAGGTATGAGATAAGAACAAATGGAGTATAATTCGACTGTTTGTAGCATTCTAAAAAAGGGCTAAGTACAGAGTAGAGCTTAATATTATTTATTATAGTAGATTTAATCTACTATAATAAATAATATTGTAGTAGATTAATATATATATATATATATATATATATATATATATATATATATATATATATATATAAATAAATAAATAACTACCTCAGAATTACATTTAGTTTAAGAAGTGTATGTGCAAATGTAAATTATTTTTATTTATTTATTTTTTTTTTAAGCATTTCACCCCAACCAAGGCGGAAGTGCCACTGGTTTTCAAGGGGTTACATAGAGTGAAGGGGAGTAAAAAAAAATTGTGTTTAGGGGGAATGAGGGAAAGATAAAAGATGAACAGAGTTCAGGATATGAGAAGATGGTGATTGACATTGCATTTAAATTTTTGAAGATTATAGTTATCAAGTTACATTTAACTATTTTTAATGCTAAAAGGGTGGGACCTAGATGCTAGTCTTGTAGCACACTTAAATTTATGTAGGCTGGGTAGCAGGGTAAGAAGCTCAATAGAACAGTTGTCATGAAAATATTTGTAGAAAAGACAGAGGGAAGCCACATCACATCTGTGAGAAAGTGACTGGAGTCAAGATGCCAAGTGAGGAGTAATTACATTGCAGATCATTCTTTGGATTTTGTTGAGAACTTCAAGATGAACAGCTGGGGCACCAGACAAAATAAAGCAACAGCACTCAATGCACGGATGGCAGATTTGTAGATGGACTCTGATGAGAAAACCTTCTGGCACAACACAGTAAGCCAATCTTCCTTGCAGATGCAGCTATTGACTCAATGTAGTTGTTCCACATCAAGTCATTTGAAAGTGTGAGGCCAAGAAGTCACAGTGAGACACTGTCCTAGAGTCTAGCATCAACCATGCTAATGGTGGGCAGAGAATTATCTCTGTGGTGGATAACTGAGAGCAGTTTAGTTTTGGAGGCATTCAAATTTACAAGCTAATTCCTGTCCCAGTTAACCACTGATTGAAGGTATCTTTTCGAGAGCAGCAGCCAGATTGAGGCAGAGGATTGTGTCTGTGTGTATATATATATATATATATATATATATATATATATACACACATTACCTGATTTATATTTATATATATATATATATATATATATATATATATATATATATATACACACACACACACACACACACACACTTTACCCTGAAGATCCGTTTAGGTGAAACCTAGGTAGGTTTGCCTGGCTCCTTAGGATTATTTTAGTTTTTGCTCTACTTAGTGTATTGAGCACTTTGCATTTAGTCTTTTACTCGTTTTGTTGTTATTTCTTTGGACTTGGAGCTTAGGCACTTGACGAGAGGATTCGTACAGTGTTATGGTCTTGGTCCTTTCTTTTTTTATTTCCAATTTTTAACTCGGACATCAATTTGTTATATTACAAGTTGAGCTAACCTGGTTTTTCAAACAAGTATTACCATTCATATATATATATATATATATATAAAAATTTCAGATACAACATGTCGATATCAGCAACCTTGTAACATTTTGGGGTAGATGAGGGTATATAAATTGCCCAGTTTCACAAAAAAAAATGTTGCTGACTACCTGATGATTGCATGAAAATACATGAAACTTTTAGTTGCTTTTACCCATTATTAAGCAGGAAGTTATTTATAAATTATATTAATGCTCTGCTATTAAATGTAGCACTGAGCTCTTTTTTCTCCAACGTGCCTTAGGAGTTACTTACTTTGTACATTACTTACATGTGTGTATGTAATTTTATGTCTATACTTTCATTCTTATTGCATTGTATTTATATGAGTTTGGAAAAGCAGCTTTGTCAAGTCCAGTAATTGTTAATGCTGTTTCCAATCGTGATGGGGGTTTCCTTCATAACCTTTTGTTTGAAGTTGTGTAGAACCTCAGGATTTTGTCAAAGTCACCTTCAACCACTGATCTGACGAAGCAGCTGTAGTCAGCTGACAGTTTAGATATTTTTGAAGATAAACTCAACATTATAAATTCAGTTTTTTCAGAATATGAGTTCAATTTGTGAGAAAGTTTGTTTAAAATTTACTGATGTGGACAAAGTAAGATTTATTAGAAATTGAATAGACAGATCTGATAAAGTCACTGATATGAAATATCCAAAGTAGATAAAACAGAATTTGTGAAAACCAGTTGTATGTTTAACATTTTTATTTTCTTGTAGACATTTCACTCTGTACAAACATGCTCAAAATGAAAAAAAAAAAAAAAATCATTACCTTGGCAACCTTGTTTACTAAGAAATGAAGTTACTTTGAAAAAATTTTTCACAGTTAATAAAATTTGAAAATAAACATCCTTGAACAAATCAATGAAATTTGTAGACAGGAAATAAGTTGAAATAAAATGTAAATATAGTGATTTGATAAAAGGAAAATAAAATTCTATCTTTCTCGTGCCATTTCTATAAATATTTTCATGGCAATTGTTCTAATCAGGAAAGGATAAAAGATGAACAGGGCTCGACATCAGAAGATGGCAATTGACGTTGCATTTACATTTTTGAAGATTGTAGTTATCAAGTTACATTTAACTATTTTTAATGCTAAAAGAGTGGGACCTAGATGCTAGTCTAGTAGCACACCTAAATTTATGTGGGCGGAGCAACAGGGAAAATAGCTTGATGATTATCCCTGGTACCTTGATCACGTGAATGTAAGTGCACTACTAGATTAGGAACTAAATCTCTTTGTTTTACTGTTGAAATAGGTAAATATAATATTCTAATTGTTTCTTCTCTCGTACTTCTTGCTTTTGGAACTCTCTTCTGGTTTCTTGCTTCCCTGCCACATTTGATTTTCAAAAATTTCAATGCAATGTCAATCACAATCTTCTGTCTTCTCGATTCAATTTCTTTTATTATCCTGTGTTTTGTTATGATATGCCGAAGATAAAATAACCAAAATAGAAACAAGGTGTTGCCATAAATGCATCTCATAATAGTGTGTGTCTTCTCCCACCTGTCAACCAATGAAAAAATTATTCTGCCGATAAAAGCGGTTGGTGTTCTTGAATTGGGAAGTCATTTATTTTTCTACCTTGTCCGTCGGTTTGTATGGTGAATTTCTGACTGTTTACATGTATTGGGACTTGTAACATTTCACCTGCGATTTACGATTTCAACATTTCTTTCTGCCACTGGATCTTCGAGTTTGGACCTGTGATTTGTTTATTCCATTGTGGAATTGAGCTGCCATATCAATTTTTGAACATTTCTCCTCAGCATGGTCTTCTCATTTTGATTCACTCTCAGTAACACCTTGTGTCTTAGTGGCACTATCACCATACTTGGAGTTTAATGATATATATATATATATATATATATATATATATATATTTAGTTGGATAGATGTGAGTTTGTGACCCTGGGTTTCACTTTGCAGCGATCGTCAGGGTTTGTCTGGCGATAAACTAAGCGTGAAACCCAGGTCACAAACTCACATCTATCCAACCAAATATGTTAGCTCTATCTCTGATATTGAGCGCTTTCTAATAAGTACTGCTATAATAATATAAAATAATTATACATATATATATATTTATTTATATTTATATTCACTTTTCACATATATATATATATATATATATATATATCCAAGTATAGGATTGGTGTACATGGAATAAATTCCAATAACCAGCAATTACTATTCTTAAAAGAGTGCTCAATACAGAGTAGAGCAGATATAATTATTTATTTAAAAATTATAACATAAATATGTTATAAAATCACTAAAAAAATAGCCATTTTGTTTCAACACCCCCAGTGCCTTATCAAGTGATGATGTTGAATGTAGAATAAATGGTTTTAAAAGTTTCAAATTAATGATCCTTCGCAAAGGGAAAACACTGTTACATAAGCTAGAATGATCAATCAAAACAAGTATAAGAGAATTCAAAAAACTTGACAACAAAGTAAGGTTATAATAGCTATTAAGAGCTTTAAAGTTGGTGTTATATTAAAATAGAATTTATTCTAACCAATAAGTATTAAATTATATGATAAAATTTGATATTAAAATTAAAGTAAAAAATTACCAATTTTAAAATCTAAATTTAATCTCTATTAAGTTTAAAATTATAAAATTACTGAGGAGGAAAGAAAAATATATGTTATTCAATTTATTTTTTCATTGAAATTACGTTAAAATAGATGCTAATATCGGCTGGTCTTCCTGACAAAATGTATACATTTTAATTCCAAGTGTGTGAGTGGGGTGCTAATCTCTCACGTAAAACAATACAAACACACACAAAAAAAAAGTGACGAGACAGGAAACATATTTATGTTATAATATATATATATATATATATATATATATATATATATATATATGCACATTTGATTAAAAACAAATGAATGTTCTATTTTGATTATTTTTCTTATTAACTTTTTCAATATTTATTGCTTTATTAATATCCAGTTGGTATTGGCAAAAAAGGAAATTTTCTTTTCCAAGTACTTTCAGCTAATGTCCATGACCTATTATCAAAGAACCAAATACACTTGAATCAAATTATAAATATATGTATGTGAATAAAGACAAAAGGAAAACTTATCTTAGCTAACAAATTTCATTCTGTGATGGACTTTATCAAGGCGAATGTAAGGATTTTTATTTTGAAACAAATATTTATAAACAAAAGTTACTCAAATTTTTTAAATTTAGGAAATGCTATATATATATATATATATATATATATATATATATATATAATTAATACAATTATAAAATTTGTCACTAATAGACTCATGTTATCTTCAGCATTCTTCCTGACTCTATAGTTTCACAGACAGACCATTCAGCAATCTGTCCACTCATCAGGGGATAAATAAGAACAAATAGGAAAAGTATATCAATCTAACATGTCACTTTCATTAAAGCTTTGTCAGAGATTGAGAGAAAGCAGACAAAAAGACAGAAACTCTGGGATTTTCAATTTTATTTGGATCAGTTTTCATTGGTCAGTCACATGTCATTGAAAATAACAGATTCTGTCTTTTTGTTTGTTTTCTTTCAATCTCTGATGAAGCTTTAATAAAAGTGAAACATGTTAGATTGATATACATTTTCTATTTGTTCTTCATTTTATCATCCTGTCAGATTCCAATCAGCATTTGATCCTTAATTCATATAGACAGATACTCTGTGTGTATGTGTAAGTATGCTTTACCAAGATTAAACTTCACCTGATGACAAGAATAAATAGATATGAGCAGGCTGAGATACAGGTAATGCAAAAGTCAGTAAAAAAATTAACTTCGGACCTGTTGAAAATGGTCGTCATGTTGGTTCTGTTACTTTTCTTACATGATTAATTCACTCAGTATCAACATTTTTCTTGTCAATGTGTGTAGGTTATGAAAATATCAACGGGGGATTATACAGAAACTAAATAGCATTATTGGAAAACAGGTATTAGTCAAAGTAGTGTACAGAGGACAGAAGGAAGACAAGTTTGGGATTTCAAAAATAGAGACATTATTTAATTAATATTGTTTGGCACTTGACAGGTAAAGTAGTGAAAGTGTTAATTAATGTCTTCGTTTGGCACTGTTAAAATTTATCTTCATTTTGTGAATTTCATTTAGAAAAACAATTGTAATTAATAAGACATTTTTAGATTTGTAATATTTTTTGTGATCTCTGAGACCAACTGTCAGTGATAGATATTTTGGAAAATATAAATGAAAAGGATCAGGAATTCAAGGAATTAGCAAAATTTCTATCTTCCTTTGAAAGAATTTGAGAATTTATGTCGCAGAATTATTAAGGTTTGTAGTGTTCAATAAAAGATAAAGAGATAGTTAGACAGACAGATGGATGGATAGATAGATAGATAGATAGATAGATAGAGAGAGAGAGACGGATAGATAGATAGATAGATAGATAGATAGACAAATAGATGGATAGATAGATAGATAGATAGATAGACAAATAGATGGATAGATAGACAAGTAGATGGATAGATAGATAGATGGATAGATAGATAGATGGATAGATGGATAGATGGATAGATGGATAGATGGATAGATGGATAGATAGATAGATTATCTTTCAGCATAATGTGACATAATTGTCAGGAATTCAAAGAGGTCACAAAATTAAAAAATCCTCTACAAGAATTTATTTCATATAAGTATTTCTGTTTATGTTTGGAGGTGGTTAAAAAAAGATAGATAGATAGATAGATAGATAGATAGATAGATAGATAGATAGATAGATAGATAGATAAGAATAGCTTAGGCTAAATATATGTATAATTATAAATGATAAACTGTTTATTATTTTTACTTTATTTTTCTAATTTCTTACAAATTTTTAAATTTAATAAAAACATTTTCATTTTACTGTTCATATTTAGCTACATTTAAAATATATCATGCTTCAATTGTTTATATTTAAAATGTTTTTTTATCTCCTTTTAAAAGTTTAACATTAGAAGAATCAAATATCTGGCCCATAAAATTTTGATTTTTTTAATCAAATCAGATATGAGCAATTCATGTTCATGCTTGATGTAGCATTAATTTTTCTTATTCTGTTTGAATTTTCTTCTACTTTTTCCCTGCTTTATTTTTTTAAAATATGAGTCTAACATTATTTATCAGAGGAAAACACATTATTAACAGTAAACATAAAATACTGTATTTTTCACTCATATGAATAGGTTGAATGGATTTAATATGAAAATATCTACTTGTTAGCAAGTAGATATTATAATGCAAAAAAATTCTATAACTGTTATAAAAAGTATTTAGTTTGATACTTCTATTCTACTATAATATACATTAATATAACAATGATCTTTGGGAATCATTTTTTATTTCAGTGTTATGAATTGTCTTACAATTCATTTAAACAGTATCTGACGTTGACCTACTTACAGGTTACTTTGCCACATGTTCTCAGTAATATAATACAAGATAATTTCCTGTCATGTAATTTAGCAATTTTGGTGAACAGTTTAGAGAACAAAGCTTTTGCCTTTCATATGAGAAAAACTTCAGACAACAGAATACTCAACCTGTCTTTTTAAAATTTTTTTTTTAAAATTAAAAATCAAATTAAGTTGAGGTGAGTCATAAACAAAATATTGTTATATTCTTATTTTATTTATTTAACGCTAATATGAATCCATTGTAATCAAGAAACACTTATAATTAAAATATTAATTTTGATATTATAGATTTGGATAAGGAAACAATAATGGAATTTATCATTAAGAGTGGAGTATTTCTTAATTAGCATGTTGTTTGTTTTTGTCAACGGCACAGTATAGTAGGGTCAGTTGGGCATTGTCTGTGAGAAAAAGAGTACCATGATGCAATTCACTCTGCCAGAAATTTGCAAACAGTATGCTTGGCATTCATGCTGGAAGCCTCAATACAAACATTTCAGAGTGTTTGGGTGTCAATCCGAGGTCAGTACAGAGGTCTAATGAATGGCAATTACGAAGGTACAGCAGCTCGGAAAACTCACTCTGATTGTTCTGATAAGAACTCCCAAATTTGTTGGTGAGGGTCTTACTCAACACAAAGGCCTACATCAAGTTCCTTGAGGATGTAGTGCTGTCCTGAGTCAAGTGGGTAGCTGCTGGAAGACCCTATATCTGGCAACAGGACACTGCACTATAACACACAAGCAGGAGAACCCAGTTGTGGCTGTCAGACAATTTCTGTGACCACATCAGCCTTACATCTTTCCACCTAACTCTCCAGAGTGTAACCTCCTTAATTACTATGTGTTGAGTGAGAAACCAACAAAACTCCTTGTAACATTGAAAATGAATTAAAGGCAAGGATTATGGCAGCATTCACCAACTTAAACAAGGAGACTATCCAGAAGAGTTGCAGAAGATTCCTAAGTAATCTGGAGGCCGTTGATGAAGCCAATGGCAATTTTATTGAATAAATTTACACTTAAGCATTTCAAGATATTTTTGTGTAATTTTGGTAAATATATCTGTTAACATCAGATATCAATGTTATTTTCATTTTTGCGAAATTTAGACGAGAATTTATCCATTGCACTATTTTTATATTTATTAGAGAGAGATTACTGATGCATTTAATTAGTATCAAAAGTGTCTGCATACTATGGTTTAACATGTCCCAAATAAAAAAAAAAAAAAAAAAAAAAAATTCAGTTACTGGGGTTTCCAAGGCTATCTTCTGCTCAGATTTCATCAAAAAAGTTCAGCCATTTTGAAAGGCCAACCAACATGATGCTCATCTATGCAAGACAATCTAAGGCCAAAACAGAATGAAAAAAACAAAAAAACACAAACTGCATCCGTCTTGTCCATATTTGAGGATGACTAAAGTGATGCCACTGCTCAAAACCAAGTCACAACCATGAAATATGTATGGTGTTATGGTTATAATAATGTAGCGTAGCTAAGTAATCATTATCATGACCATTTGAAAGTTAATCATCCTTGCCATCACAGTTATTATTCAAGCTCTCTGTTTTTGCCATCATTTGGTAATCTATGTCATCATTACTACTGTTATTGTATTTATGTTACATTTATGATTGTCATGTTTATCAAATGTGTTCAGTTATCCTTGACATTGCCTTTGTATCAGCTTGAGACTTATTGTTACTAAAATAACTGAATCATCATCATCACCATGAACACTGATTTCTTAATCTTCTTTATCTTTTCTTTTTTTCTTCATCTTTTCCATATTCTTATAAGGGTTAGGTCTTTTCATCCCAAAAGGTTTGGTTCATTCACATAGATTGCTGCTAGCTAATCCATATTTTACATCTGTTTTTTTTTTGTTGTTCAATCTATATATAAACATTATACAAATAAATATTTGTGAAATGAATAATTCTTTTCCTACCAAAAAAAAAAAAAAAAAAAAAAAAAAAAAAAAAAAAAAAAAAGAAAAAAAAAAAAGAGGTATTCACAGAACATCTAATGGAAGTTTACAACTACAAATATATCAGAGAAATGAAAAAACAAAGTTTAAATGTATATAAAAGCATATTTTTCAGAGAATCGAACAATGCTGAATTTGGTATACAAGACTTTTCAAGAAGATTTGCCAAAGTGCATTTTATTTGAAATTAAGAAGAATGAAAAACATTTTCATTACAAAATGAAGAATGCAAACATAATTATAAATCTTAGTATTTTATTCTAAAATGATTATAGTCATTACATCCAAATCTTTATATGTGTAAGAAAATGAAATTTAAGCATGAATGAAATTTTTAAAGACAAGAGAAATAAGTGAATGCAAAAAATTGGAAAATTGTTGAAATAAACTGGAAACTGCAATAGTAAAATAGAAATTCTTTCTATGGCTTTACACTGGTCATCGCCAAAAACTAGTGTAGTACCTGTTCTTGCTCTTTCTCTCATTTGAATGCTGATAAATGGCTTATTGGATCATTTTAACAAAACTGTCAATTGCAATAAAACAAGGTGATTTTTAACTTTTGTCCCAAATTGTAAAAATGTGTCAGATATATAATAATAAAAAAAAAAAACAGGCTACAACATATGTTAAACCATCAATATAGAAGTGCAGACATTTGATTAATAATACGAACACATCAAATTTACGCACCCTAACAAATGATCCAAAAATTAAAAATATATCTATCCCTATGAACAATACACATTTATAAATTTAAAATAATAATAATAATAATCACGAAGAGTTGAAGACATTTTGTCAACCTTGACATTAATAATAAAATCGAAACTAAGCGGCTAAAATAATGTTGAAAATCATCATGCAGTTTTTCCTATAAATATAACATAGGTAACTCCATGTGATCGCTAAAAAAAGAGCATAGCATGATGAAAAAGATGCCAAAATTGACAAAAACAATATTTTATTGTCTAAATGCTTATGTTATTATGAAGAGGAAAGACCAAAGTTTTTTACATTATTTAAAAAATTTTTTCCTTCTTTTTAGAACATTCTAAATTTTGATTTAAAAAACCTTGTTTCTCTTTGTATCACCGGAACTAGTAAAATAACATACAATTTTTAGCACGTTTTTTTTTGTGTGACACACATTAATTTGGAAAATCTTGCAAAAATAAAAATAATTGTCAGATGTTAATGAAACTTTCAGAAACTATTCACAGATGATCAAAATTATTATGAAGAAGTTTTTTTTGTTATTAAAGTCATAGCAGAAATATTTTTTTTATATTTATTACCGCCCCCCCATAACTAATTTTATGAAAACGCTAGAAATTCGATTTAATCCAGTTTAGTGATTACAATAGTTAAAAGCACCCGGCTTTGAGGAATGCAAATCATGTTATGTTTTTTTTTTAATTTGACCCCCCCCACACCTGAAAATCAGCTCTGAATTGTAACATAAAAAACTCAATAAAACAAAAGATATTATTTAATTTCAAATACTTTCATTTGCTTTTAGTTGTTTTTATGAATATGGACAACATTTTCTGAAAGCAAAAAGTTTTCCTATAAAAAGTGAATTTTTAATACAATTATTTGTTATTTCTTTCATTATAATAGATTTTTACATTTAAGTTGTTAAAATATTATAAAATTAGTTAAAAACTGCATCCACTTTCGTAAGTGTCCTTATGAGATAGATCTTTTTTTTAGCGCATTGTAAATTGTATTGTTTTGACTAATCAGAAAATCCACAGTAATTAAGAAATGTAATTTTGTGTTTATAATCAGGCTGTAATTATAAAGTATAGAAGACCAACTAGAATACAATTAAGTTGCGTTATTCGAGTTAAGCATTGTTCTCCGCTGTTAGGGCTTTTACTTTTGCAAAACACGTGTGGAGAAGTTAATTTGATTTTTCAATTTCAACTGAAAAGTGTACCTACAAGTATCAGTATCATCTTATGAAATTTATATGATCTTATTTTTATATTAATCTCAGTTATGACATTTTTCCATAAATGAAATATCAAAATTAATAAAATGAATGGAAATACAAATAACAGTAAAATTTAAATGGACATAAAATTATAGTATTTTATGTACACTTCTGATAAAATTTCTTAAGAACGGTACCTATAAATTAATTAGATACCTTTCTTATGAAATTTAATCTCACTCTTAACAGTCTTATTTTAATTTCTTTATAATATATTTTCCATAAAGCATCGTAAACATAAAGGTGAAAGCTAAGTACAAAAAAAAAAAGAAAATTAGAGCGCTGAAAATTTTCCTTAAAAATAAAAAGGTAAATAATTTGTTCACTTAAATCTAGATAACTTCAATTTTCTCCTTCCGTAGAACAAATTATCTTCACGTAATCCGTCAATATGTCATTCAACACTTGTCAAGTGACACGAAAGGTTATGACCGGCTTTGTTTTATTTTCAAAGTACATCTTTTCGGCACAGAAGCTAAGTTAAGCTTGGTTCAAAATATTTTAAATAAACATTATAATTTCTGATTTTCTTAAAATAAGTTTTTAAAAGAATTTCAAACTGAGATTTTCATTTTTTTTATGAAATGGAAAAAAATAGACGCCATGATTGATTATCTATCAATTTTGCTGACTCAAAAAAAACAAGATTTTTAACGAAAATTTTGGATGTGCTAGGAACGATTAAAAAAATGTAAACAAAATACTCCAAAAATACTTTGATCTTTCCTCTTAATAATAACATGAACATTTAGACGATGAAATTTTGTTTTCGTCAAGTTTGGCATCTTTTTCATCATGCCATGCTTTTTTTTAGCGATCTCATGGAGGTGCCTAATATAACATTTTATTTTACCATCAAAATGTCATCAAAATGTGTGAGTTATAATGCAAATTTTAAACAAAATTAATAGAATTGACAAGAGAATTGTTATAGTGGAACACACCTATTCTACAGTTAATAGACTCTCCCACCTATAATAAGTAGGAGTAGTAGGAGTCGCTAAGTTGCTCAGTGAGTCAGTCGATGCCCGATGACCATTGGTCGGATATTAAAGTATCAGCCACCACAACTAGATTACTGCGTTATACCTATTATATCAAGTTCCTAATGTTTTGTACGTTGAACCTATTTTAAAACCGACAGTACAAATACAAGCCTCCACTGTGAAACCACTCTACAACAAGAATGAAGAGGCTGAAGATAATTTTGAACAGAATGAATATTGTGAATGATAATTTGTTTAATGACAATTTAGATATTGATTCTATAATAGAAAGTGGTGATGATGATGAAAATTAAAATTTTAATAAATTGTTAACTTGATATCCTCTTTTCTTCGAAATAGACCTTTTTATTGATTTTTGTATTTTTTCACCAAATAAAAAATGCAGTCACTGATAAACAAATTTATTGACAAAAAATGTTACAATTATTATTGTTGTTGGATTTAAAATGAAAATTGGGCTTATTTTAGAACATGTATTTATTATTATAAATCAATAATGAAAAACATATTTTTGTTTAAAACTTATTTATAATACGCACACCTACTATCACCTGTAATTTACAGTAAAAAAAAAAATCGTATTATTTAGGAGAAATTATGTTAATAAAATAAAAATATGCTATGTCCCTTTAGGATATAAATAATCATGGCTCTTGATAAATTTCTTTTTCGAATTGTGTGAACTACTGACTTTTTGGGAAAGATAGTGGAGTATTTTTTTTTGTCATCTCCATGGTTTTGAATTCAATGTTTTTCTTCTTTGAGACTGACTATTGCTAGAAGGTCCAGTTCTACCCTATTAACTGACTGGAAGGAGAAGAGACAGATTTATGCCTTTCCTAAAGTTATTTGGCGATTGTTAGAGTAGGCTGGAATTTTTACATATCTCACGGATTAAATTTTCAGTGCCAATTACAGTTTCACTACCCATAAAATCTTTGTTGAGGATTTAGAAGAGAAAAAAAGAAAGAAAGAGAGAAAAAAAGAGAGAAAAAAGAAAGAGAAAAAAAGAAAGAAAAAAAAGAAAAAAGAAAGAAAAAAAAAGAAAAAAAAAAAAAAAAGAAAAAAAAAGAGAAAAAAAAAAGAAAAAAAAAAAAAAAAAAAAAAAAAAAAAAAAAAAAAAAAAAAAAAAAAGAAAAAAAAGAAAAAAAAAAAAAAAAAAAAAGAAAAAGAAAAAAAAAGAAAAAAAAAGAGAGAAAAAAGAGAAAAAAAAAAGAGAGAAAAAAAAAAAGAGAGAAAAAAAAGAGAAAAAAAGAGAAAAAAAAGAAAGAGAGAAAAAAGAGAGAAAAAAAAGAAAGAGAGAAAAAAAGAAAGAGAAAAAAAAGAAAGAGAGAAAAAAGAAAGAGAGAGAGAAAAAATACACGTTCATTTTTGGAATACTATCTCTAATGTAGTGGTTCAAATGTCAGTTTTGCAACTTACTGAATGCTATTTATTTACCACTTGTCTCAAAATTGGTTTTCTTCAGTAAATAATAACTGCATACAGACACTATTAAACAGTAATTTATTATAATTTTGCTTATTAAAGTCACAACATTCTGTCATTTTTATCCTGCAGCCTTATTAAGGTGACTGTCATATTTAGTCGCCTTCTAGGAATGTTTGTGTCCTTTACAAAAGGGATCCACAAGGGTAGATTATTTTCATTCTGTAGTCCTTTACAAAAGGTTTGGTTTGTTTTATGGCATATCAACCTCAATGGGTTATTTAATGCCGACAAAATTTTTATTTCTGGTAATATTTTTTCTTCAAAAGCTGGTAATATCTTTTTTTCAGAAATGTTTTGCCGGTAATAAATTTTTTAAACAAAGTATTTCTGGTATTAAAACCTACATAGTGTTTTGACCCCAGTTTGGAGGCTAACTATTTACCCATAGTTGAGACCGTAACAGGTGCTACCACCCCGGGTCAGGGTGGACCTGGGAACACCAGCAATTATGAGGAGGTTCCACACTCCTCAAAACCTCCTGATCAGAGTCCTTGCTGTTGGTTGTACTTTATTGTCTTACCCAGGACGTGGATGTAGTTTATCATCTTACCCAGGACACCTTTACAAAAGGATATCACACATTTTTTTGCCCTTTATAAAAGGATTGACAAGAGTAAATTATTTTCATTCTGTAGTCCTTTACATAAGGATATCACAAATTAGTTAATCCTTCTTATTTAATTTGTACTTGTGGATGTGCAGGTGGTGTAATGAACAGTAGCTTGGAATGAAAAATTAGAGAGCCAAGTTAAAATTCCAGTTGGGTTTGTTACATTAATTTATGCACAAATACTCTTAGGAAAAGTATGATTTCGTCTCTTCATCTTTCACAGCTATGGGTTAAATAATAGGGTAGACTGGGCTTTCTAGCATTGGCCAGCAGCCAATCTCAAAGCAAAAAAACAAAAACAAAAAAACAAAAAAAACACTGAATTCAAAACTGTGGAGAATGCAACAAAAAGCACTCTCCTATCTTTTCCAAGAAGTCATGGCAGTTCACAGAATTCGGAAAAGGAAACCTATTGAGAACTAAGATTGCCTATATCCTGGACTTGTACCTGAAAATTTAATTGTTATCTCAAAAAATTGTTAATGCAATTTTCATTCACAAAAGAAAAAATAAAGTTATTCTTACAATTCAAAATATGATTTTACTTTAAATAACCCACAAAGAGTTGATAAGATGTTACTTCTGAATGTTCCATAGGATCAGAGTATTCAAATTTTACTGCCTGGGTCAGTAAAATTTACCACCAGGTAAATTGCATATACTTAAACCAATGTTTACATCCACAAAAATGTCATTTAAGACAATCCAGGGTTAAAATTTTTAAGTGTTAAACTAATCTTTGACTTCTCTTGAAGATCAGGTGTGACAACAGCCAAAATTATGTATTTTTAATATAGTAATAAACTTAGACAAGGGTAGCAGTTCAAATAAATTAGTGTAATCCCTGTCAGAAATTGTGGTAAAAGTTACTAAATGATTAAGAAAGTTATTAAATGATTTAGAAAGAAATTCATGCTGACACGGATAAAAAAAAAACAAAAAAAAAAAACAATTTTCTGTTAACTGGTTTCATTCTAAGTTTATAATAGTTGCTTTTAGAAGGTATATAAAATGGTTTAAGTGTGTCATCATTGTCCAAGGATTGTTCAAACAAAATTAAGTAAACAGCAATTACGTTAGTCTCCAAAAATTGATAAAGTAACCAAATTGTGGAACTTATCCTGTATGTTTTGACAATACACTGCTGTTTAGTTTATTGAAAAATGATTTTTACTTATGACCGTTTTCACTTTTCAAGAATATAAGAAAAAAAAACATTTTATAAAGAAAAAAAGGAGAAAATGATTAGTACAGTGTACAATAATTTTCCTTAGTACATTAATAAACTGACAAGGTCGTTTGCCAGTTTAATTGTTTTTATTGTATTTTTGTAGTTTTTTAATAAAATGTTGTACATCTGGATCAGAATTATAGTTAAACATTATTTTACATAGTGAAACAAAAATTTTAGCTAAAAAACTTGGCTGATACCAACTAAGAGTTCAGTTTCTGTTTAACAACTACATTTACACTGTAAATCGCCCCCTACACACACCTTTCTAAAATAAGTATGAGGACTTGAAATTTTAAAAAAATAATATGCTAAAAACAGGTTCCAAGATTCCATTAACAGACAATTTGGTAACTATATAGCTCCCGTCGTCCTTGAGCAATAATGGCCAAAAAAAATAAAAATAGGTGGATTAATATTAAATCACAAAATATTTATAACTGTAGGTGCTAAAATTTAGAACTTTTTCAAATGATTAATAAAAATTAAATAATATTTAAGAATGATTTATTTATTATATTATATTAAATTGCCTTGTCATTTTAAATCTAGACAATTTTTTCCTAATATTTTAAAAGTAAATTACTCGTCTTATGAAAGATATTTTTAAAATTAATTCCACTTACTGTCATTTAAATGTATTATTATTTTTATTATTTGTTTTCTGATTCAATCACAAATACATACATGAAAAACTGGAAAAAAAATAGTTTCATGACAAAGTGTTTTGTATTGATTATTTTTAAGAATATGTTTGAATGAATATCTTGAACACATTTTTTAAATATTTTTAGGAATTCAAAGACATTTATATTCAGATCAGTTACTTTTATTTAAACTCAAGTCAATAAAAAGATAAAAACCAGTAGCTGCATAAACCACTCCATTTTCAAAATACAATGGTGGGGGGAGTATGATCATAAAATAATAATAATAATGAAAAAAAATTTATAATCACATCACATATCACCTTTTCAATTTTTTAAATGTATTTTCTTGTTTCTAGAAGTATTTTAAATAGTAATGTGTACAAATAAACAGTAACAACACGTGTGCAGAAGAGAAAACGAGGCGGATTTAATTTTTTTTAAAAAGTAAAATTATATATATATATATATATATATATATATATATATATATATTTGTAATGAACTCAAGATCATTAGATTTATTTTTAATTTTATGATAAAGATGTTTTTGTTTGCAAAAACTAATTCTATAAGAAATACTATTAACTATTTGTATTTTAGCACAAAGAAAGTATTAAAAAATAAAAATAATTTTTTATCATGTTGATTTTTTTTTTTTTTTAACTTCATTAATTTATTTGCTTGTCTGTGATATCATTCTGATGTAGGAAATGGAACAGAGTCTTAAGTTCTTTTTTCCAGTGCCTATGTTATTGTAAAGAAAGACTTAAAGTTTAAATAAAGGACAGAAGAAAATAAAAAGGTCCACCTGCAGGAGGGAAAAGTTGATTCCAAATCAGAACAGAAAATTCTTCCACCTTGGCATCAGTTATTTATTATTAACAATTTACATTAATTACCAATTTGTTTTCATTTATTTTACATCAATTATTTTTTTTAATTCAGTTTAACTTTTACTTTCATACGAAAATTGTTAACAAACATTAAAAAATTATTGTTAGAAATGAATAAAAAAAAAATGGATGTATTATAGCTGAAAAAATAATTTTAAAAAAATGGTTCAATTTTACCTACAATTACAATGAATATGATATTAGTGATATTAGTATTAAATATTAGTGGTATTAGTATTAAAAAAAAATGATATTAGTAACGTTTATTTATTTATTTTTTTAACTGAAGAAAAATTGTTTCTTGTTAATTATGGTTATAGGAGTTGACTGGTGGCAATATTTCAGTTTTGATACCAAGGCTAAAATGATAAAAAAAAAACAAACTGTTTTTCTCTCTTGATTAGTCATTTGAAATATAAAAAAAAAGTTAACAGAACTTCTATCATTCACTAAAGAACAATATTAATATCAAGAATTATTTTTATTTTAAGACTAAGAAAAGTTTTGAATTATTATTCCCTCTCAGACGATGAAATATTGATAATTAAATTAATATATTTTTAATAATGTGTTTTGTTAAGAATTTAATTTATGGTAACTGGAAAGGGAAAAATTTTTTCCCCTAAAAAAAGATGAAAATTATTGATTAATGATTTGGAATAATTTTTATTTTTTAATAGCGAATTTTTTTTACCAATTTTCTTGAAATGGTTACTAAAAAATATAATTTTAATTATTTTGTTCAGCCTGAATAATTCTTAATTTCTAAAGTTTAAAAGTGTTAAAAACAGTTCTGGGAGTGTTAAAAAGAAATGTAATGGCAAAAAAGAATCAGACTTTCACTGTTAAGAAATTAGAAAAAAAAAAAAAAGAAAGAAAGATGTCAACAATAATACCTACCTAGGGTGAGAGTGGAACCAATTTTTAGCAACCTGTTCAGTAAAATTCTGCTGACGTCCACGGTTAGATGATATGTGTCCTGGATTATTTTTTTAACTTGATTTCTCTTGCTAAACTGCTGCTGATGTTTCTGCTGCTGCTTGTTGTTATTATTATTATTATTATTATTATTGAGTATGTGACAAGGGTTTACAGTGTGTATGTGTGTGTGTACTATAAACCTCTGATAAAAAAAAAATCCAGATCTTACAAGTGGTGTTTCACTAGTCACTTAGTGGCTTGATAGACTTTATAAGGAACGGTCAGACTCTGGGATAGGAGGGGGGATTAGGAGACAGGCAACCTGTGCCTTAGATATCCCTTCACACTTATTTTCCTTACTTTTCCACTCCCTTCTCTTATCATGTTTCTTAGGGTTGAAGTGTGTGTGTGTGTGTGTGTTTTGGGGGGTAGGGGGTAGTCGGTTCTTACTCTCTCTAACTCTACCCAGTGGTTTCATTGGAACCTGCTTCGTACCCTAAGCATGAAAACTTTTAGACCCCTTGCCTTTGCTACTTCTTTTTCCAAAATGTTTAAATCACCAGATGTGTCATCTCGCTCAACTTTTGGTCGGCTCCTCTCTAATTTCTTTTTGGGCTTGAAGAAGTAGGAAAAAAAATGGAGTAAAGTTTGTTTGCCTCACATAAACATTGTGACGAAAGAAGAGATGGTCGGTGAGTGGGGTTATTAGCTTGGATCAAATGTGTTCCGCTAATATTAGGAAATGAAAATAAAAGGAAAAAATTTAAAAAAAACAAATAAGCAACAAAATAAAGAGCATTTTTAATACCAAAAAGTTTATATGTGTGTGTGTGAGGAAGCCAAATTTTGCGCAAGGGCACATTTAAGTACACAGTGTGGAAATAGCTAAGTTAGCCTAACTTCTATTTTATTTTTATTTAATATATATATATATACATATTCCTCATAAAATTCAATATATTATCAACAACCACAGCGACAAAAATTGACAGAAACCAAGAGAAACGGAGTGTGTTCAAGTGACCAAATAACTTGGTCTTTGTCATCATTATTGTTGCTGTTGACATCGCTAATAAATACGTGTATGTTTATGAATGTATGTTTCAGTTCACAGAGCATACAAATTTTCTTTTACTGTGTCCCTTCAGGACATTGGCAATCATGGCTCTCCTTTGTAGCTCTTAATAAATTTTATCTTTTTGTTATCTCTCCTAAACACTGTCTTGCCATCCAGTTACTCACTGATTATGCAAGCTCACTAGGTTGGTTATGCTTTGTTTTCCTCAGTCAAACCTTCAATCTGTCCTATGAGTATTAAACTTTCCAAGCCCTCTTTCTTCATAATGTGCCCTAGAAATTTCAACTGGTTCTTTCTGATGTTAAATATGCATACTTTTTGTTCCCCTTTTCTTTAAAACTTTGTCATTCATCTGTTAGGAGATTGTTCAGCATTCACTGACATGTAGGAAGACCAATCCTTTATATATATCAGGTCATCCCATAAGTTCTGTCCGAATTTTGAATAAAGAAAACAAGTGACTAAATATTATATTTAATTACAGACTCAATCAACAATGTATTTTCCCTGATTATCTATGACTTCCTTCCATCTATTAACAGGCTTACTAATTCCATTACTGTAAAATTCTTTTGGTTTTGATTCGAAGAACTCACAAATGTCAGTTTTAACCTCTTCCTGTCTTACAAAAGTTGTTTCTTCCAAATGATTCTGTAAGCTACGAAACAAATGGTAGTCTGAATGGTAGTCTGAAGGAGCAAGATCGGGAGAATAAGGTGGATAAGGAATTTTCTCCCAACTAAGTTCTTTGATCTTTTGTGACATGATTCTTGCTGTGTGGGGTCACGCATTGTCCTGATGAAAATTCGCCTCTTTTCGATTCACTAGAGCAGGTCTTTTTTTCCTCAAAGCTTGGTTCAAACGCTCTAATTGCTGATAGTATATTTGAGCATTAATTGTTGCATTAGGTGGTAAGAATTCAAAGTGGATTATTCCTTGGTGATCCCACCAGATTGAAAGAACCTTTTGCCCATGAAGTTCCCTTCTTGGCTGTGACTGGGGCCCTTCCCCTTTACCAAGCCACTGTGTACGACACTTAACATTTCGATAAAAGATCCATTTTTCATTGCCAGTCACAAGTCTATCCAAAAAAGTTGAAACAAGTTGGTGAGAATGGAGTTGGCGAGAATGGAGTTGAGCAGATGTCAACTCGGGATTTGAGGTTGCTTTCAGACAATTCATGAGGTACCCATTTTCCAAGTTTAGGAACTTTTCCAAGTTGTTGAAGATGACGATGGACAGTTGTATGGTTAGAACCACTGCCAATTCCTCAACTGATAAAGCAGGATTTTCTTCAAGGGCTACTTCAAGAAGCTTTTCATCAAACTCAACTGGATGTCCGGTTCAATCTTCATCTTCAAGGGTGAAATCTCCACCTCTGAATTTTGCAAACCATCTTCTGCAAGTTCTTTCATTCACACATTCCTTTCCAGTGAATGTTTCTAGCTGCTTTGGCTGCTGAGTTTCCTTTCTTGAACTCATAAAGCATTATGTGCCTCAAATGATTCTTAGGTATTTCCATGTTAGCAGGGTTTTAATCAAACAAAATTTAATTTTATTGTTCTCTGAAATAAAATTTGATCAGTTTAAATGCATCTAAACATAAAAATAATGTTCAGCTCCATTAGACATTATAAAATACTCTTTAAATTTCATTCATTTTAACAAAAAGTTAAAATTCGGACAGAATTTATGAGATGACCTGATATATATACCCTTTCTATTCTTCTCTTCCCACTTTTTCTTCCTCTTCTCCTTCCTTCTTTACAATCAACATCCTCCCTCTCTATTACACCCAATGTTGTGTGATTGTTTATTTTTAAAAAATATATAGCGTTCATTAATTTTTTTAAAAAAAAATAAAGTGTTAAAAGCTCATTTGATAAAAATTGCCTGAGTATACTGTAAGGTTGAAACCAAGGTAGCAGATTCAACTGACCTCCTGATTTTTAAAGTTATATATATCTGCCAGGAGCCGATAGCTTAGGGGAAAAATCTCCGACTGATGACAAATCAGTCGGGTTTCAATCCTGGCTTGAAGCAATCAGATGTCTAACCAAATTGATGTGCTGTGATACAGCAAAACAGTAGTGTGTCTATGGATGACTATATATATATATATATATATATATATATATATATATATATATATATATATATATATGTGTGTGTGTGTGTGTGTTTGTGTGTGTGTGTGTGTGTATGGTGGGAGGTTCATCTCTGATTTAATGCATGTGATTTCTTTGAATAAACAAAAGAATAGTCATTGGATCCGATGAAACCAATCAAGTGAAAAAACTGAACATTTAAAAGAATTTAATATGAATACCATTTCTCGAAAACTTTAGTGAAATGCAAGTTCTTATTCCTTTTGCTAATTCATTTGATACAGATTTTGAAATTTCACTTTTTAAACAAAGAAAAAGAGACAGATTTTCTGATAAATCTTTGAATTTTGAAAAAAAAAACTTTACCTCAATGATAACATCATATTTAATAGTATATATCCTCAAGCCATGTACATTTAATGCTACAACGTTATGGAGTAAGGTGAAGTACAAGTACTAATAGTCTTCTGCATCATGGGTGTCCATCAAGTCCGAGGAAGATTTTATTTTGCAATTCATCAGTGGATCCAAGGGTGGCTCCACAAAGCAAGTCCAAATGCACAGTCTGGAACAGTGGGGTCACTGGAAGTAGGTGCTTATGACCAATATCTAATTTGCACACTGGCACTGCTCTCTTTGAATAGTGATTTGTTTTTATACTAGGCTTCCAAGTTTGTAATGGCTTCGTAAACAATTACATATCAACATAATCAGTTAGCAGCACACCTCTTTAGCTTCTTTAGTTTGATCATGCACAAGTGAAGGTTATTTTTTATTGTTTTTGTACCATTTCTTTGATGCTTTCTACCAGATAAGAACTCTTCATGCATGTGTCTGGGAATGTGGTGTTGCCCTATGTAGATGACATTGAAGTTGTGCCTTGGGCAGCAAGGTCAACTCTGCAAAGTTCAAAATTTCAAGGTTGGTGATGCTATTCTGTAACATGGTTCAAAGTATGCTATGAAGAGGGAATATATGAAACTTTTCTCATTTCATGATGTTGTCAGGTTATTTCCTCCTAAGTTCCAAAACTTTGCCTAGGGGATGCTCTTCAACACTATAAATACTCTACAATAACTTTTTCACATGCTCTTTTTACTTTTCCACTTATTTGACAACAATGTAAATCTCTCACGGAAGATCGCATTTCCCTTTGTGTGAAATGTATAAACAATACATACTGTTGTAACCTAGGGAAAGTTACCGAATAGAATAATCAAATGAAAGTTGGTAATGAACGATAATACTTAGGACAAGAACAACACATACAAGATTCACCAGCAGTGCATAGAAGTAGTCAACTGCTAGTGAATTCCACAATAAATCTCTAACTGCAGACCCACATACAGTATTTACTACTGTATTTATGCAAATGGGGACATATCCATTATCGTCTGTAGGTATGCTACAACACATACATACACACACATGTACGTATGCACATTCACTAACTTCATATACTTTGGACCAAAAAGTTTCCACATTCATTTGTTACACACACATTATTGTCTTTGTCACTCGTAACCCTTCTGTTGTTAATACATATTCATTTGTTGGTACATATATATCAGTTCTTGTTGTTTCTTACATTTCTTTAGGTGGACTCATCCCTAGTCTGCCATATTTGTTGTGGGCATTTCAGGAGGCACATGTGTTTATCTCACAATGTGTATACTGGCCTGCAACAATGTGTCTGCAATACAATGTCCACATTTCATATCCACAAAGGAGAGAAGAGAGGGCAATAGTGCTGTACACATTTAGTTTTGTTGACAGAGAACCATCCTAGGAGATTTGTGCGACCCAGCTATTTTTCAACATCAGATTAGACATTAGCATACTAGATACAGTGTAACCCGGATATAAGAGACCCGGATATAAGAGAAACCCGGATATAAGAGAGATTTTCTCTGGTCCCAAATTAGAGCCTGTGTTAATGTATATAAAATAGACCAAACCCGGATATAAGAGAAACCCGGATATAAGAGACATTCTCCAGTCCCGACAACTCTCTTATATCCGGGTTACACTGTACCTCATTTTCACATATAAGACATTGGTAATGGTATGGTGGGGTAACGGATAACGGCTTGGATTGAGGAATCGGACAGCTGAGTTCGAAATCCAATTGAATCTATTACATTCACTTACATGCTAATACCCTTGGAAAAGGTATGAATCCTCTTCTTTTTCCCCCAGCTATGGATAAATAGTGGTACAGACTGGGTTCTATAGCCTTGGATGGCAACTGGTCTATCACAGAAAGAAATGGAAAACTACTGCAGGAAAAAATCTGCCTTGTCAGTCATGGATCAAAACAGATATATAATCACTTAAGCCTGTATCATGCATGGCATCTTAAAAAAAAATTATAGTAACAGATATTTCCTTATATGGAAACATTCAGCATTTGTTGACTGTGCAGCCAATGCTATTTTTGGTTAAAATTTATAACATCTTTCTCTTAAAACAATTTTTCAGGAAAACAGGTTTCTCAAGTCCAGTAACTATTATTGCTCTTTCTAGTATTGATGGGAGAGGAGTTTCATTTTTAACCTTGATTTGAAGTAGTGTAGAACATCAACATCTTGATTATGTCATTATTTTTCTTCAAGTTACATTTCTTATGTATTTTAGTTGTTGCTGCCATTGAAAGACCTCAAGTGATGTGGTTCCTGTTATCTGGTACAGTTCTTTGCTTGTGATTCTTTAGTGCCAATGTTTGAAGAAGGATGGTCCTTGCTAATACCTACAGATTTCATTCACTCAAAGCCATTATTTTAACCATTGAGAATGTGGTTGTATTTGGAGATATTTTTTAAGCTATTTTTTTTAGGAAAGAAAGTGGGATAAGTCATTAAGTATAGTACAATTGTAGAGAATTAGTATTTGATATGCAAACAAGACAGTGTGGTTGGTTTCGTTAATTTTATTTCAATGCTTATTCATATATGAATAAACATGGAAATATCTTTAAAATCAATCATATAATCAAGTTTATAAAATATTATGTACAAGTATGGTTTTGGAGTTATATTCATTTTTTTTCAATCTTAAAAATTATCTGATAAACAAAGTTGTTTATTTAAGTTTTGATTTCCATAATTTTTTTCACTTAATTTATTCATTTTATCTTCTGAATAATGAATTTTAAATGTGCAGGTAGTATAATGTTAATCAATACAGAAAATGCAATCAGTAGACGGACTGAAGCATATTAATGAAAATTGGCAAGAAACTTATTAGGATATTTGTATTTAAATGGGTCAAAGTACAAATTCTTTTAAAGGTTTATCAATGGAAATTAAACAGTTAAATAAAAGTAATTAGAATCTTTACTTGAAAAGATCATCACAAAGAATTTATTTCATGCAGATTCAATGTAGACATATCTGCCTGGCATCAGTATAAAAAGACACCTTTTTTCTATATGTCTAAACTATAATTGTAAACTATAATTTTGTTAAGTAAAAATTTCATTGAAACATGTAAAATTTCCATGATTTAATCTGAAATTAAGAAAATATGAGTCTTAAGCAAAATCGTTAAAATATATGAAAAAAAGAAGCCATCTGATTACACTGACACTAGGAGGATACGTGTTGATGAAGTCATCATTATAAAATAAACATCTACATATAAAGATCTTATCAAATCTGTTCATAGTGGAAATTGTGGAATTTTTAATTAGAACTTGATTATATTGTATTCTAATATACTTAAAAAAATGACTGAATTATAGAGTGATATAACTGTTTGTTTACAAGACCTGAACCCTCTCAAAAATCTTTGGAGCAACATCAAAAAACATCTTTACAAAAGTGGCAAACAATTTTCATCCAAGAATGAAATTTGAGAAGCAAATTCAACTATTTCTGAATCCATAATGCCTGAACAAATTCTGAATTGAACTTCTATGGACAACGGGCTGTTTGAAATGATTAGAAAAAAAATGGAAATCATATCAGCAAATAATATCATTTTTTTTTTATTGTGTTATTCAATCAATCTGGTTTTTGTGTGTCATTTCTTTGAATAAATCATATTGTATGTTTGGTCATTCTTATTTCTTTTTTTATCTTTCTGTCACTTCAAATTGATTATTTTGAGATAGTCGCATATAAAGTGCAATGTTTCAAATAACCATATTTTGTGTATTTCAGTATAAAGGAAATTCTGTAACAAAATCGTAGATTTTGTGTTATTCTACATAAACAAGAAACATTTGTTTAACTGAAATTTCATAACGAGTGTGACTGAATTTTACAATTATTTTATTGATGACTCTAGGACAGTCTTATAACTATTATCATTTTATTGATGATACAATACACACACACACATAAACACACACAGATAGATAGATAGATAGATAGATAGATAGATAGATAGATAGATAGAAAAGTGGCCAATGCCGAGTGGTGACAGTCTGTTTCATGCTTGAATGCAATCTTCAGATCAAGTGCATTGTGTTTTGGCATGTTATAGTAACTCAATTCTCCAAGTTTTTGTTCACCTCTACTTTGGCATTGTATTGGACTCAAAACTCTTTGGGTCAAGTCACTGGATTACTTTAACTAACACTTTTATCCACAGGGTCAAGGACACATGGCCCCTTGGAGAGTTGAGTTACTAAAGGCAAATAACTGAAACTGAAATATCCAGAAAAGGCATGGCATGTGGAACAAGAACAATCTGCCCCAGTAGACTAAATAAAGTGTTAGCTTCAAAATTCCAATGTAAATCACCGGAGTGTACAACAGCTGAAACATTGTGAGTATGACAATAAAGATGAGGACAACAGTCCAAACAATATAAATAGAAAAGTATTTATTGAATATTTATACAGATTGTAATTATTGTATGCATATTAAATGTTTTACATTTGTATTATATATTTTATTAATACTTCAATATACTATCTCATGTGAAGGATATTATTTTATTTAATGTAGATTGTTTAGATTGTATTATAACAGCTTCTAGAAATGTCACTCTTTCTTTGAAGTGACTCTTATATATTTTCATATTATTATTTTATAATTATTATATTATTATTGGTGTTTTTAAATATCTCATATTTTTATGGCAGTAGATTTATGAAGAATTTTTTTCTTTTTACTGCTATCACAATGTGGATATTTGAAGACAATAATGATAAAAACAAAATTTTTAAAAAATGGGTCAGGCAGCTGAATTAAGTCAGCTAAGCTGTATATCTCGACACATCAGATGCCATGAATTTAAAATTTAAATTTAAAGTTTAACATCCCTACATCCTTAGTATTCCTCTCGATGTATAATTATAGCCAACGTTTTTGTTTTATTTTCACTCTCCCATCTTATATATAATTCCATCAATCAAAAAAATCTTTTTAGTCTAATGATGTCCCTTTGAAGGATAGAATGCATTAGATAGAATTTTTCCCATTTTGCCACTCAATTACCCCTACTTTTGTATTTGTTAATTCGATATTAATTTACCTTCAGGGGGTAGCTATCAAAATGACAAGTATAGACACCTATGGTCAATAAAAATACAAGGAGAAGGTTAACAAATCTTTAAGCTTCAGCAGGTGGTAGATAAAATTGTAGGAGATGAGTTTAATTAGCTGACTGATGAGAAACAAGGAAAAGAACAGTAATTTCTAATGGCAAGCACTAAACATTTCATTGCAATCAAATATTCTTACAAAAACAAAAGTTACTGAAACCTTTTCCTATATTATTGATATACATACAGACATACATATATACTGAGTTGTCTAAAAAGTTAATTCACTTATTAAGTGAATTATTTACTTAATAAACTGTACAAACTTTTTGACCAACTCTCTCTGGATGATTTATCCTCCCCCTAACCATGCAGGTTTGGTTTACTTGTCAAATTGAACTCACCCAGTGGTATATAGGGTATTCATCTTATTATAAATCACTGGCTACCTGATGATTGTGTGAAAGCACATGAAACTAATAGTAGTGGCCAGTCATTGCCGACCTGGTTATTTGAATTAATATTCAATATATATATATATATATAATCCGGTGTTCTTATAGATATTTTTATTTTTACAAAATAGTGCTCAATGTAAATTTACAGAGCATTAATATTATAAATTAACTGATTTATGTCAAAACTCCTAAATGTAGCCATCTCTTCTACTCTAATAGCTTCATGTCTCGCACCTCTCGCCTGTGGAACTCCCTTCCCTTCTCCTGTTTCCCTGTGAGCTATAATCTCCAGCTATTCAAGTGTAATGTCAATCAACATCTCCAGTAGCCTTGATCTATCCACTACCCTCATCCTTTCTTCTATCACTCCTATCTGATCTTGCTCTAAATTTTCTGTAACCCCTTGCATCCTAGTGGCTTCCCACCTTGTTTGGGGTGAAATGCTTAAAAAAAAAAAAAATATGGTTTTTCCGCTACACAGTTATAACCATGTTTCAAAAATGGAAGCTAAAAGCTTTGAATTTAATTTTGTAATTAAATCAAAGACATTAGTTCCATTTCATCCTCAAGTGAATTTTGGAGTAACTTATTTTTAAATTTACTGGGTTTTAAAGGCACAGCAAAAATCATAATTTACAGTTTCCAAGGATACAGAGAAATCCATTCATCCAGACAAGGGGTGGGTGTGTGTTCATTTTATTAACTTTTGTTGTATCAGTTATTAGTTACGTTTGAAAAAGGGGTTATGTTTTGGTAGGGGTAGGGATGTATTTTTCAATGAATTCTGAGATCCGTTAAATGCATGTCGTCTGGATTTTTTTTTTATAATATCTTATTGTTAACGGCAAAAATTCTTATGGCATTTTTTCTATTTGTATACTTAAATATTTTTTGAGGATGTTTAGGTTAGAATATGTTTTATTTAAAATATTTTCACTTTTAATTTTTAAATATTTTAAAATATTTTCACTTTTCATTTTTAATAGTCTATATTTCTTTTTAAAATAAGTAATTGTATTAGAATTATTTACAGTATGTAAAATTATTCTTTCATATCAAGTATAAGTATGTATATTACCAGGTCACATTTTTTAAAATATATATATATATATATATATATATATATATATATATATATATATATATACACACAAATTGAAAATATGTATTAAATCCAACAAAATAAAGAACAAGGAGGAAAACCTTTTTAAATTTGAGATTTTTTGCTATTTATTTTAATTTCAGAAATTTATTGGGAATGAAGGAATGTAGAGGTATTTTGGAACACATAAAATTCAAAATATTTAAACATCTCCATGATGAATCTAAAATAAATAGCTAATTTTTCTTAATATAAAAATTGGGATAATAAACATGAAATATTAAAAAAACTTCAACTGATTTTTGTTGATTTAATCAAATAGTAATTCATTACTGATGTCTTTTGTAGTAAGATACTGAAGAGAATGAAAAATATATAGAGAGAGAGATATTAAAGATAGATAGAAAGCAGAGGAAGTGTCTCATATTTAACAGTGGATTCTAAGAAAATTATTTGTCTTTGTCTTTAAATAAGACATTTAATAAGTCTTAAGTGAAAGTTTAAAATAGTTTTCCATAATTTTCATATTATTATCAATAAGCTCATAATAATGATGATGATAAAATGTTTTCATTGGGTAACGCTTGTTGATCACATGATTAATACTATTAAGATTAACATATGCATGCATATAAGTTTACACAGGACAAATAAAAACTGACTTTATTTTGAATTTCTTGCTGAAAAAGAATGCCTGGTGTATACTCAAGAGTAATTTCTGGTCAAGCCCCTAACTATATTAGTGGTACACACCCTTTTTCTAATCCAAGACTTTCATGTGAACTTGATATTTTCTTAAATTACTATATATCACCAGCAATGTATTGCTTATCTTTATCACAGTATTTTTAAAAAAAAAACAGACAAAAAAAAAAAAAACAAAACCAGTATCATATAAATGACTTTAGAATGACTTGATACAATAATAGCATTTTAGTTGTTGTATTTGATATCAAAAACTTTTCAATTTTTTTTTAATCATTTCACCCCATGCAAGGCAATAGAGCCACTAAGACACAAGGGGGTTACTGAGTGTGAAAGAATAAGAAAAAAGAGAAGCATTATTAAGAAGCAAGAACAATAGTAATCAAGAGAACAGTAGATAATGACTGACATCACATTTAAATTTTTGAAGATCAAAGTTGGCTGGAAAGCATGGAACTAGAAGACAGTTCCACAAGTGAGAAGTGCAAGAAAAGAAACTGTTTGCACAGAACTTATGGTCACATCTAGCCAATTCAACTCTAGATTGATGAGACCATGTTTTCAATCTAGTACTGCGCTTAAAGTCATAGAGTCTAGATACCATAGTGGAAAGTTCATCCAAACAATTACCATGAAAGTATTTATAAAAAAGGCATAGGGAAGCTACCTTACAGCAGTCAGAAAATGACTGAAGCTGAGATGCCAGGTGAAGGTCAATAACATTGCTTATTCTTCTTTGGATTTTATCAAGAATCTCTAGATATATAGCAGGAGTACAATATGAGGCAGCAATGTTCAATGCATGGATGGATGGTAGACTTATAAATATGTAAGATAGATTTAGGAGAGAAAAATTGCTTAGCATGACACAGTGACCAAACTATCTTAGCTGTAGACCTAGCAATTGATTCAGTCAGCTGATAATGTAAACCTAAGAAGGTGCAATGAGTTACTCTCATGGAGGTTAGTATTAGCCATGTTTATCTTTGTTTTTTTAATCTTAAATATACTACAGATACTTATTTTATTGGTTTGATAAACAGATGCTGTCACCGCATTGTTTTTGTCTCTGGTATTTGATTTCTGGTAATAACAATTTCAATGAAAAAAAAAAGAAATTCATAAAATTATAATTTTCTTAAAATGATAGTATAAAAATATTTATCCCATATGATAATGGTAATATTAGCTGTTTCTTTATAAGGAAACACTCAGTATTTATTGACCAAGCAGCCAGTGCTACTATGTTGAAATTTTAACCACCCTCATTCTCTTCATATTCTGTTGGTGAGATGTAAGGTTTACTTGAACAGCTACTTTGTGGAACCAGTTCCCAAAAGGATCCTTCCCTGATAACTACAATCTTAACCTGTTCAAGTCTTCCTCACATATTCCCATAAACTATGCCTCTTACTTCTTACTCTATAACTCTTTGCTTCAAGTTGCTCTTGAGCCTTGTACAGGGTGAACACTACTGTAAAAAAAAAAAAAAAAAAAAAAAAAAAAATTTCTTTTAAAATAATTTTTCAGGAAAATAGGTTTCTCAAGTACAGTAACTATTATTACTCTTTCTAGTACTAATAGGGGCTTCCTACCTAATCTTTATTTTAAGTAGTGTGGAATGTCATCATCTTGATTATGTCATTATTTTCTCTTTGAGTTACACATGATATACATTTTTGTTGTTGCTGCTGTTGAAAGTCCTCAAGTCAGGTAGTTTCTGTTATCTGGTACATTTCATTGTTTGTGATTCTATAGTACCAGTGCACAATGTTTGAAAAAGGACCATCCTGGGTATGATGATAAACTACATCTGGCAACAAGGCCTCTGATCAGGTTTTGAGGAGCAAGGAACCACCTCTTAATTGCTGTTGCTCCCAGGTCCACCCTGACTACTGACCCTGACAAGGGTGTTAGCCATTGTTAGGGTCAGAACTATAGAAAAATAGTTAACTCCCAAACTGGCGTCAAAGCACTATGAAAGTATAAAAATACATTTTTATAGTAAAAATACCAATAATACATTTTCATAGTAAAAAAATTAGCAACAATACATTTTAAAAAAATATTAACTGCAATACATTTTTGATAAAAAACATATTACCAGCAATATATAAAAAAATAATTTTGGCATTAAATGACCTACAAGGAGTTTATATGCCGCTAAACAAACACTTGAAGAAGGATAATCCTCACTCAGGCCTATAGGCTTTATTCACTCGAAGACATTTTTTATGGTTCATTATTTTATAGTTACTAAATAAGATTCTGTAGTTATTAGCTTTATATTTCCACAGTTTGTGTCTTGTTAATGTTGAATTCATTGATATCAAATGTCTATTATATGTGTTATCAATATCATAGCTTTTTAGCATGTTCATAAAATTCTTTTACAATATATTTTTGTCATTAATTACCAGGTGGTATCTTGAATGGTTCAGGATTGTTTTTTGAATTAAAGATGATTTCATATGTTAATTATTGATCTGTGTGTCAGTTTAAATAACATTTTTCCTTCTACGATAAAATGATTTGCTTGAACAAAAAAAAAAATCAATATCCTCTACTAAGTGTTCCAAGAAATAAGACTCAAAATAAACCTTTCCCAAAACAGAAACTATAATTTGGAATTAGAATAAAAGCAGTGATGTCACATAAACTGATTCCATCATAAAAATTCAGGAATTAGTAAATACTAGACAATTCAAATGCCTTGGTGTATGGATCAGTTATAACAAATTTAATATAGGAGATAAGGAAATTGAACATAGGGGTAATTTCACCAAACTCTTTCAGAAATAATTATCCGCTGTATGCAACCACATTCTCACATCAATGATTAAAAATGGCTTCCAGTGAAGAAAGCCTTTAGCTCTTAGTGAGGATCATGCTTCTCTGAACTTTGTAGACTGATGCTACAGAGTTACAAACAAAGAACTGTACCAAATAGCAATGCTCTGTTATTGAATGCCAAATGTTTCCTTATAAGAAATGGCTAATATTATCATTAACATTTTGTTTTTCGACTTGTTCAAATCAATTGAATTAAAGTAGTTGATACCTATTCTTTTTCAAATATTTAAACTATAATTATAAACTATAATTTTTGAAAGTGAAAATTACACTGAAATTTGTTGGAAATCAAAAAATACAAACTTTAAACAAAATGGTCACAATATAAAGATAATGTGTCAGTTTAAACTGATGCTAAGAAGATGTGTTTAAAAACTTAAATTAGTTAATTGATAACTTACAAGTATTCAGTCTAAAGTTATGTTATCTTGTTATTTATTAAGTTTAATTTAGTATGGTATGAAGTTAGTTGCATTTTTTATGTTACAGAAATTAAAATAATAATTACATATTCAAATCTTGACTTCAGCCACTCTCTCACTGATGTGATGTGGCTTCTACAATTTTTTATACAAATATTTTCATGGAAATTGCTCTGAAAATCTTTTTTCCCTGGGGTCCCAACTATGTGAATTTAAGCATGCTACTAGAATGGCATCTAGGTTCCACCATTTTACTGTTGAAATAGCTAAATGCAACCACCATTTCTACTCCAACAGTTTAATTTCTCACACTTCCTACCTGTGGAACTCCCTTCCTTTCACTTGCTTCCCTGATAACTACAATCTTCAAAAATTTGAATGCAGCATCAACTGCCATCTTCTGTCTTCTTGAATCCCATTCATCTATACTCAATCCTCCCTATTCTCTTTCACATTCATTCCCTGTAACCCCTTGCATGTTAGTAGCATTCCTGCTTTGCCTGGGGTGAAATGATTTAAAAACAAAA
This sequence comes from Acanthosepion pharaonis, assembly GCA_903632075.3. Lineage (NCBI taxonomy): Eukaryota > Metazoa > Mollusca > Cephalopoda > Sepiida > Sepiidae > Acanthosepion > Acanthosepion pharaonis. The sequence continues at coordinate 578,144 of CAHIKZ030000360.1, read as the reverse complement.
AAATGATATATGATAGCATATAAAACAGCCCACCATTTTAGCAAGGCGTATTAAAAAGAAAAAAAAATTGTTGGATAGTAGATGTTACTGAAACTTCATCCATGTTCTTGATTTTGGTCCAGTTCATAACAAGTTTCTTTTTTCTGTATTTAAACTGAAGTGTAAAATAATTGGATACAAACATATAAAATAACATGTTGCTCCTCCTTTTCCCTGAATAGTAGTGGCAACACAATGTAGCAAAGAGTTTAAGAGACACTGGTGTCATTGTATGTGTATATCTATCTAGGCACATTACAGGTTTGTCCAGAACTGTTCTGTTTATTGCATGAAGCTTCAGGGAATTTATTGAGGTTTACAATATATCTCATACATGCTCAATGAAGTTTAAATCTGGTGAGTGTAGTGGCCAGTGGAATACCTGGAAGTTAGCAGAGTTTTCCTTGAATCAGTTTCGTGTCACTTGTGTACAATAAGGAGACATTCTGGAGGAAACCATCAACACCAGGAAAAATAGCAAGCATAAAGTGGTTCAAATGGTGTGCAACAAAATGGTTCTAGAACAGTTGCATACTGGGCATTTGTGCCTAGAACAATTGCATACTAGACAATTGTTTCCCTGGACATTTGCATCCCTAGACAAATACATCCCTGGATAATTGCACACCTCTGATAATTTTTTGAAGCTTTTAAAGGCAATTACCATAAATTTTGAAAAAAGCATAGATAGCAATCATAAATTTTTAAAAAAGGAATAAAAGGAATAAGATAAAAATAAATTAAAAGTTTATTTTTGTTTAAAATGCAATGGCAGATTAACAATGTTTCAAGATCACTCTACACATCACCAGTATGTTTTTGTTTCATGGGCATTTTTCTTATGATAGTGGTAACTGTAATTTTTCTTGTCCACAAATATTTTCCCACCAGTGTTTGATTTTCAGAACTTAGCCATGGGTTCCAAATAAAAATATAATATATAAAATCCAGAATTTATTAGATGTCTGTGGTAAGCATTGCTGGAGTGAACTGAAACTGCTAGCTTAATTTTCTCTTGCTTTAAAAAATAAATTTTTCTCTCTTTTTTATTTATGGTAACTACCTTTCTGCTTATTTAGAGTAATTAAAGGTATTGGTGTGCAAATTTCTATATTAAACAACTTTTCAAAAAAAAACAAAAACTGGTAACTTCAAAAACTTATCAGAGATATAAAATTGTCCAGGATGCAATTATCTGGGATGCAAAAGTTTGGGACACAAATGTCCAGTACACAACTGTCCATCAAACAAGATCTGTATACTGTATATATTCATGTATCATGTGACCTAATTTTGAAGCTAATTTTGAGGGGTCACATCAGACATGAGATATAAAATTAGTGTATGTACTGCTGGCCCTGGTTACACTGTTGACCAAATTATATTTCCATTTATTGTAGTCAAAAGTACAGCTGTATTTAAAATAAACATGATTTTGATAAAACTGATGTTTTACTTAACTGTATCTGATAATAATGCATGTAATATTCACATATTAGCATCGTATTATAAAATACAAACATAGCGACTATACATCTTTTCCATTGTTTACATTTATAGGATATTTAGCTGTTTCTCGTTTGGTTGTTTATGGCTGTATGCATTTACACAATGAGCATAGCGTTACTAACGATACTTTTATCATTCTCTTTGATATAATGGAATATGCATACACCTGAGTTCCCCCTCATTGGAATATGATTGACTGGTGTCCGTCATAAATACAGATGGATGTGTAGGTACAACAGAGTTTAAGTATATGACAATGCCCATTGGTCTACGCCATTGGCTATCCTATTGTTCTACATCTATTACTTGCAGCTACGACGAGTACCGGTCGATTACTGGTACCGTGTACAGTAGCCAAACCCAATTAGCTACTTCGATCAAATATATCCCTTTCCGGGACATATCACTCTTTTACTTTTTTAACTTATTTAACTAGAAGATGGAATAAAGAGAGAGGAAAAGAGGTTAGTCTATTGTAATTTGGTCTCTCAAAAAAGGAACTCACATGATACACCAGATACATGATAAAATCATTTTTATAAGTGAAAATTTGAGATTGCATATTATATATATATATATATATATATATAATCAGTTCACCCCAAGTAAGGCAATAATGCCACTAAGATGCAAGGGGCTACTATAAGTGAAAGAGAATGAAAATTTTTTAGAAGGAAACCTAATCCTAAACAGGAAACAAGGGATAAAACTCTACTCCTGTATAAAATGGTAATATTATCTATTTTCTTATAAGGAAACATTCAGAATTTATTCAACAAGTAGCCAATCCTACTCAAGTTATGATTTATTTACAGGATGCATCTATAGATTCATGAAATTTCCTCCACACACAAGCTCAGTTATCTACCAAAATGGGAATGGTAACATTAGCTATTTCCTCATGAGGAAATGTTCAGAATTCATAGTCCAAATAGCCAGTCCTAGTTTCAGCTGAAATTCATAAAATCATTCTATTAAAACAATTTTTCAGGAAAACAAGTTTCTCAAGTCTGCTAACTGTTATTGCTCTTTTTAATATTGATGAAGGTTTCTTTACTACCTTTTTGTTTTTGATAATATGTGCTATCCATTTTAATTGTTGCTGTTGTTGAAAATCCTCAATTGATGTGTTTTCTGTTATTTGGTAGAGTTCTTTTTAATTCTGTAGTGCCAGTCAACAAAGCTTGAAGAAGGATGGTCCTCATTAATACCTACAGGCTTTATTCACTGGAAGCCATTTTTAATTATTCATTTGAGAAAATGGCTGCATACAGTTGACAGTTTAGATATTCTGAATGAGTTTGGTGTCATGCATATGAAAGTCTTGATCTGATGAGGCTTTTTAAGAATATGACATGTTTTTAGGTTACCTGTCAAAAGTTTCATTAATGGTCTTTGTGAACTTTAATAGAATAACCTTCACACCATTATAAAGCTGCCACCAGCTTGAAGAACATTCTATGTACAACATCAGTAATAGACAGTAATCAATGATATAAGCAGTTTCAAACATTTGTAAATACAACCTATTCTCTGACTAACAATATAGATTCCATTTTTCCTGGTCTACTGCTGATGTGCTTACAGCCATTACTGAATATGTATTTCAGACTCTTGATAATGATGGCGAGGATGGAGCTGTGGCTCTAGATATCTCAAAGACATTTGATAGGGTTTGGCATACTGGTCTTTTATATAAGCTTCAGGGCTATGGTATTACAAGATAATTGTTTGATTTAATCCAATCATTCCTATCATATCATGAAATGAAGGTCGTTCTGAATGGTTTCGCTTCCAGATCCTTTCACATGAATGTGGATGTTCCTCAAGGCTCTATACTTGGTCCTATGTTTTTTCAAATCTTCATCAATGACCTTCCTGATGTCATCGGTTCCCAAGAAGGCATTTATGCAGATGACACTTTCATTTACTCCTGTCTCAATAGAAAATCCGTCAGAGCTGACAAAGTTAACCTGGCTTCTGCTCTTGAAAAGGACCTCCAATCACTGGTTAACTAGAACAAGAAATGGCTTGTTTATTTTAATGCCTCCAAAACAAAACTGCTTTCATTTAACTACCATAGAGAAACTTCCCTGCCCACAATCAGTATGGCTGATGCTTGACTCCAGGAGAGCATCTTACTGCACTTTCTTGGCCTAACTTGAAGTGAAACAACTACATTGAATCAATAGCTGCCTCTACTGCCAGGAGGTTTTTCTCATCAGTGTCCATCATGCACATTTACAAATCTACCATTCATCCATGCATTCAATACTGTTGGCATATCTGATCTGGTGTCCCTACTGTTTCTTGAGGTTCTGAGACAAAATCCAAAGAAAGATCTGCAATGTAATCAATCTTGATTTGGTATCTCGACTTCAGTCACTTTTTCACAAATGTGATGTGGCTTCCCTCTGTTTTTTCTACAAATATTTTAAGTTGAAAATATTTCCTGTTGAGCTATTTTCCTTGGTGCCCCACCTACATAAATTTAGGTTTGCTACTAGTCTAGCATCTAGGTCTCACCCTTTTACCACTGAAATAGTTAAATATAACTACAACTTCTACTCCAACAGCTTCTTTTATCACACTTCTCATCTGTGGAACTCCCTTCTGTTTACTTCCTTCCCTGATAATTACAATCTTCAAAAATTTAAATGTAACATCAATTGCTGTCTTCTGTTAACTTCAACCATGTTCATCTTTAATCCTTTCCTCAATTCCACTAAACCCTGTCTTTTCTCTCACTTTCGCTCTGTAACCTCCTGAGTATTAGTGTCCTGCCTTGCTTGGGGGGAAATGATTAAAAAAATACAAAACAAAAAACAAAGTAAAGCCCAGGATCAATTTGTCACTGTATTTATATTATGTACAGGACCCCAGTCTAAAATGATAAAAATCAGTCATCATGCTTAGTAAAACATCTAATGAATGCTAATCTACAAAAATTATTCTAAAATATTGTTTTCCCTTTTTTTATGATTTCAGTCAGAAAAAATAGCCTGTTTTGTGTTTGATTTCCTTATTTCATGTACTAAATCTTACTTATTATAAAACGCAGATTGTGTGTGTCTGTACGTTTATATATTGGATCGGATTTCCTACATTTTTCAACTAATTTCAACAAAACTTTACAGGACTGCGTAAAATTACCTTGCGGTGGTTCTGACAGCACCCAAAATTGGAAAAACACAATTGTTTTTGCATGAAATCATTTTGAAAACACGATTAAGAGGCATCGCGAGAATGAAAGGGGGACAACTAATATCGAGTTATACTTATTATAAAACCCAGGTTGTTTGTGTGTGTCTGTGTTCATTTATATATGGGATCGGATTTCCTACATTTTTCAACCGATTTCAACAAAACTTCACTTTTTTTTTGGCAGGTAGTGTTTCTTATTGTCTTGCACACTTTTTTCTTTATTTTTACATTCAGAATGCTTTAAAAATTCCATTTACAAGACAATTGTTTATAATAAAATTCTATTCAATCGGTAGACTCATAATGATTGAAAACAATGCTTTTGTTTGAGTTTAGGTTTGACCAATTCGTAAAAACAAAACAAAAAAAAAAAAAAAAACTAATTAAGACATGCTTGTCCGTCAACCTTAAAACAATAATCTTTGTCAATTTTATTTTTCAGTCTTTATGATGGTTGATACTTGATCTGTCTCTTACTGTTACATCCCCGGGCAACACCAGGCTCTACTGCTAGTTTGTCATAAATGATCTATACTCAAAGGTATTTCTTTTCTTTTGTGCAAGACATTGTAGAGTAGTCACCAAACTATCTAAACTTGTGGAATAAGAGGTTTGCTGATAATAAATAATGAGTTTGATGTTAACTGGGTCTTCAATGTTAGTGGCCTTGAGCCAAAACTAAGATAAACTTGCTAAATAATAACAGTCACCCAGTCCATTAAAAAAAAATCTATTCCTTGGAGAGGCGAGAGAGCACATACTACCCCAGACCCTGCCAACCTTAGGCAAGACTGATGGGGGGAGGCCCTTGGCAGTGCTTTGTGACCCTTGCTATTTTATGAACATTTGCTTTTTCCTACTTACATTTATATACGTTACAAATTAAACTAAGCACAACTATGAAAACTGAAAATGTAGTAGAGTGCCCCCATGTCGATCATAGATGAGGTATGCGGGGGGGGGATGGGTTGAGCACAAGACCCTTGCACTCGTCCTGGGTAGATTACTAGATTTTTTCTCTGTATGAGTGTGGGCATCTATAGGAAACAGAGAAAGTGATAGAGAGAGGCAGGCAAATAATTTAATTTAATATAGATCCATTAAAAATTATCAAGAAATTAAAATAAATGAAATTTAATCATTTCTGTGAATAAGAAAAATTATTATCTTGCATTGAAGTGGGAACATGTTTACTGTTTAACACTTTTTGTTTTGTTTCTGTTTTTTTTTTTTTTTACTCCTTAGAATGAAGGTAAAAAGTATACACACTTCTTTCCTTCCACTTTTCACTCCAAAACTAGAAGCAAAGGTCTCATGAGTGTGTGGCTTTTAATTAACTGCAGGGCTGCCAAATAGTATCTGACTTATGGACAGGAGGCAAGTTTCAACAAAAATCCCATCTAGGACCTTTAGAGTGAAATCTTAGCCATTGAATTAATTACAGCATGATTTCATATGAACTGTTTAACAAATCAAGAACCTATGAAAAAACGATTTATATAAGTACGATGTTGGCAATCAGATATATTTATAGTTAAATCAAAATTGATATTATTACTTAATTGTGCACAGTGATGTAGATGTTTGTATATTTTAATCAGACTGAAATTTTAAATTTGAAAGTTTATTCCAATCATTTTCAATAGGCACACACACTTCAACTGCCATTAAATTTTTTTCATTTTGAAAAAATTAAAAGAAAATGGTTCAATTCTAAACCTTCTATTATTTAAAATAAATAATACATAAATTAATTTCAAACTAAAATAATAGAAATAATAATTACTTTATAAAATAAACAACAATAACAATATTTCCTCACTTGCTTATGAGACATTAAATGGCATCGCTTGCATCCTTTATAATTTACTTTGACTTTCAGTTTGCCTGATGTATTTTTATGAGCATTCTTGAATTTAAAAATTCTGAAAAACTAACATCTTTACTTCTGTTTATAAATACTTGTGCAAAATAAAATCCTTACATTTGCCATGATAAAGTCCATCAGTGGACGAAACACATCTGCTAAGATAAGTTTTCTTTTTGCTTTTATTGATATTGTCTTTTTAAAGATATATTTTTAACTATGTCTGAATTTTTACATACACATATAGTGGGTTGGTGCATAATTATCAGGCGTTTTTAAACAATATTTATTATGAAAAAAGAAACATAACAATTCAATAATAATATTTTTAAATGATTATTCTAGAGCATATGATTATCAAAACGCATTTTTATAACCTGAAAATAAAATAATATTTTTATTAAACAGGTAAATTAGTATATAATTCTGTATATAAACATACTGGGCTGGTTCATAATTATCAGGCGTTTTTAAACAATATTATGAAAAAAGAAACATAACTATTCAACAATAACATTTTTAAATGATTATCAACACACATTTTCCTAACCTGAAAATAAAATAATATTTTTATTAAAAAAAGTAAACAAAACAGCAATTTTTATTAACAAATAACTCACCTACAAAAACGACTGATAATTATGCACAAACCCAATATATTTTTGTAAAGAAAGGGGTGGATTTTTTATTTATTAATCAGACAGATTTTTATTACTTAAACATTATTCTCAATGGATACTCATATTTCAGTAGATGCTCCATTTATATATTAAATACTATATTTATTTATTTTTTTAAACAGCCTGAATATTTGAGAAAGCTTATTAGAGAAAAATATCAGAAAGTGCATATTTTCTCTAAGATTTACCTATGCCAGGTAATTGAGAACAAATTTTAAAGAAAAACATTAAAAGTAAAATAGAAAAAAATAGTATGTTTTCAAAAAGAAAAACAGTAAAAGATTCTTCAATAAAAATTGTTGCCAGCTTAAGGATGTGTGAATTACAAGCGCAATATTGTAAAGCAAGGACTATGTAATAATTATGGTAGAAGCATATACAATGATGACAGTAGACATCTTGTTCATTGTTTAGAATATGGAAAATAATAGTTGAAGAGGAGTTAAACTGATCATAAATTGTTTTAAAAGATAATACCGAAAATAAAATGAAACCTATATATTTGAAGATTTTAAACATGTAAATTCACTTTTTAATACTGGCCTTTTAATTTGATTTTTCAAAATAAAACAATTTGTTATTTGTCCTTTTTATTTATCCTATAAAATCCAGAAAGAACACTCAAGACAATATTTACATTATTTACATGTGGATTGTTCTCCTCATCTTTGTTGTTGTTATCCTCATTGTTGTCCTCATCTTTGTTGTTATCACAGCAACAAAATTGAGGACAATAGTCTGTGTGTAAATAATGTTATAAACTTGTATATGTTAGCATGAGAGAACAAATGAAACAAGTACTACTGGTGAGATAGAAAGAAAAGAAGACAAGATAAAATTCTTTGTATTGCTGATATAGAGGATCAAGGCAGAATGTCTGTTTGTAGGTGAAAGAATAGGCTGGAGTTGATGTGTGTCGGGTCAGTTGACTGTGGTCACTGATGGTGATTTTGACGGCTTGCCTGCTACTCTCTGACAGTGTCGTAAGCGACATTCTTAAAAGCAGACTAGGTGGATCATGACTCGGTGGTTTTGGTTTGGTTTGGTTTGTTTCACGGCATATCAACCTCAATGGGTTATTTAATGCCGACAAATTTTTATTGCTGAAAATTTTTTTTTTTTTTTTCAAAAATGTATTGCTGGTAATATTTTTTTCTTCAAAAAATCTATTTCTGGTAATATTTTTTTTCAGAAATGTATAGGTGGTAATTTTTTTCTTCAAAAATTTATTGCTGGTAATAATTTATTTTTAAAAAGTATTTCTGGTATTAAAACCTATTTTTACACTTTTATAAAGTTTTGACCCCAGTTTGGGGATTAACTATTTGCCCATAGCTGGGACCCTAACAGGTACTACCACTCCAGGTCAGGGTGGACCTGGGAATACCAACAATTAAGAGGTGGTTCCATGTTCCTCAAAACCTCCTGAACAGAGGCCTAGCAGTTCGACCTAGTTTATCGTTTTACCCAGGATGTAGATGTAGTTTATCGTCATACCCAAGACAGGTCAGCGTTTTTTTGTCATGCCTTTAGCTTTTGCAGCAACATTCATAATTGGCTCCTTTTAAATTGTATTTTTTTTTTCTGAAGGGATTTGTTGTGAGTTGGATGGGAAACTCGGAGTCCCTGCACAGATACAACTTTTTTTATTTTTATTTTTGCTTTCTTAGCATTCACATCCAGCTGACAGCTTTTAATGCAGTGTGAATAAGAAAGAGATCTAATTTGAGGCAAAGTATAACATAATGATAACTCTTCATCCCAGAAAGTCAGACAGAAACATAAGAGAATATATAACAAGAAATTTAGGTGCCAAATGATATATCTACAATATTTTAAATGGTGTATTTAAAAAACCCATGTTACTAATGCTGTGGTAATGCTCCATACTACTAATGGAGGGTGAATAATGGCTCAATTCTTTTGAATTAACCCATTTCATTAACATTTTTAGAATATGAAATACTGTATGAAAGCCATTTTAAATTCAAGGCCTCTAAGAGAATTTTATCAGAGAGTACAAAGTTTTTTTTTGTTTGTTTATTTTCTGGGGTGTTAGGGTACCTTTCCTTCTCGATTAATTATCTAGTTTTTACCCCCTACAACTCACACAAAATTTGACTGCTAGTCTCCAGTCTATGAAAACATTTTCTGAGATCCCTGCAAATTTCTTGACCTCCTTTACCTCCCAGGGGATGTACCTCTTTTAGGCCCTTGAACTAAAGGCAACAAATTTGACATTTTGATTTTGGCTTGAAAGCCCAAGAAAGAAAATTTGGTTAGAATTATACATTTATGGAACCTGGATTTTTGACATCCGTCTTTTCAATATAAAAAATAAATGAATTAAAAAGAAATAAAATTAATGTCCATTTTAATCTCAAAAGCCAAAATAACCATGTCATTATCTTAAATAAAAGAAGAAAAATTAGAAACTTTATCTATAAATACACTTCTAATTAATTTAGGCTGCTTATAAATTCTTTTTTTATCTTCACTCTTGTTATTTTCACTTAAAATAAATAAAAACATAACAATAGATTCTAAATGTAGTTGTGTTTATAAAACTGTAGTGCTTTTGGTATTTTTAACCCAATGTTTGATAAAAGTTGAAGAATTTGCCTGGGTTTTGCATTATTTTTCTTTTTCATTTTTTAATGCAATGGTCAATTCAATTTGTTATTTTTTAGATGCTTGCATGAACATGTTATCTCTTTTAATCAGTTGGTGTTCCTGGCTGGAAAATTTTATCAGAAGAGTTGTTTAGTGATAAGGTGTTTGTCCATTAGTGATTACCATGTGTTTTGGGCAGGATTTAGTTACTCCATGACTGGCATTCCCAAGGGCTACACTTTTTTTTCCATGTCTATGCTATGCTTTTAAAAGCAATTTTCTAAAAATTTACACATTGCATGCTTGCTTTTTTGCTTTTTTATGTACTATTTATTTTATGACTTATATAGAAACTGTTCATTGGCTTTAATTGACAACAAATAGCACAGAACAAACATGATTTATTATCCGTTAGCAAGGTTATTCAATGATGTCTGGGATAATATAGGTTTCAAATTCCTCATTAGATGTTATTGTTTTTATTTTCATGGATTCGTTTTTAGCATTACAGTGGTGATGGCAGGCAACCATAGTTATCTCCCCTTGAATTACTTGACTATAAAAGAAATGGTCAGGCAATAGTCTAACTATTGAATAAAGCTTGGCTACAAAACAGATGAATGTTTGTTCATGTTTTTCTTTAAAGCAGTTAAAGTTAAAACAATTGACAAATTAAAAAAACAACAACAATCTATTGGTTCAAACAATTTGTTAAAAACTATTTGAGAAATATAATTTTGCATTACTGATTGAATAAAGTTTGATTTTATTTCTCAAACAGTTTTCTAAGATCAAAGTGAAGCATACATTATTTTTATTTGATAAAAAGGTCTTATTTAATAAATACATCAAAGTTTCTTCAAAATATCTGGGCTGGAGCTACCTAAGCTTCACTTTCCAGCTTTGTCTACGTTCAAAATCATTTACATGAACTTGTTTGGGCAGGGGGACTTATTTTCCATCCTACAAATGTAATAACACAAAACACAGCCCTATCATGACTCTATAACTAATTACATGGCAAATATTCATACAAGCTCGAGTGCCACCAGCTCACACCATTATAACCAAAATGAACCTTAGTATGTCCACAGGGTTGAATCACACTTATTTTCTATGTATTCCTTTGGTAAGAAGAGAGTTCTGCTATGAAAGCTTCTTCCTGAGAACCATTACTTTGTGGAGCAGACTCTCATGTAGATTCTTCCTTGAACACTATGATCTTAACCTTTTTGTTTAGGTCAGGTGTAATCTATCTGCCATATCCTCATAATCTTCACTTCCTACATCCTCTTCTTATATTTGGTTTATGGCCATATCACACTGAAACACCAGGTCTCGTATGATCACTGAAGTTAAGCAACATCAGGCCTGGTCAGTACCTAGATATGTGAATGCTTGGGAATACCAGGTGCTGGAAACTTGGATGTGTGGGTGGTGTAATGAATAATGGCTTGGAATTGGAAATCGGAGAGTAATATTTATCTGTATGATAATACAAAATGTACCGAGTTCCAATTTTAGTCAGGTTCATTATATACACTTGGGAAAGGTATGAAGCCACTTCTTCTCTCCCCAGCTATAGGTTAATTAGTAGAACTTGTATCAGTAAATCATTATTATTGCCAAAAAATTCCCACAATCTAGAAATATTTTCTGGCTTTAAATAACCTGGAGAAGGTTGATAAGCCATAAAAAATCTCTATCAATCAAATCCTCTCATTCAGTAACCCTGTACCGTCAGCCATGTATTAGTTAATCTATAGTAAAAAAAAAAAAATTTTTTTTCATTCACTCTAAAGATTACATGAAAAGGAAATACAAAATGCATAAATAGAAATTCATTGCAAGTTATTTTACTGTAAAAATGCACACTGACTGTGGCCTGTCTTGGGCAATCATGGATCTTCACAACTTTTTGTTTTTTGTTTGCTCTAATCAACTTTTGACGCTTTACTATTCCTCTTTGTCTTTGCTATCAATTCATTCAAACTTGTTAAGCTTTCACTATGTCTGATGAGTGTTGAATTCTCTAGGCTTTCTTATTAGCTGTCTCTCTGATTGTCAGTATCCATTTCTTTGGAGTTCCTATTTTACTTAAACAACTTTATTTCTTACATGCTCTTCCATAATGTTAATTAGTAGAACTCAATCTTGGTTGCTTCAAGTATTTTCTTCATCTGTGAAGAGATTGTTCAGCATTCACTGTCATATCAGATATTAGATATTACATTGCAGTTCAGCACATCTTTCTTTGCTTCTAATGAAAATTTCCTATCACTTAATAGTTTGCATTTTTCTTGTCTACTGGCTGGATTAAACAAATATGTCTAAATTTTCATTCACGCTAATGATTAAATTAAATATATAATGACAACAAACTCTGGCAGTAGAAGGGGAAAAAATGGAAATAATCACAGTTACATGTTAGTGTTGAATGTATTTTAATTCAGGCAAGATTTTAGCTTTTCTTATCCCTTCCCACTGATTTCAATGCTTTTCCACCATTATCCTGCTTAGTCACAGTTATTTTCTACATTAACAAACTAAATATTTATAGCTAGAAGGGAAAAATTGATGATCAGGAAACAAATTATGCAATTTTTACCCAAATCTTTTAGTAGGATTCAGAACTCAATTTTGGCACACAAATCCGATATGTAAATTGTCATCTCTCAAAAATAAATACATAAATAAATATCTAGAAATTGTCTTGAAGAATGGTAACTCATTTTAGACAAGAAATAAACTATTTCCTATCCTATTTGATCAGTCTACATCTTGAAAAAATATATAAAGCTCAAAAATTATAAAATTCTACCTAAAAGTTCATGGAATTTGGCCATGAAAATAATTAACACTAAAACATAGTTTTCATCATTTCTTTCAGAACAGTCTCCATAGGAATATATTGAATTGAAAATGAGGAAGTAAGGAATTGTCAGTGAGAAGAAATTAGTACAAATTTATTGAGAAAATTGCTCTATTATATATATATATACTCAACTCTCTCATCGAATTTGACGTACGAGGGTCAAGCTGATCAGTTCCTAGGAAAGTGACAGCCCAACAACAGCACATGAGATTTGATTATAGTGGCGAAGGTTTTGTGCAGGACCATCCACACTTTTTGAAGGGCCAAATACAGAAACCTGGTGCACTACATGCCACAAGGTTCCCAAATGACCCTCCGCAGGTTTTGAATTCAGAGTTGTCCTCCTAGACCAGTTGCCATCCAAGGCTATAGAACCCAGTCTGTCCTGCTATTTACCCATAAATGGAGGGAGAAGAAGAGGATTCACACCTTTCCCAAGGGTATTAGGACGTAAGTGAATGCAATGGATTCGACTGGAATTTGAACTCTGCTCTCCGATTCCTCAATCCAAGCTACTATCCATTACTCCACTGTTATTTATTTATTTATTTATATATATATATAACAGAATGACAGGAAATGTTTATAAATTTAACATGTTTCGCTTTTATTTAAGCTTCATCAGAAATGGAATATTGAATAGAAAAGAAACTTTTTATATTTTTTGAGAGACAAACACACAAGAATTATACACACGAATGCTACCTGATGAAATAAATACACGGTTTTGTGATGTCAATGACCACTTGTTGCCACTTTTGTAATGTCAACGAATACTCGTTGTCACTTTCGTAATGCTTGTAGCAGAGACTTTGTAATCACAGATACAACTAAAGTAATGCTGTTGAACAATACTGGTGTCAGATGCCTTCAAATAACACTCACACTAATAGTACTTGATTGATAATACTCACTCGAAAAGTAACCACCGAATAGTGATCCGAATAGTAATCCATATAGTGATCACTTAGATGCCATGCTAATTCCCATATATACATTTCCTTTACCATCATGTGATCTACTTATTTAAAATGGGATCGCCCGTGCTTGCTCTCTGGTGATCTGTGTTCAAATTCCAGTGTTGGTAGTGACACTTTATTCTTATATAACACACAGTCTACTTAACCAATAAAAAACAAACAACACAAAAATAAAAAATACCATAATTTTCTTTTCTCATCCGTATTTCATTTTCAATATTAAATTTGTAAACCTTTTCTATTTGTTCCTTAGCCTATCATATATAATTATATATAAAATTATGCTAACCATACATTCTGGTTTAGTCAGGACTGTCTTGGCTTGAGGAATTTGTTCCAGCAATGATATAACCCCCCACCCTCTTTTTTTTTTCTTTATGATAGAAGAAACCTAAATCCATAATAAACATTGAAAACAATCCTGATTTGAGGTTTGGAAATTATGTTAAGCCTAAATGTAACTATACAGACTACTCCATATGTAGTGGTTCCAAAGTTCTCACCACTAGGGAGTTCAATCGAGAGACTAACTATAGTGAGCTTCAATTGACTGTAGGCTAAATTTTCACACAGAACTGAACTACTGGCAATACATCCAGGGTGGTGATGACACAGCATTGCTGGGTGAAGAGCTTCCTTGTCTGAAATCAAAGGCCAAGGCAGAGGGTTCTCCCAGTAGAATCAATGGCTATATGTCTATGATCAAGATGAAGGATACCGTCTGCGGTCTGACCTGGAAAGGGATAATTTCCACCATGTTGACTCTGCCTAAGACATGGTACACTTGAATGAATACCAACTGAGGTATGTGGAAGGAGCTGATAAGGTGCACATATATGATCATGGGACTAATGATGATGATGAAATATAATTAAGGGACAAAGATAAATTTTATTGACTTAAAATTTCAAAATTGAGTCTGTATTAAGGAACAAACACAGTCTCTAGCCTACCTAAAACTGAGTAAGTTTTTTTTTTTGATTGATTAATTTGTTTTCTAAGCCTTATCAACAATTTGCAGGTTATTTAAAGCCTTTAAATGTTTTTAGATTGTAAGCATTTTTTTTAGATAGTAATGGTTTAGTGATATAAATCTTATTAATTAGTCCATAGCTGGGGGGAGAAGAAGTGAATACATACCTTTCCTAAGGGTATTTGCACATAAGTGAACTCAATGAGAATTGGAACTTGGCTCTCTGATTAAAGCCATAATCCATTACACTACTTGCATATTCAAGCTTGCAGCACTTAATATTCCCAAACAGTCACCCATCTAGGTACTGACCCAGCTTGATGTTGCTTAATTTCAGTGATCATATGGAAATTGGTATTTCAACATGATGTGTCCATAAGCCATTAAGTTTTTTTGCATGGTCAAATTCACATAATACTTTGTGAGCCTTACCTGTTGTTTAAGAAAGTGATTGACTCAATGGGATAAGAAATTTGTTATGTTTAGTCTGAAAACAATTACCATTCTTCAAGGAAATTTCTAGATATTTATTATGAATTTTTGATAGATCAATATTGACATCAGTTATTTGTATGCTAAAAGTTGCACATTTATTTTAGCATGATGAACATTTTAAATTATACTTTTTTACATGCTTGGTTTAAAACCAGTTAAGGCAACACTGGCTTCTTTAAATACTGATCTTGTAATTTTTCTCAAATCTCTTTAAGTATGTGTTGTAGAGTAGTTTTCACAGTGGAGGCTTGTATTTTCAACTAAGTCGTCCTAAATTAGGTTCAACGTACAAAACGTTAGGAACTTGAAATAAGAGTTAATGACGCAGCAATCTAGTTGTGATGGTTGATACTTCAATGTCCGACATCGACTGACTCACTCAACACCACTGAGCTCAACTGGCCTCTGCTACTACTACTTATTATCTGTGGGAGAGTCTATTACAATAGAATAGGTAATGTTCTGGTATAACAGTATGATTTTTAAAGCCAGTTGTTTTTATCCTTTTCTTGCTAATGTTTTTAATTTCTTTTATGATTTTCCTATAATCTAAATTTATAATGTGTTTTCATTACTGAATAACTTTACTACAATACTTGTTTCTCTTTTGAATTATGAGCAATCATGGCCCTTCATAACTTCTTGTCTTTTGTTTGCTATTATGAGCCATGGCAATATTTATATATTTGAAATAAGAAAATAAATATCAATAACTATACTATATAATTATTTACAATATGATAAATAACCCCTGAGTTGCATAAGAAAATCTCATATGACCAAATAAGTTATTGCAAATATTTCTAATAAAAACAGATAAGCTAAAATTAACACATTTAAATTTATTATGCAAATATATCTTCAAAAATGTTATCAATATCAGTTGGTTAATACTAATGTTATTGTGAAAACAAGGACTTGCATAATAAAATCTGACAGTGTATTAGTCAACCTTTCATCAAATTAGTATTCTAATTAGCTTGAAAATGTCACAAAAATATTTTTTGCTGGTCAATGCACATTTTTTTGTTCATTACTCTTAATTTTTCTCAAATCTCTTTTAGTAAGACTTTCAAAGCCAATTTATTTTTTGTCCTTGCTAATGTTTGTAATTTCTTTTTTGATTGTTTTATAATGTCTGTTATTTATAATATTGTTTCCATTATTCAATAACTTTACAATGCTTGTTTCTCTTTTGAAGTTAATTAATTCTTATGAGCCATGACAATCCTTATATATTTGAAATAAGAAAATAGATATCAATAACTATACTATGATATACCTTTAGTTGCATAATAAAATCTCACACCACCAAACAAGATATTTTAAATGTTTCTAATAAAAATTCACACAATATATTTATCATATAAATATAAGTGTATACTGAAAACTTTAACAATATTGTTCAGTAAATACCAATTTCATTGTGTAAATATTGACTTGTTTTATCTTGCCAGTGTTTCCAATTTCTTTTTAGATGCACCCATTTAATTTTTTATTAATTTCCAAATTTGTATTCCTATCACTCAGTAATATTGCAATATCTTATTTCTCTTATGATCCATGGCATTTTTTATATCTCTGAAATTAAAAAAATAAATATCAATAACTTTACTATTATACATACATGTATATTTATTTACAATATGAGGAGGCTTACAGCTATATCATGTTGAAACATCAAAATTAAGCAACATCAAACCTGGTTAGTACCTAGATGGGTGACCATTTGGGAATACTAGGTGATGTAAGTTTGGATGTGTGGGTGGTGTAATGGATAATGCTTTGGAATTGTTACATGCAAATACGCTTGGGAAAGGTATGAATCCACCTTTTCTCCCTCTAACTATGAGTTAATTAGTAAGATTTGTATTGCTAAATCATTATTATCTCCAAAATAAATTCTTACAGTCTCAAAATATTTTCTGGTTTTAAATAATCTGCAATGTCTTGAAAAGCCATAGAAAATGAATCAGTCATAAAAAAACAATATAAGGAAGAATTCTTCTGTGGCAGAATAGAGCCAAGTTACAGTTCCTGTTGGGTTTGTTATATTCACTTACATGCAAATACCCTTGGGAAAGGTATGAATCCACCTTTTCTCCCTCTAACTATGGGTTAATTAGTAAGATTTGTATTGCTAAATCATTATTATCTCCAAAATAAATTCTTACAGTCTAAAAATATTTTCTGGTTCTAAATAATCTGCAATGTCTTGATAAGCCATAGAAAATGAACCAGTCATAAAAAACAATATAAGGAAGAATTCTTCTGTGGCAGAATAGAATCTTATAACACCAAATATGTTATTTCTAATAAAAACATATAAGCTGAAATTCACATGGTTTATTTATGGTATAAACTATACTAGGTCAGCTGTTAATAAAGTTAGTTCACTGTGTTGTGTGAGACAATTTTTTTCTACAGAATCTATCTCACATATCTATAAGTCTACCATTCCTCCATGCTTAGAATATTGCTGCCACATATGCTCCTTGATATAATTCAAAGAATCAGCAATATTATTAGTCCTGATCTGGCAGTTCAATTTCAGTCACTTTCCCACTACTGTAAGGTTGCCTCTCTGTGGTCTTTCTACTTTCATGGTAATTGTTTGGATGAGCTCTTCACTATTGTACCTAGACTTTTTTAATATAAGCACAGTACTAGACTGGTGTCAATTGATCTCATCAATTTAGGGTTGATCTGGCTAGATGTAACCATAAGTTCTATGCTAGCAGTTTCATTTGTCACACTTCTCACTTGTGGAACTCTCCTCTGGTTCCATGCTTTCCAGCCAACTTCAATCTGCAAAAATTAAAATGCAATGCCAATTGTTATCTACTGTTCTCCTGATTACTCTTTGTTTTTCCTGCTCATTATTAATGATTTTATTCCTAATTCTTCCACACCCTGTAACCCCTTGTGTCTTAGTGGCTTTACTGCCTTGCATGAGATGATACCAATTTAAAAAATATATATATATATCTTGAACATTTTACCAACATTGGTCAGTTAATAATACCAATTTCAAATTTATTTTGAAGACATTGACTTACATAACATCTGACATAGTGTAAATACCAATAGCTTTTGACCATATTTATTTTTCAGTCTTTTCTTTGTACATTTTCACTATTTTTAAACTTCTCTTTTTCCATCTCAAGAGAATCAATATATAAGCACATTTATAGGCATCAATAAGAGATAAAAAGAAGTATTCATAGAATGAATTGCTATCTACATTTTAATGAGTAAAAAGCTGAAGGCATATCCTTAATGTCACAGATAGATTATCTATACCAAATTTCAAAAGCAAGTTTAAGCTGCTAGGCATGAATAAATATAATAGTACATGCTATATTTTCTTTCACATGCCCAGTATATTTACCAAGATGGTGATTTGTGAAAAGACATGGTAGGTGTAAGTAGTTTACAAGATGTATCATTAGAGCTTTCACAGGCCTATTTACATGTTATGGGAGAAGTTGTGAACTCTTACTGTACCATACAATTTACAAGTTGCTTCCTTGGAATGAGTAAATAGACGTAGCAAATGTAGAACTCATCTGAGAACTGAAACTAATGATATCTCCTTCTTTAAACATATTTTTTAATCACTTCACCCCAAGCAAGACAATAATGCCACTAAGATCCAAAGGGTTACTGGGAGTGAAAGAGAATGAGAAGACTTTACAAGGGACTGGAAACCCAATCCTAAACAGGAAACAAGAGATACACCTCTACTCCTGTTCAAAAGACAGGGAAGGAGTGTGAACAGGGCAATAGGTGAAAGTATCTACTCCTCATGAAAAAAGTAAATAAATTTTAATATTCCGATCTAATAGGAATATATACTTGAAAAACAAGGTGGATAAAATAAGTAAAGGTTTATTGTAATAACCAGTGCAAAAAGAAATAAGGTAACAGTTATGTGCATGATTGTCGCAAGTCAATCCAGTAGTGAGTGCTACTATTGGAAGGTCAGTAATCCTCGTGTAAGTCTGAGTCGTACTCAACAGATTCCAGCTAGTCAATATTTACTAGCACCCACGAGGGTAGATGTGGCACAAGGCCGAGTTTAACGTGGGGCATCCAAGCCCTTAGGCTTGGCCAAAAATTCCCCGTAGAACCCACATAAATGGGATCGGGCCAGTCTATCTCCCCAAATGAGATTCTGCCCTTCGGCATAGCCTTGTCTGGGTTCCTCTCTGCCCAAAGGCAGAGAGTTTGACCAGCAGAGCTGGAACAGATTCCAGCTAGTGTATTTAGCAACTGCCTCATGCAGTCACATGTGGCACAAGGCTGAATTTAACGTGGGGTCTCCGGGCCCGTATGCTCAGGCAAAAAATCCCTGTAGAACTCACATAAATGGGATTGGGTTGGTCAACCACCCCAAACAAGACTCTGCCATTTGGCAGAACCTTGTCCAGGTTCCTCTCTGCTCAGTGGCAGAGAGTTTGACCAGCCAGCCGAAAAAGATTTCGGCTAGTATCTGTAGTCTGTTGACTTTCAGATACTTATAAGTAGTTACTACCTATACCTCAAGGGGTGACAGGTTATTCCATCACATCATAATTAAAAATAAGTAAGAGAAAAAAAAAAGATTAAATATTTTAGAGTTTAGGTGAAGGTGGAAGTATCACTTTAACTTTTTTTTTTAATCATTTTTCCCCAAACAAGTGACTAATGAAGCAAGGGGTTACTGAGTGTGAGAGTATATGAGAAAAAGAAAACATTATTAAGTAAAGAGAACAATATATCAGGTCATCCCATAAGTTCTGTCCGAATTTTAACTTTTTGTTAAAATGAATGAAATTTAAAGAGTATTTTATAATGTCTAATGGAGCTGAACATTATTTTTATGTTTAGATGCATTTATACTGATCAAATTTTATTTCAGAGAACAATAAAATTAAATTTTGTTTGATTAAAACCCTGCTAACATGGAAGTACCCAAGAATCATTTGAGGCACATAATGCTTTATGAGTTCAAGAAAGGAAACTCAGCAGCCAAAGTGGCTAGAAACATTCACTCAGTTTATGGAGAGGAATGTGTGAATGAAAGAACTTGCAGAAGATGGTTTGCAAAATTCAGAGGTGGAGATTTCACCCTTGAAGATGAAGATTGAACCGGACGTCCAGTTGAGTTTGATGAAAAGCTTCTTGAAGTAGCCCTTGAAGAAAATCCTGCTTTATCAGTTGAGGAATTGGCAGTGGTTCTCAGTTCAAACCATACAACTGTTCATCGTCATCTTCAACAACTTGGAAAAGTTCCTAAACTTGAAAAATGGGTGCCTCATGAATTGTCTGAAAGCAACCTCAAATCCCGAGTTGACATCTGCTCTTCTCTCCATTCTCGCCAGCTTGTTTCACCTTTTTTGGATAGACTTGTGACTGGCAATGAAAAATGGATCTTTTATCGAAATGCTAAGCATCGCAGACAGTGGCTTGGTAAAGGGGAAGGACCCCAGCCACAGCCAAGAAGGGAACTTCATGGGCAAAAGGTTCTTCTTTCAATCTGGTGGGATCGCCAAGGAATAATCCACTTTGAATTCTTACCACCTAATGCAACAATTAATGCTCAAATATACTATCAGCAATTAGAGCGTTTGAACCAACCTTTGAAGAAAAAAAGACCTGCTCTAGTGAATCGAAAAGAGGTGATGTTTCATCAG
The DNA here is from genome assembly GCA_903632075.3 of Acanthosepion pharaonis. NCBI lineage: Eukaryota > Metazoa > Mollusca > Cephalopoda > Sepiida > Sepiidae > Acanthosepion > Acanthosepion pharaonis. Next base: position 557,231 of record CAHIKZ030000360.1, on the reverse strand, counting down.
GACAATGCGTGACCCCACACAGCAAGAATCACATCACAAAAGATCAAAGAACTTGGTTGGGAGAAAATTCCTCATCCACCTTATTCTCCCGATCTTGCTCCTTCAGACTACCATTTGTTTCGTAGCTTACAGAATCATTTGGAAGAAACAGCTTTTGTAACATAGGAATAGGTTAAAACTGACATTTGTGAGTTCTTCGAATCAAAGCCAAAAGAATTTTACAGTGATGGAATTAGTAAGCTTGTTAATAGATGGAAGGAAGTCATAGATAACCAGGGAAAATACACTGTTGATTGAATCTGTAATTAATTTGGTCACTTGTTTTCATTATTCAAAATTCGGACAGAACTTATGGGATGACCTGATACAAAAAACAAGAATTAAGAAGACAGAAGATAATGATTGACATTGTATTTAAATTTTTGAATATCAAAGTTGACTGGAAAGTGATAAATGCAAGAGAAGGAACTGTTAACAAAGAACTTACAGTTGCATCTGGCTATTTTAACTATAAAATGATGAGACCTTGTCACCAGTCTAGTACTGCACTTAAATTCATAAAATCAAAGTAACAAAGAGAAAAGCTTATCAAAACAATTAGCATGAAAATATTTATAGAAAAGCTACAAGAAGCTACTTTTATTTACAGGATAATTATCATATTTGATATTGAGATTTTCACTACTACAAAGCTGTGTAGCTGCATGCAGTTTAAAAGAAAAGACATGATTTAATATTAAATGTCTCATTGATATATTGATTGCATATTTTTTGGTCTGAAAATTCCTGTGCAAAATCGGTTTGGATTATTCCTAAAAGTTCATTCAGCATTTGTTTTTATAAGTTTATTCATTCTGAATGAAAATGTCAGATTCAAGCTTCTCTGGCAAAGAAGTGAATTTATTCATTTGATTCCTACTTCATAATGAATTATTAGTATTAAGTTATAGGATGAATTATTATCCACCCTGCAACCCTGCAAAATGATTATATAAATACAAAAAAATGAATATAACTTTATAACCAGAACAAATATAACTATATTGATAGAAGAAAGGAACAAAACAATATAAATAGATGAATATAACTACAATAAATAGAAGAAAATAATATAACTATATAAATAGATGAAAATGACTATATAAATAGAAGAAATGAATCTAATTGCATAAATAGAAGAAAATGATATAACTATATAAATAGATGAAAATGACTATATAAATAGAAGAAATGAATATAACTGCATAAATAGAAGAAAATGATATAACTATATAAATAGATGAAAATGACTATATAAATAGAAGAAATGAATCTATTTGCATAAATAGAAGAAAATGATATAACTATATAAATAGATGAAAATGACTATATAAATAGAAGAAATGAATCTAATTGCATAAATAGAAGAAAATGATATAACTATATAAATAGATGAAAATGACTATATAAATAGACGAAATTAATATAACTGCATAAATAGAAGAAAATGATATAACTATATAAATAGATGAAAATGACTATATAAATAGAAGAAATGAATCTAATTGCATAAATAGAAGAAAATGATATAACTATATAAATAGATGAAAATGACTATATAAATAGAAGAAATGAATATAACTATATAGATAGAAAAAATTAATATAACAATATAAATAGAAATAATTATCAAGTTCATCTTTGGTGTTATAAGGAGTTTGTTGGTCTTTCATTCAACTGCACCCCACACATAATAATCAAGGGGGTGGCAAGATGTAAGGGGTAATACAGTAGAAGAAATTATTTGACAATCATGACTGGGTGCTCCTGCTTGCGTGGCATGGTGCAGAGTCCTGTTTCCTGACATAAGGTCTTCCAGCAGCCACACTATTCATTTCTTTTATCAACATAGTTATATTATTTTCTTCTATTGATATGGTTATATTCATTTCTTCTATTTACAGGGTGCGAGGGATAAATTGTCACTATTTCATATTTTTAATTTTGCCCAGACATATTGTTTTTGATTTTTGTCAATAGCACAGTATAGTAGGGTCAATTGGGCACCATCTGTGAAAAAAAAAGAGCACCATGATGCAATTCATTCTGCCAGAAATTTGGAAATAGCATGCTGTACTGCCTAGCATTTGCACCGGAAGTTCCAATACAAACATTTCAGAGTGTTTGGCTGGTCAATCTGCAGACAGTACAGGGAATTTGGAAAGACTTGGATGATATATCCAGTTAACATCATGGTGTTTGGAGTGATCACTAATGATGGCAATGTTATGCCCAGTCATGGCTTTCAGACAATTTCTGCAACCACATTACCACTTACATCTAGCTACCTCAATCCCCAGACTGCAACCCCCTTGATTATTATGTATGGGACATAGTCAAGCAAAAGACCAACAAAACTTCTTGTAACACCAAAGATAAAATGAAGGCAAGGATTATGGCAACATTCACCAACTTAAACAAAGAGATGCAGGAGATTCTGAAATCATCTGGAGGCTGTGGTTGAATCCAATGGTGATTTTATTAGATAAATTTACTCTTTAGTATTTCAAGATATTTTTGTGTAATTTTGGTAAATATATCTTTTAAAATGAGATGTCAGTGTTATTTTCATTTTTGCTTAATTTGGACAACGATTTATCTATCCCACCCTGTAGAAGAAATGATACAAATAGAAATAAGGAAAATGACTATATAAACAGAATAAAAGAATACAAGTATATAAATAAAAGAAATAAATATAATTATATAAACAATAAATGAACATAACTATATAAATATAATAAATAAATGCAAATACAGTAAGTCAATGGGCTCAGTATATTTGCCCAAGCTATGATTAATGAATTCATTCTATACTGGACACGACACAAATGTAGTTTTTTTTTTTTTTTAACAAAGATGATGTTAATCAAAAAGAACATTTTAATATAAATGCAGGCTTCACTCATTTTCACAACTTAAAATTAGCTTATTTATTGTGAAATATATAGTTACTGTTTTTTTTTTTCTTTCTGTATTCAAATGTTCTGTCATTTTTATGAAAAGCAAGTAATACATTTGATTTATGAGGTTATTAAGTTTTATTTGCAAATTTAAAATAAATATTTTTGGGAAATATTTTTTTTTTTAAGTCTCTGGAGTCTATAGTGTTTTATTATAATAGAAATTATTATGAAAAGCATTCTTAATGCATTTTCACTTTTTAGTTTTGTTTTTTTTTATATATTTTTTCTTTTCTTTTTTTTTTTAGGATTTTCAATATGGGCCAGAGTGCACGTGTGCAATTGAGAGAGTCTCTGGTGGCAGCACTTCTCCTTTGATTATATCTCCTTTTAAAGTTAGAATATAAGATATAGAGGTGAGGACTCACCTTTAGAGCCTGTCACTCAACACTGCAGATTTTACTTTTGTGAATTCACAACAATAAATATTTATGTTTCCATGAATTAAAAATAAAGTAAACAAAACCATAAAGAGGGGCGGGGGAAGGGGGTAAGAGAAAGATGTAAGTAAAAAAGAAGGGCCAAAGGAACTTGAATAAAGAAAGAATAGTGAAAGAGAAATACAATAATTGACAGGGAATGCGGGGAAGAGGAAAAGTGAAGGATATAATTGGGGAAGAAAATGAGAGAGTGGGAGACTAAGTTGAAACGTGGGAGTAGGGAGTAAGAAATAACTTTCTCGTTTTTTTTTGTTTTTTTAGAAAGGACAAGTTATATAACAAGAAGAAGTAGTGTCATACACATTTAAAAGTCGGGGGGGGGTGAAGAATAACAAATGGTTAAGGAGAAAATGAAGATAAAAAGAGAAAGAAAAGAAGATGTTAGAAGGTATTAAAGTGTCAAAGAAAAGAAAGGTATTATGCTATATTAATTGATTGATTTTGTTTTTTATGCCTTATCAACCCATTGCAGGTTATTTAAAGCCAACAAATAGTTTTATTTTGTAAGTATTTCTTTTAAGATGATAATGATTTACTGATACAAGTAGTATTAATTAACCCATAGCTGGAGAGAGAAAAGGTGGATTCAAAGAAAAGATGATTCTGGAGAAATTGTTAGAAGGTATAAAAGTATTAAAGTCAAGGTAAAGAAAAGAAAGGTATTATGTTATATTGTTTGATTTGTTTTTTATAACTTATCAACCCGTAACACGTTATTTAAAGCCAGAAAATATTTTTAGATTGTAAGAATCTCTTTTGAAGATAATGATTTACTGATACAGTTTCTAGTAATTAACCCATAGCTGGAGAGAGAAAAGGTGGATTAAAAAAAAAAATGATTCTGGAAATATTGTTAGAAGGCATAAAAGTATCAAAGTCAAGGTAAAGGAAAGAAAGATATTATGTTATATTGTTTGATTTGTTTTTTTTTTATCAACCCTTTGCAGGTTATTTAAAGCCAAAAAATATTTTTAGATTTTTGGGAATAATAATGATTTACAGATAAGGGGTTCTAATAATTAACCCATATCTGGGAAGAGAAGTAGTGGATTCATACCTTTCCCAAGGTTATTTGTATATAAGTGAATATAACAAACCAAAATGGAATTAGAACTTGGCTCTCAGATTACCAATTCTGAGCTGTTATCCATGTGGTATTCTCAAGTGGTTACCCATTTAGGTATTGACCAGGTTTGATGCTGCTTAATTTTGGTGGTGAACAACAGAAGGTTAAAGAAAAGGCGAAGGTAGAAAGATGAAGAATAGATGATTCTGGAGAAACTTTGAGTAAGAATTAAAGTCGAAGAAAAGAAAAGAAAAATGTATTAGGCTATAAGAACATTATTAGGCAAGAGAATAGTTTAAAATGAATCAAGATGAAAACGGAAGAAAAGAGTCGGAAAGATAATATGTTAGGATGAGACAATAAGGATAAATTAAAAAAAAAGATAAAAATAGGATGATCAGAGGAAGAGTAGGAGGAAAGGAAATAGATGATTAGGAGTGTTAAAAAAAAGAAAAGAAAATGATTACAAACCACTGAAATAGAAAAATAATGAGAAAAATAATCCAATGATATGGATACACATGAGTAGAATGAGTAGGTAAGTGAGGGTAGGAAAATGATTAATGGTAGGAGGAGAGGCAGAGGAATTGTTGGAGGGGAAAATAAGAGAGACATCAGTGAAAATATAAAAAGTAACTCTATTAATAATAACAGAAGTTAAATGGCTGCATCATTATCTCTGAGTGTGAGCTGCTGTTTTTCATAAATGAATCAAAACCTTCTTATCTGACGAGGCACTGCCTCGAACATTCTTCCCTTTATCCCCATAACAAAATTTCATTGTTTCTCTCTTTCCAGCAGGTGAGAAATTATAGAATACAAAACTATTTGTGCACCTGCAATTGACAAAAATTTGCTGCCTTGTTTGGTGTTAATAAATAATTTCTTTGAGAATGTTGATTTATTTTTATTCAGGATTTGTGCTCCATTCAACTAAACAATCAGTCTAGTTCCAAAGATAATATATAAATTAACTTCTTTGTTTTAAAACTGGTGTTGTTATTGGAAACCATGATGTCACCATAAGCCAGTATTTAAACCGTAGTTCACCAATCTATCCTGGGTATCATGATAAACTACATCTGGTAGCGAGGCTTCTGATTGGGAAGTTTTGAGGAGTGTGGAACCATTTGTTAATTGTTTTGTTCCCAGGTCCACCCTGACCAAGGGTGGTAGTACCAGTTAGGGTCTCAGCTATGGGCAAATAGTTAACACCCAAACACTATGAAAGTATAGACATTTTTATAGTAAAAAGCAAGCAGTACATTTTCATAGTAAAAAAATACCAGCAATACATTTTTATAAAAGAAATTACTAATGCTCCCAAGAAAATTAAATTTCAGCATTAAATGACCCATAAGGAGTTGATATGCCATTAAACAAACAAACAAAACATAGTGCACCAAAGTTGTCGCTCTTAACCTCCAACATGCAGTAAGTAATATTTTGGAGTTCTTGCTGAGTGACTTACTGCAAAGTCTTCCATCAGAGATTAATTTTTCTTTTTAATCATTTCAGCCCAAGGGAGGCAATAAAGTCACTAAGACACAAGGAATTACTGAGTGTGAGAGAATATGTGAAAAATAAAAACATTATTAAAGAGAGAGAACAATAAAAGAACAGACAAAAGAATTTTTGAAGATCAAAATTAACTTGTAAGCAAGAGGCCAAAATATTTTTCCTCAAGAAGTGTGAGGTAAGAAACTGTTAGCATAGAACTTAATTATACCTCACCATTTCAACTGTCAAATGATGAGACCTAGCTACCAATTTAGTACTGTGCTTAAATTCATAAAGTCAAGCGATCAAAGAGAAAAGCTCATCAGAACAATTACCATAAAAATATTTATAGAAGAAGCACATTTGATTTGAATTCTTAGTTTTCCATCTTGTATTGTCTCTTCTGAATACAGAATATTTTACCTGTCAAATGTTGCCAAATTTAGATATCTTCATTTAATCTTAAGCTATTGTTACATTTTTATACATCTAATTTTATAAGTCAGTGTGTAAACAACTAAATTGCAGTTCAAACTGCAATTAGAAATCAATGAACTCAGTTAATGATTCCATAAATTAATGGTGGCAGATAAAAAAAACATGCTGTAAAATGGAGGTTACTAGACAATAAAACACTGGATTAGTGAATATACAGCTTTTCAGTCATGAATTAATAAAATTACAACTAAATGTAGTCCATATGATCGTTAGTTTTCCACTATCACTGAGCCAGAGGTTAAAGTATTTTGTAAAAAAAAGAAACTTGTATACTTGATCACTTAAAGACTTGAATCGTTTTCTCAGATTAAGAATGGCTTCAAGTGAATGAACCCTGTAGATCCTGAAGAAGATTCTTTCATCAGATCTCATAGACTATTGCTTCAGAATCACAAAGAACTCTAACAACTAACAAAAAACATCACTTGAACACTTCCAACAGCAGCAACAACGAAAATGGATAACACAAGTGGAAAATAAAATAATGAAAATATTAACTTTATACCCTACCTTAAACAATGATAGAAATTTAAAAAATAAATTCAAAATGTCAATGACAAAATTAAAATCATGCCTTGTTTCAGTGAAAGCAAATTCACAATTTTGTATTCCAAGTAACATGGCCAACATAATAAGATAAAGACAGTTCTTGCTTTAAAACACTGTGGGAATCTTATTTACAGAGCCATACATATATATATATATATATATATATATATATATATATGCATGTATGTATGTATGTATTAGTTTAAGCTAGCTCTTGTGGAGACTTCTTGGAGAGTCCCTGAGGTTTTGCATATTCACAACATTATAAGCTCTACTGGCTGCCATTTGATCTGGGTTTTCATTTACATGTGACTTTCTTTTCCTCGCTGCAGCCTTGGCTCTTTCAATTGCAATTTTGTCCAATGTTGGTGGAGATTTCATTTTATGAGGCATACTGCTGCTATATGCGATAGGCAACAATAAACTGTAGATGAACTCAAAACTGATCGCTGCATTTAAGTGATGCATTAATATTTAAGTTTACCATTTTCAAGAATAATTCTTCTGCCACCATTTAATTTAAAGACAATTTGGTGCTGTGTAGGTCCTTACTTTTCATACAAACAATTACTTTTTATTTCATGAGTGGTTTTCACAATTAATTTCAATTATCGCCAAATTTATTTCAAAGTTATAAAAATTGTTATCGTACAAAAAATTTGTCCCAAAAGTCACTTAAAAAATCAACAAAAACAATCGCAGTAATGAAAACTTGGGAATCCAAAATTTCTGTAACATGAGCTACTGAAAGTTAGAGAACTCTGTCCCTTTAATTGAAAAAGTGCAACACACACACACACATATATATATATATATGATCTGACATTCTGTTAACTATTCAGCCACAAAGAATCATCTGGTTAGAAAAGTCTGAATTACTGTTCATAAACACACTCTCGATGATTAGATTCAATCTGTTCATGAAACATATCTTAACGTAAACAATGACAACATATTACAAAATGGATTAAGTCTGTTTTTTAATTAAACAGTATTAATTACATTTACTGGCCGGAATGTTCAAGAAATTTGGATTTTGCTAATCAGACACTTTTTTGTGGCTGAATGGTTAACAGCATGTCAGATCAAATGACGGTTCCCATCAGGATTACATGTTCATATTTTCCATGGCTGGTAAATGTAATTAATAATGTTTAGGCTGGTAAATGTAATTAATAATGTTTAATTAAAAAAATAAATAGTTTATATCTATAAAACTAACATATAAACAGAAAATATATTTGGTTAACAAATATCAAAAGTTTCCTTTATAGAAGTGGCTAATCTCACTATTATCATTAATACTTTGTGTCCTGATAGCAATTGGCTGTCAGCACTAAGCAACTTCAGCCAAGTCAGCCCAGAGTGGTCAATATAATCTGGGCATCACACATATACCATCACTCAGGTCTGTGCTCTGGAGAAATTACTCCAGTCTCACAATATGGAGAAACCAACAACTGTAGGTCAGAAGACAACACTAGAAACAGAGTGAGCAATCTCTACTCTTTATTCCTGAGTAGATACTGAGATGCAAAAATTGGACTGTTAAGCAGTTCCAGACACGGCCCACTGAATTCTGACCAAACAAGGCTCTACCATTATCTCATCAGATAAATGGATGCCTACTTGTCCTACTACTACTGTTACTCTGTTCAGAAGTCCTCTTTTTGAGTCAGTCATCAAAACAGTGTCATCTGCATGCTTTATGTTGTTAAGATTGTTTCTTCCAATAATAAATCCTGATAGAAATTCTAGTGTTTTCTGGATTACCTTGGTCAAATGAATCCAGTGAAAAAAAAAAAAAAACACATCTCTATCTTTCACCGCTTTCTATTTTTTTATTATTTGCTCAGCTTACTTTCTATCCTTTAGTGATATGTCCCGGAAAGGGATATATTTGTTCGAAGTAGCAAAGTGGTTTTGGACTACTGTAACCGGGTAGGACAATCTAGCAGGTAACCACAATGGACTGGTCCTTGTCGTAGTGGTAGGCAATAGGCAAAGACAATAGGTGTAGTCAGTAGGCATCCTTGTACCTCCACATCAGTCTGTATTTATGGCTGACACCAGCCAATCATATTACTGTGAGGGGGAACCCAAGTGTATGCATATTCATTACATCACTTAGCTATATTAAAAAATCATTAAAAAGTAGTTGTCAATTAAGATCAAAACAGACTCCATATGTACTGGGTAAAGAAATTAATGAAAGAAATGTAGTTGTTTCTGACCAGTAAGTAAAGAATTCCTCTTGGAAGAACATTCAGAATAGTTTTGGAGGAAGTGTTAAAACACACTTGTAGGCTTATAATTTGAGAGAACCCAGACCAAAATATCAACCTGTATCTCATTGTTTTTATCATTTCATTCCAAGCAAGGCGATAAAGCCACAAAGATACATTGCATTACTGAATAGAGTGAAGGAAACTGAGAAAACATTACTGACAAAAAAGGACAATAAAAAGAATATGATTCAAGGAAATGGGAGATGGCAGTTCACATTGTGTTTAAATTTTTGTAAAAGTTGACAGAAAAGCAAAAAATTGCAAGAGTTTTCTGCAGGTCAGAATTTCAAAAAAAAGGAAACAATTAGAATAGAACTTATGGTTACATTTAGCAATTTTAACAGTAAAATCATGAGACCAAGTTGCCAATCTAGTACTCTGCTTAAATTTAGAAAGGTAAGATATCAAAGAGGAAAGCTCATCAGAACAATTGCTGTAATATAGTAACAACTCTAAGTGGAAGTTCATGAAGCTTTATTTGACTAATTCAGCTTTTATTATGGTAGATTCTGTGGAATTACCCCACTTACTTACCTAAAAAAGTTGCCACTAGGGGATGCTCCCTAAGCCTATAAATAGGAAGTGACATTCTGTCACTGTCTCTCTTTCTGTTTTTTTTCTCTAGCTTTCAGATGAAGTTGCATGTAGATAAGAACACTGTCACTGAGGTGCATTTGCTTCTCTTGGTCCTCTGTTGACTTTTCAATTCTCTCATGCACATGCATATAACCATGTGTCTATCACACATGCTTGTTACACTTACAAACACCATCACTAGTTTAAATGTTTTCTTTCATGTTTTATAACACACAAAAATATTCTGTTGTCTATGTATACCCTTGTTTTGTTAATACATACTTATCATTTGTCTATATATTGTAGCAAAAAAAAAACAACTTTAAACTTATTGTAGCAATCAATGCCTGCAATCGGTTTCTTCTCTCTTGTCAGTGACACTTTTAGCCAATTCAACACAGCAGTCAACCATCTTTATTCTCATTGTCTGATCTCCCTGTTCTTTCCATTTTTATCTATCATTGACAGCCAAAATTTGCATATATGCTAAAATAATCTTACAAGAGAGTATCTTACTCTGAGATCTGTTTAATATATGTGACCCACAAAACCACCATTGGTTTCTCCATCGGACAGTTTAAACCATGAGGCACATTCAAATTTTGCTTGTGCTGGAGGTAAGTTATTTTATTCTTGATTTTATTCTAGCGTTGCAAAAAATACATGCCTCTTTTCCTTCTGCAGTAGTTCACTATATATATATATATATATATATATATATATATATATATATATATGTGTGTGTGTGTGTGTGTGTGTGTGTAGTTTTGTTGTTAGTTTTTTTTTTGTTACTGACTCACATTCTGAGTCCACCATTTTTGTTGTGGGATAAATATACCATAAGACATGTGTTTTCTGACCTTAAACATGATCAGTATTACTCGCAGCAATGGTTACAAGCAAGAGGAGAGATGGGATGTGCTTATTTTATTATCTCAATTTCCATGAAAATATTTGTAGAATAGGCACAGGAATCTATATTACAGTGGTGGAAAAGTGATTGAAATTGAAGCTGAGACACCAGATTGGGTTCAATAATATTGCAGATTCTTCTTTGAAATTTTATCAAGATTCTCAAGATATATAACAGAAGCACCAAACCAGATGTGACAGCAATATTCATTGCATGGAGAAATGGTAGACTTATAAAGGTTCAAGACAGGTTTCTAGCATGTAAATAAAATGGAGTAGTTCTGCCAACTAACTCGTTTGTATCAAATGTGAATATAAAATAGTTATCAGTAACATAATCAAAATCTGTGTCTATCAGATTGAAAGTAAAAACAATACATCTTCAATTTGCTAGAATCAGTGATTCTGAAACCTTGCTGGATTAATGTTTTTTATCAAACCAAAGTCAAGGAAATACTAATTCAATTATTCACTTCTATCACCACTTAGCCAGTTTAGAAGTTTCTTTTTTTTTTTCTTTCACAATTCAGTTTTCGCTTTGAGACAGGTGTTTCTACTTGACACCATCACTGACATTTGTGTTTCGTACAGATGCTACAGCCAAGTTAAAATGTAGTTAAATAATTCTATCTGGTCTAAAAGAGTTGCTGCATCATCAATTTCTAGAATATTGGTGTAGAGAAATTTTATCTGTGAGTTATAAAGTCTCTTTTGTGGTAGGGTAGTGACTTTAGTTTTCTGGAGAAGGTGGGAGCATATGGTACTTTCTGCATTCTCATGTAGGCCATGAAGATGTATAAGTATCTGAATAGGGAAAGTAACTCACTGAATGAATTTAAATACAAACTCTAGTAGATAGGTTTTGAACAGGAGTAGAAGTTTATCCCTTGTTTCCTGTTCAGGATTGGGTTTCCAGTTCTTACTAAAGTCTGCTTCAGCTGTATACTCCTAATGCTTGTTCTTTCCTACGCTAATATAAATCCACACAGTAACCCTCTCTCTAACTTGAGTGGCTCTTGTGCCTTGTACTGGGTGAACGTTAGTAAAAAGAAAAGAAAAAAATGTTGTTAGATATTTAGTGTATGAAATATTTATATTCAAATTTAACAACTATTATATGACATCTGGGGCACAGTGGAATAATGGATAGCAGCTCTGATTGAGAAATCAGCCAAGTTTAGAATTCCATTTGAGTTCATTACATTCACTTACATCCTAATGCTTTTGGGAAAGGCATGAATCCATCTCCCCTCTTCCCAGCTATGGGTATATAGCAGGACAGACTGGGTTCTATAGCTTTGGATGGCAACTGGTCTAGGAGAAGATGGTATTTATCAATCCACCCACGAGGACCGAATGTGGCACAAGGCCTTTTTAATGTGGGTATCTCTGAGCCCGTAGGCCCAGCCAAAAATAAATAACCATCCAAACCCGCCGAGGCAGGCCAGTTCCGTCAACCTCCCCCAACGAAACCCTACCCTTCAGCGGAAGAGAGTTTGACAGACACCCGACTCGGCAGCTCACAAAGCGCAGATACTACACTTTGATCCTAGCCACCGGGCCGAGCAGGTATTCTTTTTATAGATTTGTGTTTTGTACTGATGCTAGATGTTTGGTCTAGGAGAAGATTAACCCTGAATTAAAAACTGAGGGCCTAGTGTATAGGACAATAACAACTGACACCATATTCGATGGTCTTGGGTGTTTCAATGTGATGTAATGGTTAGTAAGCTCATCTTTCTAGGACAATTATGACTGAGTAGTAAGTTCAGTCCTCACTGGGTGCCCCATACTTTTGGCCATGTGCCGCATCTAAACGGTACTATGAAAATCTCCATATTCCATGGTCTTTGATTGTTGGTTAAGAGCTTGGAGAGGGGATGGGCACAGCCAAGCTATCTAAAAGCTCACTGAATGATCATGGGGAAGAAGTAACAAAATTTGTTTCTTCTACCGTTAGGTATCTGACAAATGAAGCAGCTGAGGGTTAAAAAAATATGACAGAAGTAACATGTATGAAGCAGTGCTGAAAAGTTCTTGTTCCAACCCATTTCCCAAGATCAGTATTCCAGTCTTTGGTCACTGAAATACTGAATTTGGGAAATGGGTCAGGTGTAGAACTTTTCAGCAACCCCCCATGTTTCTGGCATGCCTGGTTTGAAACTGAACATTGATGATAAACTAAAAGTCATTAAAGATTCATTTAAGTGACTAGGTAAAAAGTAGAGAAAGAGGACTCAGAGGAAAGCAAAAAAAAAAAAAAAGGAAGCGAGGAAGCAATTTTAGAATAGATTAACAGAACAAAGCGTCTGGGAAATAGAGCATAGAAGAAGGAATATATGCAGTAGTTTGCTGAAAATATGAACATTTAGACAAAGTCTGACCTTTACTTTGGTACTTATTTAACATGAATTTTTTTTTTTTTTTTGCATAGGCAGAAAGGAAGCAAATTTCCCAAAATGCAATAGAAACACAGCTGTTTTATATTTCAAACTTTAACTCTAGTCAACCAATAAATGAAAGGGTGAAAAGCATGATAATTTATTAAATATTTATTGTTTGTTAGGAAATATTCTTTAACATTCAATTTTCCCAAACTATTGCATCTCTGAATTAGAAGTAATAGCAAAAAATTCCATTTTTATCTCACAAAATCAAAATTTATTCCTTCACTAAATCAAACAAACAGCTTTAAGCCAACTGATAGCTAATACACTGATAAATCATAAATATTGGGAGACAATATAAAGTCATAGCATTTTTAAGTGAATTTTAAAGACAGTATTTAGTCATTTATACATAGCTATATTCAGCCACACATGTGCCATTTTATTCCATTACAATTTACTATCTTTGAGACAGCTTCATGATTCCATCTTCCCAGAACTTGGACATCTTTCTGGGTAGAGAGCTGGTCTGTGGGTTTTACAGGCTTCAAGAGGACTGAAGTTCTTTCAATTAAGAGAATTTTGTTAAGAACAAAATAAATGATAATATGAAGGTGCAAGGTTAGGTTTAGCAATTTCTATTGGAGCTGAAAAGAGATGCGATGGAAGATCATCCTTTCAATAAGACAATTCTGGACACTTTTCATCAATTGTTTCCTTTAATTGGTTTAGTTGGGAACAGAATTTGTTTGAATTCAATACCTGATTTTGTTGAAGGATCTTGTAATAGACACTGTCCTTCTAATCCCAACAGATACACAGAATCACCTTCTTCAGTTGCACACCAGCTTTTGGAGTGGTTAATGGGGGTTCATTTAATTTTCTCCAGGACCTTTTTCACTTCACATCGTTGTAAACTGTCTATTTTTTTTTATCACTCCTGCTTCTTTTCAAATACAGGCCATTTTTGTTGTGTCTCTACAGAGAATTGTAGATGGAAATGTGGTCTATTAATTTTTTTCTGTTAATTGTTTGGGTGCAAACATTGTAGTGATTCATATATCTAAGAGTTTTCAAATACCGTAAATCTCACAGACGCGCTGTCACCTCTCTCTGTCTTTCTTACAAATACTTTCATGGCAATTGCTCCAAGGAGCTGCATTCGCTGGTTCCCAGACTTCATGAATTCAAGCGCCCTACGATGCCGGAATCCCGCTCTCATCCTTTCACTGTTGAAACTATTAAATGTAGCCATCTCTTCTACTCAAATAGCTTCATATCTTGCATCTCTCGCCTGTGGAACTCCCTTCCCTATTCCATTTTCCCTGAGAGCTATAATCTCCAACTATTCAAATGTAATGTCAATTGACATCTCCAGTTGCCTTAATCTATCCACTATCCTTCTCCTCATCCTTTCCTCTATCACTCCTATCTGATCTTGCTCTAATTCTTCTGTAACCCCTTGCGTCCTAGTGGCTTCCGGTCTCGTTTGGGGTGAAATGCTTAAAAAAAAAAAAATCCTGTGATCCATCATGTATGATTTAGATTATTTTTAATTACTGCTTTGTCATCATCAATGTTTGCATGTTTAGGGATATCTCATCTTGTTCTTTTTTTTAGTACAGCTCAGTTACTGCTATTCCTATTTCTTGGGTCCATGGCCGAGTGGTTAGAATGTTCACATTCTGACCATGAGACCTGGGTTCGAATCTCACCATGGTCGATTTATCAGGAAGACTTCTTGATGTCTTTGGACTGAAAGGGTCGATCCTAGGATGCGGCACCTTTAGAAAGTGCCTGAAAGCCATACCACAGGTTGACCCAAGCCTTGTGAGTGAAATTGGGTAGATGGAACCCTTAGGCCCGTCGATAGCTGTGCTAGCATGAAGTCACAAGTCATCGTGGCTGAGGGATTGAGCATGCTGGCCTTGTTCCAATTGTTGATCACACTAGATAACACGCTTTTTCCTAGAAACTGCTCAGCAAGCGTCTGCAACAGGGATTGGCTAGCCACCCTAGTAGACGGGTATCCTTAAATACAAGTGACCAGCTATACATTCCTGTTTCCACTGAATGTGAGTTTGTACTAGCCAGCTTAGGGATTGAACTCACAATTACTGTACCTACAAATTCATGAGTTAACATTTAATTTCACTAAGATATTATGTTCCATGAACTTTAAGCTTAATGTTTTAATGCCTGATTTATTGAACATTTACAGAAACCAAACAGTGGATGTGAGTACAGTAAGGGTATAGTAGTGGTGACAGTGATATGTGTATGAAGCCATTTTCGGACCAATGAAAGACAGACTACATAGATATTTTCTTGACAACAACATTGCTGATATGAAAAAATGGAAAATAACATTTTGTAGCTGAAAACTTACTCTATCCAACATCTATGTGCTTTGTTCCTTCTTTCTGTTGCAGTTTTACTTGGAAATAAATAGGAAGCATTAATTTTGGTGCTTCCTGTATGTGCATATATATATATATATATATATATATATATATGTATATATATTACTTATTATAAAACACAGATTGTGTGTGTGTACGTTTAGATATTGGATCGGATTTCCTAGATTTTTCAACTGATTTCAACAAAACTTCACAGGACTGCGTAAAATTACCTTGCGGTGATTCTGACAGTGCCAAAAATTGGAAAAACACAATTGTTTTTGCATGAAATCAATTTGAAAACACGATTAAGAGGCATCACGAGAATGAAAGGGGAACAACTCATATCGAGTTATACTTATTATAAAACCCGAGTTGTTTGTTTGTTTGTGTGTGTGTGTGTTCATTTATATATGGGATCGGATTTCCTACATTTTTCAACCGATTTCAACAAAACTTTACTTTTTTTTGGCAGGTAGTGTTTCTTATTCTCTTGCACACTTTTTTCTTTATTTTTACATTCAGAATGCTTTAAAAATTCCATTTACAAGACAATTGTTTATAATAAAATTCTATTCAATCGGTAGACTCATAACAATTGAAAACAATGCTTTTGTTTGAGTTTGGGTTTGACCAATTCGTAAAAAAAAAAAAATAACTAATTAAGACCAACAATAAACAATAATCTTTGTCAATTTTATTTTTCAGTCTTTATGATGGTCGATACTTGATCTATCTCTTACTGTTACATCCCTGGGTAACGCTGGGCTCTACTGCTAGTATATATATATATGCTTAACATAAAATTTGTTGTAACTGCTTCTACTATAATTACTTCTAAAAAAATAAAAGACTTAATTAATAAAAAAACAAATAATGATAAAGTAAAGCTTTCAGGAGGAATTTACACTTAATTTAATGATTGTCACAAGGAATACATAGACAAAACATCAAGGAATTTAAATAATTACTTGAACCCAAAAAGGAACTTTTAAAAAGTAACACACTGAAAGCATTAGTTGCTCACTGTAATGAGACTGACCCTAATTTCAATTTAAGAAATACTATTTTAATTAAAAGAGAAAGCAATTTTACCAAGACAAAAGTGAATAAAAAGTGTATGGAGAGTACTTCGATCGCTAAATCATCTACTGTAAATTTGCGTCCTGTCAACATTTTACCTTTCTTGGAAGATTTTTAATGTTGGATACTTAAAGGGATAAAAATATAAACAAAAAGAAACTAAATTAAATTAGCTTGACTATATACCCAAGTACATATTAAAAAAAATTTCATTTAAAAGTTTAAAATTTCAAAATCACTCCCCTTCACGTGCATGTTTAGTTACATCAATGTAAACATCAGTTTAGTCTGCACATGAAAATTTTTCCACTTTGTCATTAATTTTCCTTTTATTACTCCGTCCATGTGACCAAGGGCTGACATTATGTCTTCATGACCTTGACCTTGTAGAGGGCCGTGGCTGTGATGTTGGGAAGTCAGATGTAGAAGAAACGCATGCAAGGTTCAGATTCTCCTGCTCACCGGGCCCAACTACATAAAAAGGTTGGACTCTGATTAAGTCCAAAGAAGAAGGCAAAGAAAGCAAACAAAACACAAGACCGATAATATATGTATATACAAATATATATTAATAACAAGTTACAATACATGGAAACAGTACAAAGGACGAAGTGTGTGTGAATATTCTGTATGCGCGTGCGTGTGTGAATATTCTGTATGTGCGTGTCTGTGTATTGTGCTTAGCGTGTTTCCATGCTATCCCTTGTTAGCGCCTACATTTCGAGGTTGTAAGCTGAAAGCCTGATTAAAAGGAGAGATTTACCTCAAGGTGTCAGCGCACAGGCCTGAAGGAAAAAAGAGAGAGAGAGAGGGAAGAGAGACCCCTGGTGAAAGGGTTAATTAACTGAAGGAGGAGTTAACTCCGACAACCTTTTCTTAATTGCATTGTCCACTCCCTTTAATTTAAGTTCATTTAGTTTTATGATAACCCTAATGACTTTTTAGTTGTTCCTGTGTTACAAACCTGGTCTGAATACACTTTGCAGACATTTTTATATTTCGTAGCACCTCTGAATTATTTTTATTGAGATTTTTAGTACTTTGCAGGACCAGTTAATGTTTACACTCCTTTATTATATAACCCAGTGGCTTCTCACCAAACCACCAGAGGGAGGAGGAGGAAACAATGATGGAAGTCTGTAGCATTGTCAACACAATCTCTGTATTAAGTTACAGTCCTCTTTTTTTTTGTCTGCCAACTGGATGCTAGTTGTGATTTCCTATCCATTCTTACTTCCGGCACTCTTGGACTTGCTACTTCTGGCTACTTTGGACCCTTACTTCAGGCATTCCTAGTCTTTGCTACTTCTGGCTACCATGGATCCTTATCTTTCAGCATTCCTGGCCTTTATTACTTCTGGCTACCACAGACCCTTACTTCTGGCATTTGCTTACTTCTGGCTACCACAGACCCTTACTTCTGGCATTTGCTTACTTCTGGCTACCACAGACCCTTACTTCTGGCATTTGCTTACTTCTGGCTACCACAGACCCTTAGTTCTGGCATTTGCTTACTTCTGGCTACCATGGACCTTTACTTCCGGCACTTAGCCTTCAATACTTCTAGCTACCATGGACCTTTATCTTCCAACATTCTTGGCCTTTATTACTTGTGGCTACAAAAGAAAGGTGTTTAAAAGAAAGACAAGGAAAATTAGATGATTTTTTCTTAATTTGTTTTCTAGTATTCTTAAATTTTTCCATTTGGTGTGAGGGAAGGGAGTGTAAAAATTGTCAGTAGTGTCTATTGTCCCAAGTGCGTTTAGCCAATTCTTTAGCCATTTATACACTCTTCTGTTGATCTTTCAGTGTATGAAAAGCCTAATAGTTCAGTTTAAAAAAAGAAAAAAATAACGCCAGCGACTTACACATATGAAGTGATTATAGTGGTGAAAGCTTGTGTACAACCAGCTGCATTTTTCAAAAGGACAATTAATGGAAATAGTGTATAGTCTACCATGCAGCTCTTCTCTAGTGTGAATTCTGAGTTTTCCTTCTCCTAGTTTGGTTACCAACTAAGATGAAACAGCTCAGTCTTTCCTGCTATTAAATCCATAGTTAGGGAAAAAGAAATGTATTCATACCTTTCCCAATGATGTGCGAGTAGTGTAATGGTTAGTTGGAATTGTTGCCAAGTTCTAGATATACACAAGTTTCATTAAAAACAACTGACAAAGTACTGCAGTTAAGTTTTTCATTTACTTTTTCTTTTGTTATGTAAATAAAAATCTTAATTGCAGTATCTTGTCAGTCGTTTTTAATAAAACTTGTATAAAAGAAGGTTTGCTACCAAAATACATACATATATATATATATATTATATCCATAATATTGTGCATTATATATATAGATTTTAGCATTATGTATGTACGTATATAGGGAGAGAGAGGGAGAAAGATAGGACAGGGAGAGATATACAAATTCTATTTTTCACTTCACATCACTACTTTGAATCTTATATACTAAAGTAGGAATATGAAGTGAAAAATAAGAGATAGACTAAAAGATATAATTCATAGACACTATAAAAACAGAACAGTTTAAAGAAATTTCAATAATTTCTGATCATATGAAAATCAAACTCATAGCAAAATGTGAACACTTAATAAGATTCAAAATGGAAGTCTCTTTTAAAAACCTGCTTGTATAAAGTGATTGATAGCTAATAGAAGTGATACTTTGATTATATAAATTGTATTGGAAACCTCAACTTTGGTATCTTGTGAAATGAAAGTGTAAAATTAAAAAAAAAATTCCACATGCTGTTGAATTATCATAACAAACTTAAGTAGTTTGAAAGTTCAAACTCTTAACGATAATTACACTTATGATAAGTTCAGCCAATAACCAATCAACAAAAGTTTTAATGCAAAACTTTACTCCACTGTCATTTATAGATGGATAAATAACATTTTTTTAAAACATTTATAATTATTTTATCCAAGCCATCAAAAATGATAGAATATATATTGGAATTTTAATCTTTAAATAGTTTTCTAGTCATTATATTAATATGCATTAACAGGGAATGATCAGTTTATTACTTAATAATAATATAGAATCAGTCCCCCACTTGATATCCAGTAGAATCTTATATTAATACTCAAGTGAAACATTATTAAGTCCTTCCCATGATGAAAATGTTTTCATATGTGAATCTTTAAATATAGTTATCCAGTTATTATTTTCATACTCCACACATTCACAAAGTTGTCTTTTTTCTCACTTCCCAGCTTCTTAAACATTTTGGTACAGTCTGCCATTGTCTCCAGTGCAAGGGAAATAACATGAGTACAACAAGATACAGACAAAAATATATGGTGTATTATATATAGAGATTTTTGTGTTATTCCATGTTTACCTCTGGTAATACGAAATACAGAGAATTTCTTTGTCTGACTCATTCCGTCATTCGATGTGTACAATTTTTCAAAAATCATTGTCATGAAAATGTGTGTTTCAAATACCCTAAAGACACTGCCTAACATCTCACCATCTTGTGTCATTCTTCCTATCCTGAGGTACTAGCCCCTAAGATAGCACATTTCATATCAGTTTTCATTCCAAAGAAGAATAGAAATTATTTCGGATTGACTCCCAGTCAACCCTGAAGAATTTAAACTTAGCACTTTTAGGACTTGTTACTTTTCTTTATATGTTAGCATCTCAGGTAAGCCAGGGGCAAATTACAGACAGTCATTTTTTTTTTCTTTCTTTCTACAATTTTCACTTTCTCTTCTATTTTTGGCTAATACTTTCTATACCAGATGTTATTATCCAAGTCTATGTTTTCAAAATAAAACTGATATCAGGCAATTAATATCATTACATATATTATATATATATAATGCTATGAGACTTTCTTTGATAAATGAATCATGTGAATTTCAGACTATGCTATCTCTTTTAAATAGAAATA
Source organism: Acanthosepion pharaonis (assembly GCA_903632075.3). Classification (NCBI taxonomy): domain Eukaryota; kingdom Metazoa; phylum Mollusca; class Cephalopoda; order Sepiida; family Sepiidae; genus Acanthosepion; species Acanthosepion pharaonis. Next base: position 536,609 of record CAHIKZ030000360.1, on the reverse strand, counting down.
TTTACAATGTGACAGCTAAATTCAAAGGAACATTGAAATAGAAAAAGATGACTTCCAAAAAACCTAAGCAAAGTATTAATTAACAGGGAAATTTAATTACAAAGAAAAGACTAGTTCCACATGCCATGCCTTTTATGGATATCTTAGATAATTAATTTGTTATTTCCCTAAAACTAATTATCGAAGAAATCTAGAAAAGGCATGGTACATGAAACTAAAACAATCTACCCTGGTGGATGAAATAAAGGGTTTGGTTTGAAATTCCAACGAAAAGACTGTTGAACTGCTATGTAATATCAATCATCATATATGGCAATGAATGATGGACAATTTTTTCAGAGATGAACAAGAGACAAGCCAACAGAAATATGGTTCTACAGAAGGATATTGATAATACCATGGATTGGGTTCTAGAATATTTGCTGTAAACATTAGGAAAACTTGACTCAGGAATTTTTGCAGTAGAAAATTTCGCCATATAAGATTTTTGCTGTAAGACAATTTTGCCACATTTTTTTTTTTTTTTAATATGCGAAGTGCCTTGTTATCAAGTATATCTGGCTAACACTATTGTTACTTCAATTTAAACATTTTAATAAGTGAAGTTATAGGATCAAAATCCTACATCATTCATCCTTATCAGTGAGGAGCGCAAAAATTTCAACTTGACACCAGAATCTACATCACACAATTTCATATTTCAGACTTAACATTAAACTTTCTGTTAACATAATATCAGGCTGCCAATAATTCTCACTCAAGCAATATATATTATTTCAAACAAACTTACAACTTGAATACACAACCATCTTTAATATAAAATCTCTGATCAAAGAAAGATAACCCTTTGAATCTCTCAGTAAATATTTTGAAATTTATACAAATTATTTTCAAACATAAACTGTTTTAAATTCATTATAAATACCTAAATATTACTCAAAAAGGAACGTTCAAGATAAAGGTATTGAAAAAAAATGCGGTAAAATTGTCTTTTTATGTTTACGGCAAATGCTCTGGATATGCATGGATTGAACATGTGAGTTACAAAGACATTTTTTAAAAAATGGAAACAAAAAGAACACTTTATTTTTAAAATCAGAAAGCAAAAGTTGAAATTTCTAGGACACATTATGAGGAAAGATAGCTTGGAGAATTTGACACTCATTTGGAATACTGAAAGCAAAAGGGACTGAGGAAAGCACCTACCTGATGAACTTGTGTAAAGAAACAGCAGAACGAGGGTTGGGTGAAATAGCAAAATGACAAACATTATTAAGATTAACAATAAATAGGAAGTTGTGGAGAGTCATGAGTGCTCATGTCCTGAAGAAGCACAACACATAGGAGAAGAAGTATTTATAATAACTTATTTGGTAGTGTAAGATTTTATCTTGCAACTGACAGTTTCTTCATCATATTGTAAATAAATATAGATGTATGTATAATAGTAAAGTTATAGATATTTATTTTCTAATTTCCGATGTATAAAGAATATGATGAGGGCTTGAAAGAGAAACAAGACATTGTAAAAGTACTGAGTGACAGGAGTATAACTTTAGAAATTATAAAAAAAATTGCATGGAAATCATGGGTCAATTAAAAATAGAATTTGAAAACATTCCCAAGAAAAGAGCAAGAAAAACAACTGTCTTTAAAAATGTCACACAAAAAGAGATTTGCAAAAAAAAAAAAAAAAAAAAAAAAAAAGAAAAAGGGGAATAAATAAAGATTGATAAAGAAGAAAATATTTGAAGAAGCTGGTGGTGTTGTGAATTTAAACTGAGAGAAATGCAGAATATTAACAGTAATAGTAATATTAGCTGTCTTCTTATAAGGAAACATTCAATATTTATTCATTGAGCAGCCAGTACTACTGTCAGGTGAAATTTATAACAATTTAAACAATTTTTTAGGAAAATAGGTTGCTCAAGTTCACTAACTCTTACTGCTCTTTCTAGTCTTGATGGAGTCTTCCTTCATAACTTTTTGTTTGATGTGGTGTGGAACATCAACATCTGCAGAGAAATATTGTAACTTTTTGGATGCCATTGTACAAAACAAAATCAAGAAACTTTAAGCTAAATAGTCTATCTATGCAAGAAAATTCTCTTTCACTCTGTTTCGTCTCCTTTGGGGTGGCAAATCTCCCATGGTGTGTTGCAAAGTCTGCTCCCTTCAATCCATCCGAGGGCAGTCCAGGAATGCTGAATACAGAGACACGTTGAGATACTTTACAACTGCATTTCCTGGATGAGATGTGTACTCAGGATGACAGGAACGGAAGATGTTAAAATAACTTTTCCATCTTTGAGGAGCATGAATTCAGCTGAGGGAGAGGTCTACTTTTTGCTTCAAGGTGAATGCTGTCATGCACTGAAAATTCTTTATCAGATACAAGCTGGCCTCTCTGTGATCTGGCCGTTATAGAGAGGCATTATATCAGGTCACAATGATCTGATCAAGGTTTTTGGTCTGACGAGGGGGTTAGTTTCACTCCATAAGGCTTTGGACACCCAGGTTGAAATGCCTCACTAATGAGGCATCACTCACCTGACTGATGATTCAGAATGTGCTCTGGGTTGGCAAAAAGTCTTTTGCAGAGGGACTGGTCACTTCGCCAAAATGTCAAGCGCAGTGAAATGGAGAAGTCCATTAAGCAACGCTTCTTTCACTGTCCTGTCAAAGACCCACTGTGCAAGCCTATTGAAGGCTACATAGTGTGCCTGTTCTTCAAACAATTCTTTGTCCTTGATACCAGTTCTGTTTGTAGCCATATGAGCTTGTTGTCAGACAGTAGGAAGCACCTTGTGCTTCTGTGCTTGCTAGCCATGATGCAAATGGTGGTATGGATGATGATGATAAAAGAAGTTCATGGGGTATTGATTCTCTCTTCCCATAACCTGCTGGCATTTTTCAAGCACTAGAATAAAGCTGTGTATAGGAAGAAAGGATAAAAGATGAACAGGGTTCAAGATGTCAGAGAGTTCCACAGGTGGGAAGAATGAGAAAAGAAGCTGTTGGAGTAGAAGTGGCAGTTACATTTAACTATTTCAACAGTAAAAGGTTGGGACCTAGATGCCAGTCTAGTAGTATGCTTAAATTCATGTAGTCAGGTCACCAGAGAAAAAAAGCTCGTCAGAGCAGTAGCCATGAAAATATTTGTTGAAAAGACAGAGGGAAGCCATATCATGTCTCGGAGAAAGTGACTAGAGTCAAGATACCAAGTCAGGATTGATTACATCACAGATCCTTCTTTGGATTTTGTCAAGAACCTCAAGATGAACATCTGGGGCACCAGACAGTACTCAATGCACAGATGGATGGTAGATATGTAAGACAGACTTTGATGAGAAAATCCTTCTGGCATGACACAGTCAGCCAACTTTCCTTGCAGCAGATGTAACTATTGATTCAATTTATATATATATATATATATATATATATATATATATATGTTTCATTTCTGTAGTTCACTGCTAACAGCAAGCAGAAATATTTCTCCTCCCGATGATGGCCATTTCGGTCGAAACTAGTCGAGGAATCTAAATGGAATAATAATAATAAAAAAATGAAAGAATATTAATCTACAACCCAGTGTGTCTAATGATTTTAATTTTTTAATTTTTTATTTTCTTATTGTTCAAAATATATATATATATATATATATATATATATATATATATACTGTCATGGCTGTAAGTATATCAGTGGCAGACAGGGTAAAGTAGAATCTATATTGGTTGTCAGAGAGTAGAGTAGGTCTCGAGAGGTAAGATGTTTAACCACTTCAGCACTGATTAAAGTCTTGAAGACTTTGTTGAAAAGCAGTAGGAGACTGATAGGGCAGTAGTTAGAGGGGTCAGAAGGTTATCCAGAGTTCTTAAAAACAGGGACTATAGATGAGGACTTCTAACAAGCTGGAAAGCAGGCACCATCAAGGCAAAGGTTATATAGTTTGGAGAGAACTGGGGCCAACTCAGGAGCACATTTCTTTAGGACAACAGCTGGTATTCCATCACTTCCACTTGCCTTATGGAGGTCTAATTAAGAAATGATGTCTGAGACCAGCAATCAGGTAATGCACATATCACTCAGTAGAGCATCAGTTCAGGGGATCAGGTATAGGTACTCCAGATGAGTCAATTGTTGAGATGGATGAGAATTTCTGAGTAAAGCATTCAGCCTTCTCTGCTGTGGATGTCAGAACTTTGAATTTCTGCGACATTTAGTCATGGGAAGGTCCCATACTAATATTTTCATTGTATATTTTTTTCATGTTATGGTCTTATTTTTATTATTATATTTACAAATATGGGGAATTACTTTAGGATCTCATGGAGAACATGCATTATTTTAATGATCACTGTATGGATCTATTTTCTGTATAAATGCAGTATTATGGTGAAAAGTTTATTATAATGTATGCTTGGGTCAGTGAATGTGACTAAGTTAAAAGTTAGACCAGTATTGATCAGCCTTCATCACCCCCTTTTCAGCCTTGTGCCACATTTGTATATATTATATACAATAAATATTAATTCCTACAGAGATGAGAACCAACATAATCTAATGGGAAACTAGAAGTTCATTATTAATATAGAAGTATAGGTTAATCAAAAACAATATCCAAGCAAAAATCTCTAGGAAGTAATAAAAACTGCTGCAAGTAATGCTTAAGAATAGAAAAGTTAGTAAAATCAATGAATGAAAGATTGATGATGGTCATAGAATGTCAAAGAGTCAATATTAACATGTAAAATAATAATTTATTCAAACATATGGGATCTTGTGTTTATCATAGACATGTTTCTATGGCCTGTATCTCTTGGATTTATTAATAAATAAAAAATTTATGTCTATATTTCTGAGATGAGGTATTATGTACACTATTTACATTACATATAGAGAGAAAAGGGAGATCACTGCCCCTCTGTAGGATCAAGTTGAAATCATAGACAAAGAACATCATTGGAAAATTCGTAAAGGAATCAGCACATATGCTCAGCCACAAAAATCTCCTGAGCCGATCAAGCATAGAAATGAATACAATATGGGAACCAGTAATAAGGAGTGCCAGAGAAAAGTAATAATAACAACAAAAATTGCAATATGAGTTCTGGTAAAAAACATGCAATGATAACATCAAAAATTGCAATATGAGCACTGGTAAAAAATGGTTGCTGAAGACATTAGGTTTATAATACCCAGAAATTCATCCACAAATGTCCTCAAGGACACATGGCACCGTGGATAATGGCATTAGTTAGATCCAGTGACAGGACCCAAAGAGTGTGAGTTCAATATCTGGTTAAGGCAGTGGAGAAATTCAGAGGGGAATTAACAGGAGATAACTGACATCCATTAGACATGGCATGTGGAACTAGAACAGTCTACCCCAGTGAGCGAAATTCAACATTCCAACCAATGAACGGCCGAAACGTTGTGATAAACATGGCGACAAAGATGAGGACAATAGTCTGAATAATGTAAATAGTGTATAAAAAATTTATGTTGCCCTTTGCATAAATGTGACAACTTCTGAACAAGTTATAACCAATATTTTTTTAATAAGAGTAGATATTATAAACAATAACTTACCTGATTTATTCCTCATACATAAGTTCTAAATCATTTCACCCCAATGAAGGGACTAATGTCCCTAAGACACAATAGGTTACAGAGTTTGAAAAAAATGATAAGATAATTGTGTGGAAACAGGACAACAAAAGAACAGATTTCAGGAAGACAGAAGATAGCAGTTGACATTGCATTTAAATTTTTGAAGATGTTTAGTGGCAGGGAAGCAAAAAGTCATAAGAGTTCAACAGGCAAAAAGTGTGAGAAAAGATATATGAGAATAAAACTTAGTTACATTGAGTTATTTCAATAGTAAAATGATGCTTGTAGTATACTTAAATTCATATAGTCAATGTACCAAGGAAGAAAGCTCATTAGAACAATTGTCATGATAATATTTATAGTAAAGACATGGTGAAGCCATATCACAGAGGTGGGAAAATGAGTGAAGTTGAGATGCCAGCTCAGGACCAATAACATAACAGTTCCTTCTTTAGATTTGGTTAAGAATCTTGAGATATATAGCAGCAATGCCAAACCAGATATGGCAGCCCTATTCAATGCATGAATGACTGGTAGATTTATAAATTTGAAAGAGAGATACTGGCAAGAAAATTGTCTTTTAAAGCAGCAGACCTCACACTTGATTCAATGTAATCATTCTACTTAATGTTAGTGGAAAATATGAAACCATAAAGGCACAATGAGTTGCTCTACTGGAGGTTAGCATCAGCCATGCTGATGTAAGGTAAAAATAGTTCTCAATGATGACTAAAAGATAGTTTCAATTTGGAGGCCTTAAAATCTGCAATCCATTTCATGTCCTAATTACTAACTGATTGAATGTGTTTTTTTAGATCAGCTGCCAGTATACTTAATATTAGGACTAAATAGTTGTGTCATCAGCATAAATACCAAGTTGGGAACTGATGACATCTGAAAAGTCATTGATGAGGATACGAAACAATATATGTCCAAGGATAGTGCACAGGGGATCCCACATTAATGTGAAATGATTTAGAAGAGGGGCCATTCAACATGACTTTCATTATATAATTTATTATTATGGGTCAAGTCAAATATTCAGCCAGACATACCATAGCCTTTTACCTTATGGAGAAGGCCAGCATGTCCAACCATGTCAAATACCTTCAAGATATCCAAAGCCACAACTTGATAGACAAATTCAGTAATAACACCTCGGGAGTTGATCTTGAGAAGCAAAAGTCATATTGTTTATCTGAAAGAAGGCCATGCAAAGTAAAATGTTTAAACAATTCAGAGAAGTATATCCTAAAAGTTTTACCATCATTGAATACAAATTTAATTGTGAAACAGTTGAATCAAAAAATCTAACATAAGTTTGGTATATAAAGGAAAGTTTTTTTCATGACTGATAAATATTTTTTTTAATAATTTCACCCCAAGCAAGGTGATAATTCCACAATCATGACAGGGGTTACTGGGAGTGGAAGAGAATGAGAAAACTTTTGTGGGGAGAAAGTCAATAAAAGAACAGGATTCAAGAAGACAGATAGTTATTGACATTGTATTTAAATTTTTGAAAATTGTAGGTGGCAGGTAAGCTAGGAAATGGTTCCAGAGTTGAGAAGTGTAGGAAAAGAAACTATTAGAATAGAACTTATAGTTATATATAGGTATTTCAACAGTAAAACAATAAAAACTAATGGCCAATCTAGTATTTTGCATGTAGTTTAAGTACCAAGGAGGGGGGCTCATTAGAACTTATTACAAATTTACTTATTATTTAAAAAAAGATGGTTGCAATATTTAAGTAATTTTATATATATGTTCATAGTCCAAATTTAAAGTTTTTTTTTAAGTTACACTATGAACGTAGGTATATGTATATTTATTAATATATACTTCTAAGCTCTGTCTAACCACATTGACCACTGTTTTGTTTACACCTTATATTAAATTAAGTAAATATTTATTCGCTTATCTGTGTATGCATGCTAACACATGTATATACACTTGCTAATATCTAATTATTTGGTTTATATCCACACACACACACACACACACACACACACATATATATATATATATATATATATATGAAAATATATAGAAAATAGGAAGGAACTGGTTAGGTAAATAATCCAAAGTGCCTTAGTATTTTAGTTATTATTTTTAAAAAATAGTGCTCGATACAGAAGTAGAGCATAAATATAATTATTTATTTAAAAATATGATTCCAATTCACGACATAAGAGGTCTCATGTTTCAAAACAAGAGCCAAAAACAAACTTCAATATAATTATTTGAATTAAATAATTCGCCCTAGCTGTTACCATGGAAATTTTGATTTCAATTATTAAAACAGGTTAATTTCAGAAATACGTTATTCCAAAAAAATTTTGCTTGAAGATGGAACAGAGCTTACTTTAACTCAATTTAATTCAAATAATTATATTGAAGTTTTTTTTGTTTTGAAACATGAGAACTCTTATGTCACGAATTGGAATCATATTTTTAAATAAATAATTATATATATATATATATATATATATATATTCTTTTTATTTAGTCATTAAATGTCCTCTAATGCAAATAAATTTTACAGACAACAGACATTTTGTGATAATTTTACTGATCAACTTTTCTAAATTATGAATAATCCTTCTCAGACAAGGAGGAACTTCCATCAGAATTTGTCCAAAGTTAATTTTGGAAAAAATATGGTCCAAGCTTTTGACTTTTTCATGTTGTCATCCTCAGGGTAGGTAGAGACAAATGATGAGTGTTGTAATTTTAGCAAAGAGTGGGTAAGATGTGTGCATCTTTTTTTATTTTATTTTATTTTATTTTTATTTACTTTTTTATTTATATACATTTGAGGATATGGGCTCTTAAATTATAATGATTGCTATTTATAGATGGATTTTTTTGTTGTATTGCTTCAAAGATAATAAACATAATATTGACAATAATGTTATCAACATATATTACCAAACTCAAATGCACCACAATTGCAAAAAGACAAAATAGAAATAAAAAAGATCATACATACAGTGCGATGCAAAAATTTACGACACATTATAAAAAATGTTTTTTAGGTATTTCTAACACAGTTACATTAATTAAACTTTTACTGCTTGTAGAACATATATTTAGGTATTCAGTTAAATAATCAGATTTTTGAAAAAAAACTTCTAAAAAGTATCCTGTGAAGAAAAACTGATATTAAGTACCTCAACAGCTTCTTTTCCTAAAAGTGTTCAAATTTTACTAGAATGTTCCAAATTAGGATAGGGTTATTTTTAGAATGTTCCAGATTAATTTTATGATTACTTTTAGGAATGATTAAAAGTATTGCGTCAATCTTTTTCTGTTAATTGTCATTTAAATATTGACAAAATGGGGAAAAGCAAAATAATTGATCAAGACCTCCATAAATATATTGTTGACCTTCATACAAATAGAAGGTTATAGGAAGATATCTAGTCAGTTAAATGTGCTATTGAGTTCAGTTGGTATGATAATTTGTCACTGGATGACGTGTCATTCCATTTGTCCCAAAAAAAGATCCGATCATCCTCGAAAGGTAACAAAACATACGGCAAGATTATTGGCGAGAAAAGTTAGCAATGAGCCCTGAGTTACACTTAAAGAACTTCAGGTAGGACTAAAAGTAAGTGGAGTAAAAGTGAGTATGGATACAATTAGTTGTTCACTTCATTGGTATGACATCTTTTTGAGGACTCCAAGGCAAAAAAAAACACTTCTTAAGCGAAAACACATTTTTGCTAGACTGGATTTTGGAAATGAGCATTGTATCAAATCAGCAGCATTTTGGGAAAATGTACTTTGGTCAGACAAAACAAAAATTGAACTTTTTGGCAGAAATGCTGTGGCAAAGGTCTGGAGAAAGAAGGATACTGAATATTCACTGAAGAATACTATCTCAACAGTAAAATTTGGAGGCGGATCAATCATGATCTGGGGTTGCTTTAGTGCCCAGGATGTAGGGAACATTGGAATAATAGAAGGGAGGATGAATGGAGCATATTGTAGGGGTATTTTGGAGAGAAATTTATGTCAGAGTGCACATTCACTGGGCTTGAAACCACAAGACAACGATCCTAAACATACTGCAAAGCTTGCAAAATCATGGTTAAGTTCAATTAGAATAGACTTTACTGAAAATTTATAGAGAAAGCTGAAACTGAGAATTCAAAGAAGGAACCCACAAAACCTGTATGAAATAAAGGAATTTTGTCAGGAAGAATGGAAAAAAATTACCCAAGAAACATGCAAGAAATTCACAGGGGACTACTCTAAACGCCTACATGCCGTAATTAGCAATAACAGTTATGCTACAAAATATTAATTGATGGTTTAATAAATGTATTGTAAACTTTTGCGTTATTAAATATTGGTTTTTCTTTGTGATATATTTTTAATGATTATTTTTTAAATCTGATTGTTTGACTAAAGGCTTAAATGTATGCATTATTAGCAGTAAAAGTTTCATTAATCTGTGTTAGAAATACTTAAAGAAACATTTTTTGTAAACTTTTGCATGCCACTGTACATATATGCCATTTTTCGAATTTTCATAAATTTAATTTCGCTGTTACACATTTGAACTAGTTTATCTACAAGACTTGTATATCGTTATAATGGGGCCTCACATCAGTGAGGGGGGCCGGTGTGCAACTAAAACCGTTGAGAGGAAGGCCCCAAAACGGTGCACATTCTCTCCTGATGACCCCAATTTATAATTCGAGAGGAACACATCAAATTCAGTGAAGTCAAAAGCCGTAGTGAAGCTCGGTGGAAGTGTCATTGGCATGAGGAGCATTACACATTCAGCTTGCTTCAGGTGAGTTTCAATTACTTTCCAGTAATTTCCTTCTATAAAAACAGTTAATAAAAATAAATACATCAGATTCATTATTTACTACAAAAAAATGAAAAACTAGCAACTTAGATATTAACAATAATATATCCCTAATTTCCAACCACCTATATAAGACTAATGAAGTTTTTGAATATAATTACCCACTTCCTCTGTAAATAAATAAAAAAACCCACAAAATGTTTTATATATGATATACCATAATGACACTCTCACACAGACCCACCTGCCACCTATCAGACCAGAGTGCCATCAGACAACACATTAATAAGCAGCATAAAGATCACGATAACATTAGACAGCTACTCACAAACAATACCAAAATAAGGGCAATAAAATAGAATAGTAAAAATAGACTTGTGGTCCTTGCTACACTCCTACTGGGCTTCTTCATGTCCATATATGTCTTGGATATTCAACACCAAAAATGGGTAGCACATGTATCTAAAGGAGAAAAATTAAGATGTTGTCCATACAACCTTAAACAAAAGGTTAGGAAGGAAACTCCTAGTATTACTAGAAAGAGCAAGAACAGTGGACTTGAGAAACCTATTTTTCTGAAAAAAAATATTTTAAGAGAAAGATTTTAAGAATTTCAACTGGAAGTGATGCCAACTGTTCAGAATGCTGAGAATGTTTCTTCTAAGGAAACAACTAATCTCACCATTTATCTGTATACATCTGCGTAAATTAACACAGAGGCATGCAATACAGCTCTCATACACATACATCTAATATAATAAAGGAAGAATAAAACATGTCAAATCTTGACAATAGACAGGAATCAGATAAGGAAAAAAGCTGAATCAGAAAGGATTATATTCCAACCTATGCATGCAAACAAAGTATATTTTTTAACTTATAGAACGTGTTTGCTTACATTGATAATTTCTGATAATTTCTTGTTTACCATGTTGGTGTATGTAGATAAACATATTTTTCAAATATGCTTTGTTAAATGTGGCAGACAAAGAATTCCTAATACATAGGTACATTAATAATTCCATAACCCAATAATGAAAAAAGACATTTATCTTATATATATTTATTCTTCAATATAACCTCCTTCTTTGTCAATGCACTTAACCCAATGCTTCTACATTGATTATATATGGGACATTATACAGTGATAATTTCAAGATAGTCTTCTTGGTAAAGTGGAGTACTTTTTCAGTGCCCAAATGTGCCTCTCTCTCTCTCTCTCTCTCTCTCTCCCTCTTTCTATATATATATATATATATATATATAATATATTGTTTGTGAGTAGCTGTCTAATGTTACTGTGATCATTATGCTGCTTATTAATGTGTTGTCTGATGGCACTCTGGTTAGATAGGTGGCAGGTGGGTCTGTGTGAGAGTGTCATTATGGTATATAATATATAAAACATTTTGTGTTTTTTTTTTATTTACAAAGTTACATTCTTCGAGTGGGTAACTATATTCAAAAACACCATTGGTCTTATAGAGGTGGTTGGAAATTAGGGATATATTATTGTTAGTATCTAAGTTGCTAGTTTTTCTTTTTTTTGTAGTAATACGAAGCTCTTCAGTAAAATGAATGGAGCACTCTGGCTGATTGACATTTGTTTACATTTCTAAAAACAATACACTAGATTTAGCTCCCTCATTCTGTCAAATGAAGATAGCTCAGTGGTAGAAACTCTGGCAGACACCAACTCAGTTGCCTTTCAATCCTGGTTTGAGGCATTCGGATGTCTAGTTGCACTGAAGAGCTGTGATACAGTGGAACATTACTGTCTGCAAATGACATATATATATATATATATATATATATATATATATATATATATATATAATGGCCAGCTACTACTCATTCCTGAGCACATCCACCTACCAGAGCAGTTAGCCAAACTCTTTTCTGACACCTGCTCAACCCAGGAACCAACCTGCAGGTTATACTCCAACTATGCTACTGCTATTAGTATTTATTGAGTGTTTATATTCTAACATGTTTCATTGAATAATATAGACATATTATGTCTATTTATTTTTATAATAATTGTTTCCCATTCTCTGTTGTAGCTTTGGTGTTTTTTCAGAGGAGATCAAAAGTACTTGGGTAAGAAAAAACTAGTCTTCAGATCAACCATAGTAATTGAAAATTGATTTTTTTATACTTACTAATTAATTAAAAATTTTCTAAAATTTAAAAACGGAAAATGAGTAACTATTTTGTCAGTCAATTTTTTATATTCAATTAATGCATTTTTAATTAGTGCGTATCTTTTAATGTACATATTAGTCACACTAATTGAGTGGTCCCAGTACAAGTATGTATAGAAGGCATTATTCAAAGGTTTTAGGAATTTGAGCATAAAAAACATTACTAATGTTGATATACATATTTAGATGTGCCTGCCTGTGAATGCTGAGTCTGAGTTGTCCCCCTTAATAACAGCCTGTCTTGATAGGTGGCAATAGCAGCAAATATATATGGCAGTTGTGCTGATGAATGGTTCTCCAATCAGAGTCAATCTCATTGCTATATGTTGGCTGCTTCATGTGGAAAGGGGAATGTTGATTGCGTGCAATGCTCCATTCTGAGTTTACAACTTACTCTTGCACCTCGATTTTGCTATTGCCTTCAAAGGAATCTTTGAAGGTTACTGTGTGCTGCTTACAAAGAGTAGCAGCAAAAGTAAATCTATACTACATTTGGTTTGGACATACTATTTAAATACCCCAAACATTTGGTTAGTAGATTATATGTGTTGTGATCCCTTGAATAATATTTATTTTCTCAATGAACAAATGATTTGTAGATGCCAAGATGACTAAGATAATTAGCCAATAACTTAATTTTTGAAGCATTACTAAAATAAACTGGTCCATTATGGAAATAATGTTTGTAGATTATCGATCATTAGATCTTCTTAAAGTCCCATTTGTCAAAATCAAAAAATATTGATTTATTTTATCAATTTTGAAATGGGGTCCTGTTACCATAAGACGTTTGGCATGTGAGAGAGGAGTCCAAAGAGCAGTGAAAAAAATCTTGAAAATGAAATTGTATGTGAAACCTTGAGACACCTTGTTACTTCAGGACAGAAAATTAGAAGGTTAGAGAGGGTGAAGATCATCTTGAATAAGTTAGAGAATGATCCTGGAATAATATGTATATATTTGAACTTAATTTCAATCCCTTGTGAGCTTACGATCATTAGCTATGATTAATTAATGATGACCATATCATTTTCGTTTATGACTGATTTCATCATGAGTCTTCTGTTCAGCTTGGAGAGTAATGATACATTCTTCTTGCTCAAAGCAGATGGTAATGATTTTTAAAAAGTGTTTTAAAAACTGGAGAATTTCAGTAAGATATCTTTAATCATTTTAAGATACAATGGTTCAGAACTTAATCTTACAAATGAACAATTTTGCTTTATACCCGCTGTATATATATATATATATATATATATATATATATACTTATTTGGGTGGCAATTCCTCTTTAATAGATGCTTCATTGGACAAAACTGACAAAGTAGTTTTGTTTAGATTTTTTAGTGTTTTACTTATATACATACAAGTGTCTTCTTTTATGTATATAATTAATGTAGAATGTTCAATTTCTTTTTTTCTTTCAAGTGCTTTTGACAAAACTGTTTGCCATTTTTAAAGATTATTTTTTTTGTTATACTAGTATAAAAGAAGTAGTGCAAGTACTTTTGTAGATGATTTAAAAGTTGCAGAAAGTAGACATATTCTTTAATTTACAAATATGGCCAATACATTGTGGCTGTGTTCATAAAAGTTGCAGAAAGTAGACATATTCTTTAATTTACAAATATGGCCAATACATTGTGGCTGTGTTCATAACTGATGTCATTAATGGTTGGTTTCTTGTATTTTCATAATAAGTCCTTCTATCATTTTTAAATGTTTTTTGCAGAAAAACATAATAAAACTAAAATGTACCTAGCCAGTCTTGTTCAATAAAACATATATACATATATATATATGAATGGATTTTTTATCCAATGTTATTTATTCATTATCATAAACATTATTTTTAGTGGGTACATGTACTTCAATTGCTATACCTGTTTTTTATTGTTTTTTTTCTTAACCAATGAAATTAATAGCCAGTCTAGATTGAGAAGTCCTACTAAAGGAAGATTGTACCTCCAACAGTAATCAAACCTGTGTCCTCTTTTTCCATCAGGGGAACCGTTTCTCTTCTGATACATGCCTTTATCAATTCAGTTATGGAGGATATGTTTATAGAGCAAAATTCGAAATACCTATTCAAAGGATGCACAATTTTTCTTGTTGGGACATCTATGAATCTATATATGCTTGCTTCAGTTTTGTACCCAAAACATAAACAACAGTAATTTTTTAATGGATTTTTTATCCAACAATATTTTTTTTTATTACGATAAACATTATTTTTAGGTGGGTACACATTTGAGTTGTTATCTTGATAGCAAGACAAATATGTGTACTCTCTAAAAATAATGTCTACAGCAATAAAGAAACCAATAGAAAGTCTACTAGGTGACCAAAGAAAAAATTAAAAAAAAAAAATAACAATCACTAAAACAAAGAAAATAACTGATAGAAGAAAAAGGGAAAATGAAATATAAACAAAGTGAAAAAGCCCAATATATATATATATATATATATATATATATATATAGAGCGTGCGATGGATAAATTGTCATTTTAAGAAATATATTTACCAAAACTACACAAAAATATTTTGAAATACTAAATAATAAGTTTATTCAATAAAATCGTCATTGGCTTCAACCACAACCTCCAGACGACTTTTGAATCTCCTGCAACTCTTCGAGACAGTCTCCTTGTTTAAGTTAGTGAATGCTGTCATAATCTTTGCCTTCAGTTCATTCTTGGTGTTACAAGGAGTTTTGTTGGTATCTTGCTTAACTGTGCCCCCCACATAATAATCAAGGGGGTTGCAGACTGTGGAGTTAGGTGTCTAGATGTAACAGGAGAAGTGGTCACAGAAATTGTCTGACAGCCATGACTGGATTCTTTTGCTTGTGTGGCATAATTCATAGTCCTGTTGCCAGACATAAGGTTTTCCAGCAGCCATCCTCTTGACAGAGGGCAGCACTACCTCCTCAAGTCACTTTATGTAGAACCCCATATTGAGTCTGAGGCTGTCACCAACAATTTGGGAGTTTTTTATTATCAGAATGTTCCGAATGAGTTTTCCGTTTTGAGTCTGAAGTCCTGTGAGAAAATGAATGGAGGCATAACGTTACCATCTCTAGCGATCACTCCAAACACCTTTGTAATCACCATTAAACTCCTACAACTCTTTCTGAATTTTCTGCACTGTTCTCAGATTAACAACCAAAAACTCTGAAATGTTCATATGGGCGCTTCTGACATGAATGCCAGGCAGTACAGCTGTTTCCAAATTTCAGGTGAAGCGAATTGCCCCATGGTGCTCTTTTTCTCACAGAGGGTGTCCAACTGACCCTACTATGGTGTGTAGTTGACAAAATCAAAAACAAATAATGCGCCAGCACAAAATTAAAGATATAAAATGGCAACAATTTACACATTGCACCCTGTATATATATATATATATATATATATATATATATATATATATATATATGTATGTGTGTGTCAACTGACAAGGTCTGTCTATTTAATTTTTCATTATATTTTTTCAATTTTCAATTGAGATGTTCTATATAAGGATCAATATTATGAAAATACTGTGCATCTTTTTTCCTGTTTTGTTCAAGTGTTTTTTGACTATTGCAGTCATTATTACAATTTCAATCCTTATATACAACATTTCATTTTTAAATTGGAAAAATATAATAAAAAATTAAATAGGCCAATACCGTTGGTTGAATTTTTTAAAAAAAACTTGTTTCTACCTAAATGCACCTTACGTATAATATATTTTTCAGAGTTTCATTGGTTAGTATATATTCTTATATATGTTTTCACCCTGTCTGAATAATCTAGGTGTTCAGCACTTTTATTTACTGCTTAGGTAAGTGTTTGCCTTTTGTTGAGTTTTTTTTATTTCTTTCTTTGTTTGGGATTTTTTTCTTGTCTAAAGTATTAGGGCTTTTGGTAAGTTGTTTGTTGGTCACACCAACATTGTTGTGTTCTTTAGTATGTGTGTGTGTGTGTGTATATATATATATATATATATATATATAGAGAGAGAGAGAGAGATTATCATTATTCCTGTGAAATTTATATTTAGTGGGTACAAGTTTTTGTAAATAGTGAAATTAATATAAACTAGTGAAGCCCTGCCCTCTCTCTCTCTCTCTCTCTCTCTATATATATATATATATATATGTGTAATTTTTTATATATATTATTTATATATTATATATGCGCAGTACTTATTGGAAAGAGCTCAATATCAGTGATATAGCTAACATATTTAGTTGGATTGGTGTGAGTTTGTGACCCTAGGTTTCACTCATTGATGTACGCAGGCATACATACACGCACGCTCACTCACTGGAGCTCACACAAACATAAACACATATGGACAGTGTGGGGCTGGGCATATATGTGCATCCATGTGTTGTTGCGTACATACGCATGCAATTGGTTGCTGTATGTATGTTTTTTTTATTAAGATTTCTTGAATGTGTTAGTCAATAGGCATAATACACAGTTTAAAATAAAATAAATGAAAGAGGGAGCATCTATTTCAAACACGAGTATCAACTAATTAATAGTGTTTGAAGTAATAAACATGTCAGATTGAAAATACATCCAATCCATCAATTCTTTATATATATATATATATATATATATATATATATATATATATATATATATATATATATATATATATACACACATACACACACACACACACACACACACACATATATATATATATATATATATATATATATATGTATAAAGTTTTTGCTCTCCCTTACTTCCACCAAATGAAAAAATCTAAAGCTGCTGGCAAAACTAAATAAAAATTAATTAAATTTTCCTTCTCTGTCATATTTAATGAAAGATATTTAAAAGAAAGGTTTCTGCCCAAATATATATATATATATATATATATATATATATATATATATATATATATATATGTATGTATAGATATACAGATATAGATATATACACACATATATATGTGTGTGTATTTGTGTGTGTGGTTTCAAAAATTATATCATATTTATGCATATATATGTATGCATATGCTACAGATACAAAGAAAAAGTACACACTTGTACACAGGATAGACAGACTGATTTTATATATATATATATATATATATATATATATATATATATATATATATATATAAATTACATGTTTTGGGGGTGATCTTCTCGGGTAATTAATTGGCCAGGCTTATTACTCCCTCTAACCTTGCATTAATTCTTTTGCCAAACCTTTTATGCTTCTGGGTGAGACATTAACTGATATTTGGCCAATTGAAGAAATCTGTTTTTCACTTTGAATTTCTGCCACCTTTGAGCTTTACTGGAAACCAAGTGGCGACTATTCTGCTTCCTGGGGTGCACTGCTCAAGCATTGCTGAACATTAATCCATATGACCATTGAATCTCTTGCTACTTGCTACTATATTAATCAATATTTCACAACAGAACACTTTGGATATATAGAAAGAGAATGAGGTGGGGCGTGGGTAATAGAAATATTAAGACTAAAATTGATCATATAAGTACAAGGGAACTGGAAGTTTTTGATGACTCAATAATAATTCATAATGGATGGTAATTGCTCAAAACAAGCAGAATCAAGTGAGAAAAATGTATGCAATATTCATGTTTGTTTTTTTGTTGTTTTTTTTTTTTAATTCTTTATTCAATGTGAGAAGAAACTGATTTTGATGCACTTTGATTTCAGGTTTGAATTATCTAAAACTTGGTGGCTGCTTTCCAGAACATTAAGAGGCAAATAATTACCATAATCTGGAGCTAATATTCGTAAAAATATATAAACGCACATATACAAATGAATAAAGACAAAAAGAAAACTTATCTCAGTCAATGTGCTTTGTCCTCTGATGGACTTCATTGAGGCAAATTTAAGGATTTTATTTAACACAACTAGTTACAAACAAAAGAAAACATCTAAAAATTTAAGAAATGCTCATGAATATACTTCAGGTTAATGTAAATGTCTACATAAATTATGGAGGATGCTAAGTGACATAGTTTAATGCCTAATATGCAAAAATGAGTAGATGGTGAATTTTTTTTTATAATGTAAATATTATTTATATTATTTTAATTTGGTATTAATTTAAGGATTAAATATTTTAAATAATACAGGGAGCTATGAATAAATTGTTGTCATTTTTTTATTTTTAATTTCATGCATGCACATTGCTTATTTTTGATTTTGTCAACTGCAGAGTATAGTAGGGTCAGTTGGGCACAGTGTGTGAGTAAAAGAGCACAATGACACAATTCATTCCACCAGAAATTTGGAAACAGCATGTTGTACTCCTTGGCATTCACACTGGAAGCTCCAATATGAACATTTCAGTGTGTTTGGGAATCAATCTGAGGACAGTGTAGAAGATTCAGAAATAGCTGGATGATATATTCAGTCAACATGATGGTATTTGGAGTGCTCACTAGTGATGGCAATGGTAAGCTTCCATT